>JAKWJD010001762.1:11118311-11613311 GCA_027705065.1 Solanum peruvianum | reverse complement strand
ATTACATGCAAAGTGACAAGTTAGGTATCCTTAAATCCTTGGTCCGGCATCTAGAGAATTTTACTCTCACCTTTGTCCAGCTACATGAGTATAATTTACTAATCCATACCATTATCTTATATTAGACATCATAATTAATTTATGTCTTAGTTATTACTTCACAAAAATAGACACTAGCCTATTAGATAGTATCACAAAATCCATGTTGATAATTCTTTTCTTATTAGCTAACTCTTTGTCCGACAAGTATAAATAAGGCGAGTTCTAACGTGTGCACACCTTTAAAAGACTTCTAAGTGAAAGAATTATAAGTACATGCAAAAACACTATTCAATAATTGCTTAACTACTAGTTATATTTTATTAATCCCACATTGTTCCCACAACCCTAGTTGTGGATTTAGTTACCGATATGAGCAAGAACACAATTCACTTTTGTACAAGTTTACAAGTATACATTATCATCATACTTCACATAATATGCCTTCATGGCCTTATTCACAATATACAAGTATATTCACATTCATATCTTTCAAATAAACACCGCAATAAAAAGTGGACCATACCACTCAAGAGCATTTCATAATAAGAGCTTAAGCAAAGTAACTAACTTACCATTAATCCAAGCTTTCACCACATATAATGAATTCCTCAATAATTCATCATAAAATAGCCCTTAGGGCAGTATCAATGTGACAAGATAACCATAAAGAAACTCTAACTCTAACATTATCAAATCATGTTTGTCAAACCCATTTCGTAAGTCAAAAATTGATAAAAAGAAATAACATGGTTTCATTGAAGTTTTAGCATTAAAATCACCAACTAACATTATAAATAGAATAGTTGCATCCTATAAACACTTTTCATGTAGACCCATACTTAGAGACAGTATAGGAGAAGCTAGGGTTTGGAAACCTCTTTTAAAATTCCTTTAAAATGTCTCTTTGAATGGAAGGGAGTTCAAGGATGAATACCATATAAGAAAACCCATTAATTTTTATGAAGAAACTTCCACAACCAACCCCTCCAAGATCCTCCCTGAGTCCAAGCTTCTATGGGGTTTTAGGACAGTCATTCTTGAGAGAGGGTTTTGGGTTTTAGGAAATGACGTCTAAATTTAGGTCTTACTGTTTCAACCCACTTAATATACCTAAAATACCCTAAATTAGTCATCCATGGCTTATAAAAGACTTTGGGTAAATTTAACAAACACCCCAAGCCAAGGCAGAAAATTGCAGCTTTTGGAAGGCACCACATACGCCCACTCACAAACGGACCAATTCCCAATCGATGCCCCTTAGACGGGGTCCGTTGATTGGGACTGATGTACTAACATGTGAAGGCTTGGATAGAATTTCAAGGACAGTCGACGCCCAAGGTCGACAGGCCGTTGGTTAACCAACGGTCCGTCCCTTGTGGTCGTCGTTGGTCATTGCTATGTAGCCTCTTGCAAAAAGGATGGGTTTGTATCGACCCGAAAGTACCCCCTAAAATAAGGGAGCATCCATAGGTCGGAACAATTGCGTACTTGACCTTTCGGAGGTCTTGTACAAGCCTTAGCTATTTTTTCATTACACAAGACATGACAAGTAGTGCAGAATTAAAACTTTTTTCGAATAAGTAAATAAAGAAAACATCTTTGATAAAAGCTAAGGATTGATCTCATCTTTACAAGATAACTTGAAGACACGACATAAATATTTTGGGGACACAGCCCTTTACATTAAATTAAAATACATAATAAGCCTTAATGCTAGAATCTAAGAAATGGCACTATGCCCTTGAATATATGACCACAAACTTAGTCTTGAGAAAGTCGATTTCCAAGCTTTGCCTTCTAGTCTTCAAGTTTCCTCCAACCTATACTCATTAAGAATATAAAATTATGGGGTTACTATAACACAATGTAATAAGTATGGCATATGCAAAAACATGCAAAAAGAGACATTTTAGTAAAATAAGCTTTCATGCCACATTAGTAAAACCTTTATGATTATAGAGTTAAAATAGTATAAGCATCATAATTTATCATATAAAATAGAACTCTCATAAGTTTAGAACCAAGAGATAACTTTACAGTAACTCAAGTATAGTTAAACATTGAAACATAGTGAAACATTACAGTGAGCATTTTCTCCAAAGCATAGTGAACTCAATTAATGTGAAGTTTCCCTAACCAAATTATCCTAAAACTCCCTAAGGTAATTTAAGAAGGTACCATCCATATAGCCCCTTCAAGATATAACAAAGCTATCCTTAAAACTACCAACCATAGGCTAACCTCGTCCAGCAAATAAGTCCACACTCTTGGCTACACATTTGAAAGACATTCCTACAATAAGGACATAATGTAAGCACCCTTCTACAATAGGAATTATAAGTTACATAAGTGCAATGTGAGAGTAGTATTCCATACTACTACACAACAACTGTTCAGTTACAATGTAGTTCTTTAGGGCTTTTCTACATAATAAATTAGGTGAAGGATTTTATATCTTCTTTGTCCAATATGACACCAAGTTCAACTACGCTTGCATAACACATAACCTCCAAAGGGTCACCCCAATTTTGTGAAATAATAATGGGTGCAGAAACTAACTTTCCTTTCAACACTCCAAATGTTCTCAGATAAGAATTATCAAAATAGAACTTATAATCCTTCTCTATCAGTTTACACAAAGGATGTGCAATTTTCAAAAAATCCTTTATAAACCTCCCCAAGAAAACCAACATGCACAAGAAAACTTCTCAGACCCTTGCCAAAAATGGGTAGTAGAAGCTTCTCTATTACCTCAAGTTTGGCCCAATTCACCTCCATTTCGTTTTTTTTTTTTAGATTCAAGGGGCCAAGAATATACCTTCTTTCACCATGAAGTGACACTTCTCCAAATTTAGCACCAAATTGCAATCTTCAATCTTTTGAGAACGTAGGCCAGATTATACAAGCACCGATCAAACAAGTCACTAACCACAAAAAAATCATCCATGAACAACTCAATAGTGTCCACCACCATATCATAAAATATCGAGATCACACAATGCTGAAAGGTTGCTGGCGCATTACACAACCCAAATGACATCCTTTTGAATGTAAAAGTCCTATAAGGACAAGTGAAGGTGGTCTTTTCTTTGACTTTCAAGGCGATATAGATCTGGTCGTTACCTGAATAGCCATCGAGAGAAGAATACCAACCCTGTTTAACATCTAATCCATGAACGGCATGGGAAAATTGTATTTTCCTGTCAAAGCATTCAACTTTTGGTAGTCCATGCACACTATCCATCTCTTCATTGGCCGCATTAAAACAAGCTCATTCCTTTCAATAGGAAATACGGTCATCCCACCCTTTTTAGACACGCACTAAACAAGGCACACCCAACTGTTGTCCGTAATATGATAAATGAACCTAGTATCCAACCCCTTGATGATCGCCTTTTTAACTACTTCTTGCATAGGTGGATTCAACCTTGTTTGGTGCCAAATACTAGGTTTGTGATATGGCATGAGTTGGATTTTCTTAGAACAAATACGGGAGAGATCCCAATAATATCCATAATATTTCATCCAATAGCTCGCTCGAACCTCTACAATAGCGCCACTAAGCTCTTAACATTGAGGCCCATTTAAGTCTGTGACAATAATCACCGGCAAAGTGTAATCTCTACTGTTACACCCGGGGAGCACCCCTTAGAAGTACCATGGCGTATTTGACCTCTCCGAGGTCTTGTACAAGCCCTTAGAGATCTTTCATCGCACATATATGAAATGTAGTGCGGAAATAAAAAATTTTCTTTAAAACATAATGTGGAATTAGTTCATAAAACGGAAGCCTTTCTAACATATGTCTAAAAAACCATCGATGACAGCAGGAGTACAAATGTCTTGGGATGCAGACCACAAAAGTTTAAACATAATAAAGAACATAAAGTTGTATCCTCGGATGCTATGAGGACGCACCACTCTTATTAAATTAAAAGCCTTGCAAACTCTACCCTTCAAAGCAACTCAATCTTCTCAACCCCCTACACTGCAGTTGAATGTAGGCAAAATATGTATTAGTACGAAATATACCAAGTATGGAAACTAATATACCAAACATAAGATATCGCAAAAGGTTAGTCAACAATAGACATAATCATAACAGATAATACTATGAACATAACATGAATATTATAAGCATAAGAAATCATCATAAAGCATATGTAAGTTCATACTTACAACATTTGTCTTTACCTCCAAGTATACTTGTGGAAGGCCAAGGTAGCATCCTATACTACTACCTAAGCTAAGTACCTCTCTTTGGTCATTCTTGATCATAATCCACTCTTACAATTAAGAATTGGTTGTTTATAACATATGAGCACTATGCCCCTAGAACACCCCAAGGCACACTTACGCAATGCATTTGGGGCATCCCATTCTACCTCACACATTAAGTACAACTTGAAGTCACCTTATTCCTTTCATCAACTTTAGGTCTCACTATTAGACCTACTTCATATTGGTAAGCAACTATCATCTTAAATCAACCATATCATGGAAAGAAACTATATCCACTACCCTAGCTAAGCATACATCACATAGGGGTTACGTCATAGGTAGCTTCAAATCATACCTGTGCAATGTATGAATGGAATCCCATTCTACCATCCATACTAAGTACTTCATTAGGCTATCCTAAGACAAGCTAACTTATCTTGTATTCTTGTCTATCAATCTTAACATACTAACATAATAGAACTACTACCATGAAAAGTATCTTAACATACATCCCATGCTAATAAAGGAAGAATACAAAATCACTAACCTAACCACCATGCAACCAATCATATAGATTCAAACTAACTATACGGGAGCATGAATATTCAACCCTAATCTACCATGAGAAACCTATATTAAGCTATTCCATGAAATGGACCTGGCACGACAATCAAGATACAATTAGGAGAGTATATGCCTTTCTCCTAAAGATGTCATGACATGGTTTTGGCGTAAACAAGTCAAAAATTCATGAAGTCACTTTAGTCATGCTACTTCAAGAGAATACTACGAGAGTATCGATCATCAGTTGTAGGATATCTTGCCTACTACTAATGCAAGCTACCATGATCAGGTTTCCTTGCAATAAGGGATCAAGCTAACCATGGGAGAGATAGATTCCTCCATTTCAAGATACCATGAGATTCATCACCTCAATCTATCATAAGTAATTAAACTCAAGCTTTCATTAGATTCACCATCGCAAGCTTTCATGTCTTGGTCTTATCTTACCAAGTCAACGAAACAAGAAGTGACTATTCAATAAGAATTCAATATATTATAGTTTGTCATGCTTTTATTCATTTAGGTTCTTAGTTCAACCCAGAATCTATCTATGTGAGAGAACCTGGTTCCCCTAGCTTGTTCATGTCTAAGTGTATTGGAGAAAGGGAAAAAATCATCACAATCCCCGATAATGACTTCACCCCAAAGCCCTAGTAACAATGAAATGCAAGCCCTATAATTAAAGATAATTTCATTCTATCAAAATCCATGTCCAATTACAACTTATTTTGTTAAATTTGATTATTATAAGTTAATTCTAGTCATACCTGATCACATAGATTCAATTGAAACTTTACAAGTCAAGATCTTTCTCAATCAATCAGGCAAATTTCAATTTATATCTAAGTGATCATATTTTGATCAATTAGTATTCAAGACAATTGAGTTAAGAAGATCATCTTAGGACCTTCAATCTTACCTCTAATGGCCTAATACCGCCATGATCATCTTTAACATCAAACTTTGAATTCATCATGGAAATGACATGAAAACATCACATAATCATCATATAAACATTTTTCAATTCAACCCAATAATTAAGATCAAAATCAAGACTTACCCGCTATGCAAATACAACCCTATCTACATTGGGGTCTTTTGGATTCACAACAATGGGACATCTATGGGGGGGTCTATAGATGAAAAAATCCATGGATGTATAAGATTCAAATACCTTAGATTAGAGACTTATACCAAGCTTGATTTAATGGTGAAATTCATCTGAAGCTGCCTCCACATTTGCTTCTTCTTCAACGTTGTTCTTGAGAGAGTTTTAGGGAGGGAAATGTTTTTTTTGGAGTGTGAAGTCTAAATGTATATTTTATTTCTTAAATATAAATAAAATACCTTAAAACTCTATAAATAACCGCCCATGATTTATTTTTAATGTGGGGTGAATTTTTGAAATAACCCTAGCCATGCCGAGACACATGCAGTAAAGTTGCAAGCTCAAACAACGATTGAAGTTGAGGGGTCGTCGTCTAGTTGATGCACCGTCATGCACGTCCTTCATATTTGATAGAGATTCAAATTTTTGGGTATTATATCCCATGCTTAATTGTAGAGAAACTCCCCCCAATCAACTGAGAGTTCATTTATGCACGAGGCGTCGATGGCAGGCGTGGTTTCACACTACCAAGCTAGTGTTTTAACAGCCTTTTGGTCCTTCTCAAGGAGCCCTTTTGGTGGTCCTTCTCAAGGAGCCCTTTTGGTGGTCCTTGGGGAATCATACCTGGGATATTCGACCCTAAACACTACCATACATGTTAATCCGCTCCCCTATCATTTTAGAATCCAAACAACAACTAAAACCCCATTAAACATACTAATAGACACACGACTAGTTACAAGACATCTTGGTCGTTGTAATATCTCAAAAATTACTTAGGTGAAGCTCGAGCCTAAAATGGTTTTCATGATGTTCTAAGGTCCAAAAAGGTCTATAATGTGGTACTGAGGCCTTGTCTACAATTTTAGGTCTCTTGAAAGTGAAAACGTCAAGGGACGACTAAGATGTTCGACGACTAAGTCATCTATGTGCCTCATATGTGGTTATGTACTTATACGTGTGTTTCCTGAGGTTATAAGGTCCTTAAATTAGTTATTATAGTGTTTGTAGCCAGTGTGTCAAGTTTCATGAGGTTTGGAGGTCAAACGTCCAGAACGTCCATGACGTTTGAAAGGTTTGCCTTGAAATGACCGTGTATGTCTAGGCATGTTTCGCTGAGTTTTACATGTATTTTTTTGGATGAAATTATTGTGAGAGGTTCTAAACTTGTGTAAAAGCACGTTTGGATTGGAAAAGTCCGAGAAAACATCCCCAAGGACCATTCAAGGGTCCTTGAGGAAGGACCCTTTTCATTGAGCCAAGACATCCCGAGACATCCTAACCTACAAAGGCAATCGACGCCCTGTGGGTCAGTCGACACCCCATAGGTTAGGGGTCATTGGTGGACTCTTGGGCTTGGGTAAGGAGAAGCCAAATACCATCCTCAGTTCCAAACCACGGACCAACAGGATGGTCCGTTGGTCAAGGGACGGGCCGTGGTGGTCTTCCGTCTATGAGGCTGTCTTCCTGCGCGGGTTCACTGTTTAGTTAAGGGTGAATTGGTAATTTCATCCAACGTCCAAATAATATAAAGGTTGATTTTCTAAGGTTATTTTAAATGTGTTTATAAGTATTTAACGCTTAGAAGATTTCATTCTTCAAAATCAAAAACCCAAATTACCTTAGAAATTTCCTAGAACTCCATTGGAGCAAAAACTCAAGGAAGGGATTGGATTGGAAAATTGAGTGGATATTCTTCATAAAATTGGAGGATTAGCTTCATTGAGGTATAGTTTTTTTTCCTTTAAAATTTATTCATCAAGGAGCCCAACTTTGAGAGATGTTTTCTAATGTTATCAAAGATGAATTATCCAATTTCATGATCTATTCATGGGTTCTTGCATTAAAGGTTTTAAATAATTGAATATTGATTGAATTGTTATTAATTTGATAATTTTAATTCAATTAACCTATGAACACATGTAATTGATGAACCCTAGTTTTTGACTACTTTATGGGTTAAGTTATTTGGACATAATGCTTATGAATTCTAATGTAGTTTTCTATGGGATATTGAATGATATATGAATTGTATTGAACTTATATATAGTTTGTATTATATTGATGAATCTATATTGAAATTGACCTAGTATCATTGAATATCATAGTTTATGTAATGAAATGTTGGTTATGGCCATGGGTAAAGGCCTTATGGTATTAAATTGGATGATTTAGCATTAGATTGAAGTGTTGAGGATTGAGTGGTGGTACACTTCCTTAATTTCTTTTATTTTTTGTTAATTAGACTTCAATTATGTTGTGGTTGGTATTTTCCGATTATCTGGGCGGTGTTATGTGCTTTACTTGCAATATATGTGGCCTTGTTAGCGTTACTTTATATAGTATAACGATCATGGCCTTGCCGGCACTACTTGAAGTATTATGATGATTTGTGTAGTTGACTTATGTGAAGTCAGATAACATATATCTACATAATAAGTAACGTGAAAGTATATGCACTCTTCTATTGATGCAATTTAGGTGATCATGTTAGACTATGACTATAGTTTTATGTGTTTAGTCTTAGAATTGATATATGATTGTTCCTACTTGATTTTATGAGCCTATGATTCTTATATCGATGATGTTATACTAAGGTATAGGATGCAATAAAGATGATAAGGGTCATTCTTAAGTGTTTAAAAGAATGCTATTTTATATGTGATAAAGTAAAGAATGTTAAGTCTTATTTGGTGAAATTGTGTCCCTTAATTGATACAACTATGAATGATATGTGAATATGAGATATCATGACTAGGTAGACTTCGTGCACCCATTTCATGTATGAATGAATGATTGTGAGACTTTAAATGATGTTAGGAGGGTCCTGTATGTGAAACCTTAAACCTAGTGGTAAGCTTAAGAATGTTGAAGTCAAAAGCCGTAATGGTATCCTTCAAGTAAAGGAATGATAGGCTAAAGGTTGGTCGACTGTAACGGCATCATATAAATCCTTAGAAAAGTCATTATGAGCTTTTTGTCGCCATTATAAGGTAGCCCTAGTGGACAACTTTGGTAGGATTAATTTGATTGGGTCATAAACTAGATATAGAACCCCTTTATATGAACCTTTGTTGTAAATTACTCTATGAGAACAAATGCTAGCACCGACTGAGTATGGTAAGGGAAGTACAAAGCACACCCTTCATATTCCTTAACCATTTGCCTACATGGTAGGTGTCCAAGTTCTACTATTGACAAGTTAAACACGATTATCAGAGTTGGTTAGAACTCCTAATCCCATGTCTAGCTATCATGGTCTAGTCGGTTATTGCTTATTCTCATCGTATGGGATATTTACTAGAAATGGAGAAATTCTATGAATTTTAGGTGGTTGTATGGGACGCTATCTAGACATTGCACAATAGGCTTATAAGGTGTTAATTAGAGTCCCTAGGTGCAATCCAAGACCATTACTTGAATGTCTTTCTGTGATGAATGAGTTTTAATTGAACTAAGGAATATAATGACTTAAGTAAGAAAGTATGTTAAATTAATAAGTACTTATCTAGAGTAGTTAAGGGTTTTCTAGTTAAGGTTTGAAAGAGGTATAGGAATGTTCATTTTGTATTTTACCTAGATAAGTCTTAAGAATGATTCTAGTTAGGAAAGCTGGTTGATTATGTAGACATGATCTATGCCTTAGGTAGTCTTAAAGATTACTTAGGTAATCTTTAAGAGGTCAAGCATGCATTATATCTTCTTTATTTACTTTATTATGTTTCTTGATAGCTTATGGAAAGAGAATGTCATATTATCTATTATGTTTCTTGATAGCTTATGGAAAGAGAATGTCATATTATCTATGTGTTGATGTATTAATGGAAAATGATTCTATCTTAGGTAGCCTATAGGATCTCTTATGTGTGTGTGTGAGGGATTGTACAGGCGGTCACTTCACAACTCAATGAAGTGAAACTTAGAATTACCTTTGGTAGAGGAATCTAATGTTCATATGTTTGATGTCTTGTAAGTGTGCATTGATCTCATTAAGGATCATTTAGGTGTTCCAAGAGAGGTTGTATGGGCGGTCTATCTTTGTATTACTTGAATGAGTCTTAGGATAGCTTTAAGTTAGGGATTTTCATGCTTGGAAAGTTTTACCGTGAAGTAAGGGACTGTAAAAACCTTAAAATGGATAAGATAATAAATGCTTAATCTGTAAAGAATGCCTATGATTAGACCAAGGTTCACACGGATTGATGCGCATAGAACCAGACCTTGGAACCCTTGCTACAGCCAAGACAACTAACTTGGGGAGTTATTTGAGCTTCTAAAGGTTGGGTCCAACAACGTAGGGCTCTCGAATACGAAAATTTACTTGAAGGAGTCTTTACCGGACTTAAAAAGGGAAAATCTTAGGTTTGGAGGGTCTAGGGGTAAAATGGTCTTTTTACAGGCTAATGGTAGTATCGTAATTACCCTAAATATACAATTAATTATTAAATCAATAAGGTGGAGGGGTATTTTTGGGAAAGAGGGACGAAGTTGGGCTCTTGAAGTGAAGTATTTCTCCACCAGATACCCGAGTTCGAACCGAGGTGGAAGCAATGAATTAAAGTGATTTTTTATTTATGCTATTGAATTAATGTAATTGTTTAATAATTATTATTCAGTATCTGATTTAAAATAACATAAAATTTTCAGATTTTTATTAAATAAATAATACCTTATTGACTAAGTCTTCAAACTAGACTCCTAAGACTCCTACAACTCCCACTCTCTCACGTTTATCTCTCCACTCTCACGCTCAATCTCTGTTATTGTTTCTCACGTTTTTTATCTGCCACAATAAGATATTAAAGCAGAAAAATAAACCAAGTTCTTCACCCCTGATGAAGAACTCACATGAAATCACAAGTAAACAAGCGTTAATGGCACACTAGGCTAAGGGATGTAGTTATTCGAGTGGAGTTGATATTGAGGAGGCTTAGGCGTATTCTTGGGTGAAACTTTTGTGCAGCAAGTCAAGATTTTAACGTCAAAAAGTTATGATTTTTCTTCTCTCTCGGCCCCTTTCCCAAGAGACCCCTAAGTTTAGTTTAAATTCCAATCGGGAAATTAAGGTTGTCCCCGTTGCATGCCCCTCTCATTAGATCCTTTGAAAGATTCACATCGTACGTTGGTATGTCTTCTGGTATATAATTATAGTTCTGGTTGTGATTATGTATTGAATGTGTATTTGGAAATTATGTAAGGAAGGAAAGATATATTCCGGAAAAGTGTTTTACTTAATTGTTTGAGCATGGGTGTGCTGTAAATTAACTATGTTGCTGCCTGAAATTTGTGTGTTATAAATCTTGTATTTTCGTATATGTAAATTTTTAAAGTGTGAAGTCCATATAAGGGTAATGTTGCTTGAAAAATGTCACCTGAATTACTCTAAGAATCAACATTAAAACTTGAGTCTATGATTGTTATATTGATGACGTTATAGTAAGGTATAGGATGACATAAAGATGATAAGGGTCATTCCTAAGTGTTTAAAAGAATGATGTGTTATATGTGATAAAGTAAAGAATGTTAAGTCTTATTTGGTGAACTTGTGTCCCTTACTTGATACATCTATGAATGATATGTGAATATGAGATATCATGACTAGGTAGTCTTAGTGCACCCTTTTAATCTATGAATGAATCATATGTGAGACTTTAAATGATGTTAAGAGGGTCCTTTATGTGAAACCTTGAACCTAGTGGTAAGGTTATGAATGTTGAAGTCAAAAGACATAATAGTATCCTTCAAGCAAAGGAATGATAGACTTAAGGTTGGTCGGCTGTAACAACATCATATCAATCCTTAGAAAAGTCATTGTGAGCTTTTTTTCGCCATTGTAAGGTAGCCCTAGTGGACATCTTTGGTAGGATTAATCTCATTGGGTCATAAACTAGATATGAAACCCCTTTATATATACCTTTGATGTAAATTACTCTATGAGAACAAATGCTAGCACCGACTGAGTATGCTAAAGGAAGTACAAAGCACGCCCTTCATACTCCTTAACCATTTGCCTACATGGTATGTGTCCAAGTTCTACTATTGACAAGTTAAACACCCTCATCGGAGTAGGTTAGAACTCCTAATTCCATGTATAGCTATCATGGTCTATGTCGGTTATTTCTTATTCTCATCGTAAGGGGGGTTATTTACTAGAATTGAAGAAGTTCTATGAATTTTAGATGGTGGTATGGGACGCTATCTAGACATTGCACAATAGGCTTATAAGGTGTTAGATAGAGTCCCAAGGTCCTATCCAAGATCATTACTTGAATGTCTTTCAGTGATGAATGAGATTTAATAAAACTAAGGAATATAATGACTTAAGTAAGAAAGTATGTTAAATTGATAAGTACTTACCTAGAGTAGTTAAGGGTTTTGTAGTTAAGGTGTTAAGGGGGTATAGGAATGGTCATTTTGTATCTTACCTAGATAAGTCGTAAGAATGATTCTAGTTAGGAAAGTTGGTTGATTATGTAGACATGATCTATGCGTTAGGTAGTCTTAAGGGTTACTTATGTAATCTTTAAGAGGTCAATCATGCATGTTATCTTCTTGATTTACTTTATTATGTTTTTTGATAGCTTTTGGAAAGAGAATGTCATATTATATATGTGTTGATGTATTAATGGAGAATGATTTTATCTTAGGTCGTCTATAGGATCTCTTAAATGTGTGTGAGGGATTGTATGGGTGGTCGCTTCACAACTCAATGAAGTGAAACTTACAATTACCTTTGGTAGAGGAATCTAATGTTCATATGTTTGATGTCTTGTAAGTGTGCATTGATCTCATTAAGGATCATTTAGGTGTTCCAAGAGAGGTTGTATGGGCGGTCTCTCTTTGTATTACTTATGTGAGTCTTAGGATAGCTTTAAGTTAGGGATTTTCATGCTTGGAAAGTGTTACCGTGAAGTAAGGGACTGTAACAACCTTAAAATGGATAAGATAATAAATGCATAATGTGTAAAGAATGCCTATGATTAGACCAAGGTTCACACGGATTGATGCGCGTAGAACCAGACCTTGGAACCCTTGCTACAGCCAAGACAACTAACTTGGGTAGTTATTTGAGCTTATAAAGGTTGAGTCCAACCAGGTACGGCTCTCGAATACGAAGATTTACTTGAAGGAGTCTTTACTGGACTTAAAAAGGGAAAATCTTCGGTTTGGAGGGTCTAGGGGTAAAATGGTCTTTTTACAGGCTAATGGTAGTATCGTAATTACCCTAAATATACAATTAATTATTTAATAAATAATGTGATGGGGTATTTTTGGGAAACAGGGCCGAAGTTGGGCTCTTGAAGTGAAGTCTTTCTCCACCCGATACCCGAATTCGAACCGAGGTGGAACCAATAAGTTAATGTGATTTTTTATTTATGCTATTGAATTAATGTAATTAATTAATAATTATTATTCAGTATCTGATTTAAAATAACATAAAATCAGATTATTATTAAATAAATAATACCTTATTGACTAAGTCTTCAAACTGGACTCCTAAGCCTCCTACAACTCCCACTCTCTCACGTTTATCTCTCCAGTCTCACGCTCAATCTTTGTAATTGTTTCTCACGTTTTTTATCTGCCACAATAAGATATTAAAGCATAAAAATAAACCAAGTTCTTCACCCCTGATGAAGAACTCACATGAAATCACAAGAAAACAAGCGTTAATGGCTCACTAGGCTAAGGGAGGTAGTCATTCGAGTGGAGTTGATATTGAGGAGGCTTAGACGTGTTCTTGGGTGAAGCTTTTGGGTAGAAATTCAAGATTTTAACGTCAAAAAGGTATGGTTTTTCTTCTCTCTCAGCCACTTTGTGAAGAGAACCCTAAGTTTAGTTTAAATTCCAATCAGGAAATTAAGGTTGTCCCCGTTGCATGCCCCTCTCATTAGATCCTTTGAAAGATTCAGAGCATACGTTGGCATGTCTTCTGGTATATAATTTTAGGTCTGGTTGTGATTATGTATTGAATGTGTATTTGGAAATTATGTAAGAAAGGAAAGATATGTTCCGGTAAAGTGTTTCACGTTAATTGTTTGAGCATGGGTGTGCTGTAAATTAACTATGTTGCTGCCTAAAATTTGTGCGTTATAAATGTTATATTTTCGTATATGTAAATGTTTAAAGTTTGATGTTCATATAAGGGTAATGTTGCTGGAAAAATGTCACCCGAATTACTATAAAAATCAACATTAAAACTTGAGTCTATGATTGTTATATTGATCACGTTATAGTAGGGTATAGGATGACATAAAGATGATAAGGGTCATTCCTAAGTGTTTAAAAGAATGATATGTTATATGTGATAAAGTAAAGAATGTTAAGTCTTATTTGGTGAACTTGTGTCCCTTACTTTATACATCTACGAATGATATGTCAATATGAGATATCATGACTAGGTAGTCTTAGTCCACACTTTTCATGTATGAATGAATGATATGTGAGACTTTAAATGATTTTAAGAGGGTTCTTTATATGAAACCTTGAACCTAGTGGTAAGGTTATAAATGTTGAAGTCAAAAGACGTAATGGTATCCTTCAAGTAAAGGAATGATAGACTTAAGGTTGGTCGGCTGTAACGACATCATATCAATCCTTAAAAAAGTAATTATGAGCTTCTTGTCACCATTGTAAGGTATCCCTAGTGGACATCTTTGGTAGGATTAATCTGATTGGGTCATAAATTAGATATGGAATCCCTTTATATGAACCTTTGATAAAAATTACTCTATGAGAACAAATGCTAGCATCGACTGAGTATGGTAAAGGAAGTACAAAGCACGCCCTTCATATTCCTTAACCATTTGCCTACATGGTATGTGTCCAAGTTCTACTATTGACAAGTTAAACACCCTCATCGGAGTAGGTTATAACTCCTAATTCCATGTCTATCTATCATGCTCTATGTCGGTTATTGCTTCTTCTCATCGTATGGGATATTTACTAGAATTGGAGAAGTTCTATGAATTTTAGGTGGTGGTATGGGACGCTATCTAGACATTGAACAATAGGCTTATAAGGTGTTATTTAGAGTCCCTAGGTCCTATCCAAGACCATTACTTGAATGTCTTTCTGTAATGAATGAGTTTTAATTGAACTAAGGAATATAATAACTTAAGTAAGAAAGTATGTTAAATTAATAAGTACTTATCTAGAATAGTTAAGTGTTGTGTAGTTAAAGTGTGAAGGGGGTATAGGAATGGTCATTTTGTATCTAACCTAGATAAGTCTTAAGAATGATTCTAGTTAGGAAAGTTTGTTAATTATGTAGACATGATCTATACCTTAGGTAGTCTTAAGGATTACATATGTAATCTTTAATAGGTCAATCATTCATGTTATCTTCTTGATTTTCTTTATTATGTTTTTTGATAGCTTTTGGAAAGAGAATGTCACATTATATATGTGTTGATGTATTAATGGAGAATGATTCTATCTTAGGTAGTCTATAGGATCTCTTAAGTGTGTGTGTGAGGGATTGTATGGGCGGTCGCTTCACAACTCAATGAAGTGAAACTTAGAATTACCTTTGGTAGAGGAATCTAATGTTCATATGTTTGATGTCTTGTAAGTGTGCATTGATCTCATTATGGATCATTTAGGTGTTCCAAGAGAGGTTGTATGGGCGGTCTCTCTTTGTATTACTTAAGTGAGTCTTAGGATAGCTTTAAGTTAGGGATTTTCATGCTTGAAAAGTGTTACCGTGAAGTAAGGGACTGTAACAACCTTAAAATGGATAAGATAATAAATGCTTAATGCGTTAAGAGTGCGTATGATTAGATCAAGGTTGACACGGATTGATGCGCGTAGAACCAGACCTTGGAACCCTTGCTACAGCCAACACAACTAACTTTGGTAGTTATTTGAGCTTGTAAAGGTTGAGTCCAACCAGGTACGGCTCTCGAATACGAAGATTTACTTGAAGGAGTCTTTACCGGACTTAAAAAGGGAAAATCTTCGATTTGGAGGGTCTAGAGGTAAAATGGTCCTTTTACAGGCTAAGGGTAGTATCGTAAGTACCTAAATTTACAATTAATTATTTAATCAATAAGGTGGAGGGGTTATTTTGGGAAAGAGGGCCGAAGTTGGGATCTTGAAGTGAAGTCTTTCTCCACCGAGTTTGAATCGAGGTGGAAGCAATGAATTAAAGTGATTTTTTATTTATGGTATTGAATTAATGTAATTAATTAATAATTATTATTCATTATCTGATTTAAAATAACATAAAATTCAGATTTTTATTTAAATAAATTATACCTTATTGACTAAGTCCTCAAACTAGACTCCTAAGCCTCCTACAACTCCCACTCTCTCACGTTGATCTCTCCACTCTCACTCTAAATCTCTCTTATTCTTTCTCATGTTTTTTCTCTGCCACAATAAGATATTAAAGCATAAAAATAAACCAAGTTCTTCACCCTTGACGAACTCACATGAAATCACAAGAAAACAAACGTTAATCGCAGACTAGGCTAAGGGAGGTAGTCATTCAAGTGGAGTTGATATTGAGGAGGCTTAGACGTTTTCTTGGGTGATGTTTTTGGGCAGCAAGTCAAGATTTTTACGTCAAAAAAAGTATGGGTTTTCTTCTCTCTCGACTCTTTCCCATGATACCCCTAAGTTCAGTTTAAATTCCAATCGGGATTGAACCCACAACCTCTTGAATGGATGAGAGAGTAAGGAGAAAAATAAAGGAGAAAAACAAAATGTGGAGAGTGGGGAATGAACCCACAACCTCTTGAATGAATGAGAGATTTAGGAGAAAAATAAAGGAGAAAATAAAATGTGGAGAGTGAGGATTGAACCCACAACCTCTTGAATGGATGAGAGAGTTAGGAAAAAAATAAAGGAGAAAATAAATGTGGATAGTGGGGATTGAACCCACAACCTCTTGGATAGGTAAGAAAGTTAAGAGATAAATTAAAAGAAAAATAATGAGCTCGTGGGGGATTGAAACCACAACCTTTGGCTTAAAACAAAAAAGGAGAGGATAACAAGACATAAATATTATGGGGTTGAAGGGAATCAAACTAGGGTCTCCCAAATCTGAAATATAAAACTATCAAGTTATAAAGAAGAATGAGTGTTGTTCAAGGGATTCGAAATCTGGTTCTCTTGCCCAATTCCGTATTGTCACATAAGTCATACATAAACAAATATTTAATGAATGCTGCCTCTAAAGAAGGAAATCAATATTTTGGCATATTTATAAGATGCATAAATCTTGTACCACACAATCTTGGGTAAACATTAATCACTTCGACAAACTGTGAATGAAGCTTCATGGCTTGTATGTGTGGGCTCATAAGTCTAGCATACGTTTAAAAGCAAGTAAGCCTAAGATGTATGTAATAAACTGATGTAATCCTAAAAGGGTTGAGTAGGAGTGTGAAACACACTAAATGGCCAATTGCATTGGCATATGTTAAAATGAACATTCACGTGAAGGGGTGAGTAATTATGACAAGCAAAAGTGTTAAAGTTAATGAATGTGGTGACAATATAGTAAGAGGCTAATGTCAAAGATGAGGGCAATCTCAAATGAGCCCAAGTAAATGTTACCAAAACGTACTCACCTATGAGAGTGTAAAGCTAATAAAGAAACTAGTCTCTATTAAAACTCTAATGAAAGTATTGAAGTTAATTCATACTTCATACTAATGATGAGATGAGAAATCATCTAATAAGCTATGATATCCTCATGCTAGCCAACTTCCATGATGTATGAATTGAATGTAATGGAACTTTATACTGAGCACCGATAGGCTTGCTATGAGCGGTGATGCCTTCCTTCGGGAAGGGCGGAAGTTCGCGTAACTCTCATTAGATGAGACTGTCCGGCATGCCAGGTATGGATCTCCTTATATCTTCTAGTCTTTGAACCTATACGGCCAATATAGGGACTAGCAGGGTTCATTTTCCTATATACACTAGCATGTTTTTGTTCACTTTAGACGGTGATTCCACCTCTTTTTGGTGTAGGAATTACACACTGGATTTCATGATGCTCACATTATCTATGTCGGTTAAGTTTAAAGTTCACAAAGAAAGAATGAGGCCAACCTCAAAGAATACACATAATTAAATGAACGATACCCAACGTGTTAGGATAGGATTATCATGAGGTGAGCTAGACATAAGTAATGAGACTAGGTTATTCTTTGTCATTGCACAGCGAACCCGATGAGAGTGTTAAACTACATCCTAGGTATGACTGGTGGTTGCACTAGTATATGAAGGAATGAAAATGAAGTACGTATGAATGAATGAAGCAGACTCTGTGTTTGCTAAAGAAGGCTCCCTAGTTGAGGTTCCATATGTTGAGCCGTCATTTTGGGAAGTCTTAATGTCAAGTCATTATTCCAAGGTTTCATGGCATACGAATAAATAATATGAACAACATTATGTGTTATATGAATTATGGTATGTGTTATGTGTACGTTTTTGTGTGCTTTGTGCAAAATGTTCAGTATGATAGTGCATGTTACTCTAATGGCATAACTTTCCTAATCCAAATTCGGAAAGCTCATAAAATTTTCTAATACAAATTTTGAAAGCTTAATCACTTTCCTAATCTCAATTTGGCATGTTTCTAGGAAAGAGCTATTCTTACTCATGCATGTCCTTTGTGTGTGCTTGCATATACACATACTTAGTACAAGTGTGTACTAACCTTAGACAACTCTAAACTTTTAGGTGCAGGCACAGGTGGACGCTACAGCTACAGGATCAACGCTGCTCCTATCCGGATGTCGAGTATTTATTCGAACTAGGTAGGCCCTCATGCTTTCGAGGATGCTTGCCCATGTACATTCCAGCTTAGTTGTAGGATTCGTCTAGTGGAGTATGTTCCACTAGTATTTATTTTCGATTTTTTTTCAGACATTGTATTTGTGCTGTTTTGGCAAGTACATCTTATCGTTTTAATACACTGCTTCTTTCATTTGATGATCTTGATGTTAGATGGTTGATGGTGAACAATTATATATGTAATAGAATATTTAGTAAGCATGTTAGGAACCAAAAAGTTTCATATTTTCCGCTAAAGTTAACCTAGATGAAGTAAGAATGATGTATGTAGGATTGTCTGTGATCTCTGAGAGGTCAATGACGCCGGTCTCATCTGTGTTCTAGATTTTGGTCGTGACAAAGTTGGTATCAGACTGCTAGGTGAAATTTCGAGGATAATAAGTTCACATCAACCACATTGAGTGCTTTCTAAGTCATGGTAGTGAAGTGTACCACTATCCTGGATTAGAGACTACATGATGCATAAGAAAAATTTCCCTTCTTCTAATCTTATTGTGCCTTCTCTAATATCAGATTTCTTGGTGCAATGACCGTTTATAATATCAACTCTTGAAGTTTACAAAAGATGAATACAAGGAGAAAAGCAGGCGGTGAGATTGGAGGAAAAGCTGCTTGGGTAATTTAGGTTCCTTCCCAGGCTCTAGGTGATGGAATAGAGATGCATGTTATCCCAGCTGGGTTGACAGATGGAGATTAAGGACAACGTTAGTACAGATGGACCAAGATAGCACTTTAAAAGCTCAGGCTATTGGGTTTTATTGTTGTGAGGGATGTAGCTCAATCATGGTATAAAGTGTGTCAGGATAGCATGGTCTTAGAAAGAGGTCCTATTACTTGGAATCTTTTTAAGATGGCTTTTCTAGAGCGGTTATTTCCCAGATAAATGAAGGAGGCTAAGGTTGAGGAATTCATCAGCCTTAAGCAAGACTCGATGTTAATCAGGGATTACTCCCTGAAGTTCGTAAAACTTTAAAACTAAGGAGAGACCACCTTGCAGGAAGTGTGGGAAACTACATGGATGAGAGTGTATGACAGACACTAACGCTTGTTACAGTTGTGAAAAATTGAGTCACATGGTTAAGGATTGTCAAATTAGGACAAAACAAGAACAAGGGAAGGAGAAAATTCAGTCTAATGGTTCAAGTGAAGAATCTCCAAGGAGGAAACGATTCTTTGTACTAAAGTTTGGGGGTGCAGGGGAAGGCACCTCTGTTGATGTCCCGGGTGTGTAGCCTTAATTAGTCCTTCAAGTATTTGACTGTGTATGGTGTGTATGCACTAGTATGAGGTTAATATGTTTGATACATCATGTTTGTTGCTGATTTGTATGATTTATATGTTTACTTATGTTGTATGCTTTTATGAGACTAGTTCAAGAAAGAGTTCCCTAGTCTAATAAAGTGAAACTACTAGTAGGTTTCAAGTATGTGCACCATCATGTTAATATGTGAATCAGATATTCTCCAATAGGGAGTATTGGATTACCTATGCATGCGTACGTTCTATAGATGACTTACTTAATGTTGGTAAAGTGTAGTTTCATTCCGGGACGAATGTTCCAAAGGGGGGATAATGTAACAATCCTCAAAAAGGATAAGATAAGAAATGCTTAATGTGTTAAGAATTCCTATGATTAGACCACGGTTCACAAAGATTGATGCGCGTATAACCATATCTCGGAACCCTTGTTACTGCGAAGCAACCTAACTTGGGGAATTAGTTGAGCTTGGAAAGGTTGGGTCCAACCATGTAGGGATCTCGAATACAAAGATTTACTTGAAGGAGTCTTTACCAGACATAAAAAGGGAAAATCTTAGGTTTGGAGGGTCTAGGGGTAAAATGTTCTTTTTCCAGGCTAAGGGTAATATCGTAATTACCCTTAGTACACAATTAAATATTTAATATATAAGGTGAAGGGGTATTTTTGGGAGAGAGGGCCGAAATTGGGCTCTTGAAGTGCAGTCTTGCTCCACCCGTGTTCGTACCTAGTTGGAAGCAATAATTTAAAGTTACTTTTTATTTAAGCTATTGAATTAATGTATTAATTAAGAATTACAATTCATTATTTGATTTAAAATAAAATAAAATAAGATCTTTATTAAATAAATAAAACCTTATTGACTAAGTCCTAAAACTAGACTCCTAAGCCTCCTACAACTCCCACTCTCTCAAGTTTATCTATCCACTCTCGTGCTCAATCTCTCTTATTCTTTCTCACATTTTTTCTTTGCCAAAACAAGATACAAAAGAAGAAAAATAAACCAAGTTCTTCACCCTTGAAGAACTCACATGAAATCACAAGAAAACAAATGATAATCGCACACTACGCTAGGGGAGGTAGTCATTCGAGTGGAGTTTATATTAAGGAGTCTTAGACGTGTTCTTGGGGGATTGAACCCACAACCTCCTTGCCTTAAAACGAAAAACGAGGAGAACAAGAACGAAATAGTATGCGGCTGATGGAAATCGAACTAGGGTCTACCAAATCTGAAAAAATGCAATTATCAAATTTAAAATAAGATTAAGTATTTTTCAAGGGATTCGAAATCGGGTTCCCTTGCCCAATTCCATATTGACACATAAGTCATATGTAAACAAATATTTAATGAATGCTACCTCTGAAGATAGAAATCAATATCTTTGCATATCTGTAAGTTGAATAAGTCTTGTACAACATAATCTTGGGTAAACTATGACTGAAGCCTCATGGCATGTATGTGTAGACTCATAAGTCTAGCATACGTTTAAAAGTAAGTGAGCCTAATATGTATGTGATAAACTGATGTGATCTTAGAAGGGTTAAGAAAGAGTGCGAAACATACTAAATAGCCAAGTGCATTGGCATATGTTAAAATGAACATTCATGTGAAGGCGTGAGTAATTATGAAAAGAAAATGTGTGAAAGTTGAGCAATCTCAAATGAGACTAAGTAAATATTACCAAAACGTACACACCGATGAGAGTGTAAAGCTAATGAAGAAACCAGTCCCTATGAAAACTCTAATGAAAGTATTGAAGTTAACGCATACTTAATACTAATGATGAGATGAGAAATCATCTAATCAATCAGCTATGATATCCTCATGCTAGAATCCAGCTTCCATTATGTATGAGTTGAATGTAATAGAACTTTATATTGAGCACTGATAGGCTAGCTATGAACGGTGATGCCTTCCTTTGGGAAGTGCGGAAGTTCACGTAACTCTCATTAGATGAGCTTTTTGGCATGCCGGGTATGAGTCTCCTTATATCTCCTAGTCTTTGAACCTATACTGCCAATATAGGGACCTAGCAGGGTTCAATTCCCTTTATACACTAGCATGTTTTGGTTTACTTTCGCTGGTGATTCCACCTCTTTTCGTTGTGGGGCTTACACACTAGATTTCATGATGCTTACGTGATATATATCGGTTAAGGTTAAAGTTCCTAAATAAAGAATGAGGCCATACTCAAAGAATAAACATAGTGAAATAAACGATAGTAATGGTGTGAGGATGGGATAATCAAGAGGTGATCTAGACTTAAGTAATGAGACTAGGTTATTCTTGGTCATTGCACAGTGAACCTGATGAGACTGTTAAACTACATCCTAGGTACATTTGGTGGTTGCACTAGTATATGAAAGAATGAAAATGAAGTACGTATGAATAAATGAAGCTGACTCTGTGTTTGATAAAGAAGGCTCCCTAGTGTAGGTCCCATATGTTGAGCCCTAATTTTGGGAAGTCTTAATGTCAAGTCCATTATTTTAAGGTCTCATGGCATACGAATAAATCATATGAACCATGTTATGTGTTATATGAATTATGATATGTCTATGTGTACGCTGTTGTGTGCTTTGTGCAAAATGTTAAGTATGATGGTGCATATTACTCTCATTGCATAACTTTCCTAATCCAAATTTGGAAAGCTCATAATCTTTCCTCCTCAAAATCAGTAAAGTTCACTCACTTTCCTAATCTCAATTTTGCAAGTCCACTGACTTGAAATGCTATAATCATGTTACTAGGAAAGAGTTATTCTACTCATGCATGTCCTTGGTGTGTGCTTGCATATATGTAATCTAATGTTTAGTAAGAATGTTAGGAACCAAAAAGTTTCAAATTTTCCGCTAAAATTAACCTAGATGAAGTAATAATGATGTATGTAGGCTTTTCTATGACCTTTGAGAGGTCAATGATGCCGGTCTCATTTGGGGTCTAGATTCTGATAATGACAGGGACTTCACTGTAACATTGGAAAATTATCACTGTAAAGTAGTCTAGTTTACTGTGATATTTCTTATCACGACCGGGGTCTAGACCCTAGCCAAAACCGGCGTCGTCGATCTCTCAGAGGTCGCAGACAAGCCTACTTACGTCGTCATTACATTTATTCAGTTAATTTTAGAAGAAAATTTAAAACTTTTTGTCTTGTTTGAAGTATACATAGACTTCATAGTTATAGCGTGCATACGCATATAAAGAATTTCATTACTCATGTGTATCCACAATCTAATAAATGATAATTCAATCTTGAAATAAATAGTCTTATAACATAAGTAACAATTGCCAAAATGGCACCATTACATAAGTCTGAAAAAATGGGAAAGAAATACTAGTGGAACATACTCCACTAGCCTAAACCTATTACTAAGCTCGAAACATAACAACAAGCATCCTTGAATGCATGAGGACCTTCCAAGTCCAGATGAAAAGCTGTAATGTTGGAACAACTGCAATGAATGTCTTCAACACCCTCCTGAACCTGTACCTAAAATAGTATAATGTATGGCATTGGTACACACTTGTACTAAGTATGGGTTTATGCAAGTACATACAAAAGAAAAGTATGATTAAGAAGAGCTCTTTCCTAACGATATGAGTTATGGAAAGCCAAGTAAGTTGGACTTGCCAAAAAAGATAAGGAAAGTCATGCTATGAGAGTAACATGAATCATTATTCTTTTCATATTGCACCCAGGACATAACCTATTTCATATAGTACAAACATATATCACATACCATTCGTTTATATTCCATGAGACCTTTGAATCATGTACTTAACATTAGGACTTCCCAAAATGAGGGCTCAACATATGGGACCTCAACTAGGGAGACTTCTTTAGCAAACACAGAGTCTGCTTCATTCATTCATGCATACTTCATTTTAATTCGTTTCAGGCATTCATAGGCTTGAGCAACCCCAACCATACCTAGGATGCAGTTTAAGACTCTCATCGGGTTCACTATGCAATGACCAAGAATGACCTAGTGTCATTACTTCAATTTAGTTTACCTCTTGATTATCATAACCAAACACATTTGGAATCATTCATTTCATATCTTTCATACATTGAGGAACTTCAAATTTAACCGACATAGATCATGTGAGCATCATGAAGTCCGATGTCTGCAGATACGCTCAAACTTACTTCTCAAATAAGAAGTAAAGCGGCCGTGTCAAGTATATAACCCAACTAGTGAGGTTGGGATCGTTCCCACGAGGAAAATAGTCTAGACTTAACTTCAAACTGTTATTACTATTGTTTGGTCAATGACTTCCTTGGAAAGTAAAAACATAAAAATGGGGGTTTCTATTTCTAAATGAGTGTAAATAAATAACAAACTTGAAAGAGACACTTAACAGCTTTGACAGTTGAATTTTAATCAATTAATCAAGGTAACTAGGGTTTACGTGTTCCCCACAGGTTCATAACTTGATAATTCTAACTATAACAATTCTTTCCTAGTATCTTGCATGCAAAGTGATAAGTTATGTATTTCTAAATCCTTCGTCTGGCATCTAGAAAATCTCACTCCGCACCTTGGTCCAGCTACGTGTGTTGCTATCCTAAACCTTTATCCTTACCTCATATTAAGCATCGTATTAGATATTTGACTAAGTTATTACCTTGTACCAATCAATACTAGCCTATTAGATAGTATACACTAAATCTATGTTAATAATTCTTTTCCTATTATCTACCTCCTTGGTCCGGCAAGTAGCATTAAGGCGAGTTCTAACGTTGGCCATCCGTTAAAACGACTTCTAAACGAAAGAATTATTAATACATGCAAGACACTATTCTAGAATTGTTATTTTAGTTAGGGTTTATCTCACATTTGCCTATGGTTCCCACAACCCTAGTTATGGAGTTTAGTTACTCATAGCCATAAAAACAATATTCAAATATATTAAATACGAATTCATGTACTTACTTCAATGAGAAAGAGTAAAATCCAAAAGTTTGCTTGAGTAATATCCAAAAATCACTTGCAAGAATCTCAAAATCCAACACTAATACACAAAGTCTAAAAATCTGATGTCTAATCTCATATATTCTAACCCCAAAAACGAGGTTTTTCGAACTATTTATAAAAAACAAAAACCTAATTAAACAAGGATTCTAATTGCTGGAAATCTGCCAAAACGCGGTTGGGTCGACGGACCTCGCGGCGAACCGTCGTGGTCACGACGGGCCGTCATGGACTCCGTCGTTCCATACTTGTGCAATTTCTTCTGCTTCTCTCTTCATTCCCCTCGATGGCAAGTATGACGGGCCGTCATAGGCACAACGGTCCGTCGAGGGTCTTCATTTCAAAACACTTCAACTTTTGGAATTTGGGTACTGGGATCACTTCTCTGAACTTCATGACGAACCTGCAGGATGGACCGTCACAAGCTTCGTAACCCCACACTTGGTCAGACTTCCCCATCTTCCTTCAGCAGCTTCACTACAATGCCACCTACGGACCGTCACAAGCACGACGGACCGTCATAAGCTCCGTAGGTGGTCTGTTCTGCATTTCTTCGCTCAGAATCTCCGCGTTCAGCGTTAAACAGATTTCGTGCAAAACAAAGAGAAACTTATATAAAAATTAGCACAAAAAGACTTTCGGACACACTAAACTTAAGGAAAAAGTATTAATTATACCGTGAAACCACGGTATATCAACACCCTCAACTTAAATTCGTTGTTTATCCTCAAGCGACGCACTATGACTCACTACACAATCTTTGTACAATAGTATCCATGTTTTATCCTTTGCAATCATTTGGCTATCAATCCCGATTAATCTCATCAAATCTATGAATGCTATAACTATTAGGCTTGAATTTTGTGGGATCAGAACATGACACAGACTCACGTGCACTAACACCTATCCTCTTCAGTTTCTCACCGAGGTGCTAACAATTCTGGTATTGCAACTAGTGTCCTCACTTTAAAACAAAATCCTCCTTTTTCACACAATGATTTCAGTTTGAATATACGGATTACTTTTCAACACTCACTCTCAAAACAAACTCACACTCATTCATACCTTTTGCCATAAGCTTGCCCTTATTTTCAACCCTTAGGATCACGATAGGACTTTTTTAGCTAGTAACATAGGCTTGGGGTCAGGAAAGGTATATTTTGGTATACTTTAGTGACTTTTTGCCCTCTTTGACATATCGGCTAAACCTTCCACTGTTTCACATTTTATCTCGCCCAGTTTCTCATATTCTTTCACCTTGCTATTTTCTCTTCTTTCTTCATTTGTGTAAGTGACTCTCTTCTTTTCTTGCTTGTATTTCTTGTGTATTTTTCTTTTTCTTTTCAAATAATTCTTGTGTCACTTTACTTTTGTTCTTTCTCTCTCTTTGTTCTTTCAACCCCACTTTCCAGAGCATTCCTCATAGTAGCCACCCTCAACTCATGGCTTTGCCATGAGTCAAGGTACACAATACCCAAAGTTGGGTCAGGGCCATAACGAAGGTTTTTTATGCATTAGCCACCCTCAACTTATGTTTTTGGCATAAGCTGAGGTGCACATGTCCAAGGAGGGACAAGGGCCAACACATTGTTCCAAGAAAATATCAGTTAGGGTGAAAAAGAAAGGTCTAATTTTAAGCTCAGATTATTTGGATCAAAGAAGGATAAATTTCATTTGGTTTCTTTTATTTAGGCTAGAAATGTGCTATATTGAATAAGGGCCTATGATCCTTTCCTAATTGACTATTACAGCTTAATTTTAGCAACACTAACCAGACAAGTTCTAGCTCAGTACCAATAGTGGACTATTCAAATTTCCTCACACTCACTTGACATCTCATACTATACCAGATTATGAGACACCTAGTTCGAGTTTAAGACTTAGGGTAATGCAATGGTGTAACACTATTTCATGCTTAGAGCCACACAATTATCAGTTACTATGCCTAGTCATGCATTATTTTCCAGTTTATCATGATATCATCTGAGCCATCATACTTCAGACTTAAACTATGTACAAAAGATATAAATATGCCGGTTCAACAGAAAAAGTAATCAGTCTTTTGGGGGAAAAGAACACAGGCAAGAAAACCCGAAAAGAGGATAGTGAATTGGGCTACTCAGACTTTACCCTAACACTCACTATCCATTTACCCCACCCCCAACAAAAAAGCATGCAATTTTACCGAATTCATAAAAATCTAAATACTAGAGTGGTAGGTGAAGCAAACATGTGGCGCAAAGCACCGTCGATCAGCAAGATGGTGGGTCCGGTTCCCCAGAGCCCACGCATCCTCTGCAATCTTGAAACCCTCAGTGGTGTCCTCAGCAACAACCTCACCATCAGTAGTGCCTCCTGCTATATCTACAGTGCGGGAGCTAGACGCCCCAGCCACTAACTCTGATGCTCTAATCTGGTGCGCCGCCTCCTCAGCAAGTGAGGCTCTCCACGCAGCCTCCATCTCTCGGCGCTCCTTCTTCCTTGCTCGTGCCTCGTCCTCTGCTCGACCCCTACGCCTCTTGGCACTCTCTCAAGGGGGAGGTGGTGGAATTTCTGAAGTAGCAAAAAAGGCCGCCAACACGATGTCCTCAGCAGGCTCGATAGAAGGGGCCTCAGACTCCAGCACCCTAGCCTCTAACATCGTGTCGATGTCTGCACGAAGTCTGTAGACTGCAGCCTGAAGAGTCGACACATCCACTGGAGGGGCTGGTCGGGCTAGTACTCTCAACTCAAAGGCGTCCAGGCGCTGGTTAACCTCGGCGATCTTCCGCTCTGTAAACTGCATCATTTTCCTCTCTAGGCGCTCTTCGAACTCAGTAATCGACTTCTTCATCCACGGCTAGATATGATGCAGAAGAGTGGCCAATTGTGACTCCAGTTATTAGACCCTTGCAAGCGGGACCAGTGCCGGTAGAGGGGCTGTGCGAGAGGAGCTCGGGGCTGTGCTACTCCCAGGGATAGACTCGATCGGGGTAGTGTCAGTGGACGCCTGTGTAGATGTGCGGGCCTGGGCTACCGTGTCAGTAAGATCATCAGTAAGTGGGGGCAGCTCTGGATGGGGCCCTCTATGTGGAGCCAACTCATTGGCCTCGTCTCTGATGAGACTGACGTCTATCGTGCCCTGTGGGGTCTTAAGCTGATCTACGTGCAATATGGGCACACCTGCGGACTTGCAAAGGGCAAAGATCATGCACGGGAAAGGGTAGGTAGTAGTGACCTTGAATGCCCTCTCGTGCATCACTGCCTGGAGAAGCCATGCGAAGTCTACCTCGAATCCGGCTATCATCGCTGCCATCAACACTGTTCGGTCCCAGGTAACGATATTATCAGCAGCTGTGGGGGAAAGGCAGTGACGGACAAGCAGCCACAAGAACTTTGCTGTGAACATGAGGTTGGCCTTCTTGATGGCCCCCTTCGGCTCAGTGACCCAATCGGCACCCTATCCATCTCATGACAGGTGCAGGTCCATCCACCTCTTGGTGGTCTCTCTCAGTGATGGCTTGCGCAAGAACTGGCCATCCTTAACTATCTGCCAGCGGTAGTCGAAATCGGTAGTGAGGGGGGTCCGAGTAGCATCAACACTCTCACCGTATAGAAACCGGCGGATGGCGGGCAGGGAAATGTCAACCTGTATGCCCCAGACTCGGACCTGCTCCAGTGGAGCCTGTTTAGCGGGGGCAGCCAGCCTATCGATCTGTGATCGGAGAGTCGCTACGTAGGATGCGTAGAACTATCAAACCATTTCTTCGCTGTATCGTCCCAACGGACGTGCTGTCCACTCCAAGCGATGCCTGGTGAAGAGGTTGTAGATCTCCGGCATCGTTGGGAGACTCCCTATAAGTACCCGCCGCTCCAAAGTGAGTGTTCGAGTCATCACTCCTTTATCAGTCAGGAACTTGGCGTCGAAGTAGACTTGAAACTGCCCGTTGACACACCACCGGTTGGGCTGGTCAGTGGCTGGAGTGGGGACCTGAGCTGGTGAGCCGGATGTAGAGTCTGAACTTTCAGCCTCATCAGACGAGGCCGACGCTGCAGCGGTGGCCGGTGCGGGAACCTCAGCATAGCCAGAGGCTTCCTCGGACCATGATACTCCTAAGGAGCCAGACGCTCCTTTCTCATTTGTCGCTGACCCAGAGGGTGTGCCGGTACTTGTGCGCTCCTCATCAGACGGGGAGGCAGGGACTATGCCGGACGCCACCTTTTTGGGTGTGGCTCTGGGAGCAAGTGCAGCACGGGAAGGTGTGGAAGTGCCTGGGGGCACATACTTAGGGTCACACTCATCATCAGAGCCGATGACAATGCGGGCAGACAGGGCGACAGACTTTGATCGCCCGCGTGCCTAGATTCGGTCTAGCTTGGGTGCCATAGTAGATAGTACCTGCAAAGGATCAATATTAGTACGAGTAGTGGCAAACAAAACAAGCGAAACCATAAAAAATAAAACAGTGAAACTAGTATGTCATTGTTGTAGAAACAGTGACACACGACAAGCCTGGTGACGGCTCGTCGTGACTATGACGAACCGTCGTGAGGTCCGTCGTATTTTACTTAGACTATGTATATATAGAGAACCCTGAAGGGGAGTCTCTGACTAGCATGACGGTGTGTGCAGGAAGGACAGTCACAGGTACGACGGTCCGTCGTAGATGTCCGTCGTAGGACACTTGAGAAAAAATATGGAGACCTTTAGGAGAGGGGTCTCTGACCATCATGACGGTCATGCAGGATGGCCTGTCATGGGTAAGACGGTTCGTCACATGGGTCCTTCGATGGACACATAGAAAAAGTGAGACCCTTAGAAACAGGGTCTCTGACAATCAGAACGGTTGTGCAGTACGGACCGTCGTGAAGCACATGTGTCCGTTGGGGAACACTTGGGAAAAAATGAGAGACCCTAAGAATCAGGGTCTCTGACAACCAAAACGGTTGTGCAGGACAGACCGTCGTGAGTACGGCGATCCGTCACATGTGTCCGTTGGGACAGGGTGCTAAGGCTTTTGCAACGGACCCTACGACGGTCCGTGATGGATACGATGGTCCATCATCGGGGTCTCGTTCTGAATGACAGTGACAGAACTAAGGGTACCCTACGCATCCCCGATGAACCCACATCAACCTTGTAGTGTTTTGGACTTACATGTGTCTAACCCAAATACCTAGGAAACTAGCAATGCAAAAGCACCTATGTCTAGGGTGATAAACATGGCAATTGCGAACATTTGTAACCTAGGTTAGACAGAATCGTATAAAGTAAACAAAATACGATGAGGAACTAAGCTTAATACTAACTAGTAAACAAAAATGCAAGATAAATGAGTATAAATTCGAGAAACATACCTTAGAAAGGGAGAAAAACAAATGCACAAGTACTCGGTGCAAGGTAGACACTCACAGCAGCAGTTTCCACTAGTAGATAACACTTTAGGGCTTTGGAGAATTGTGAGAGGGCAATGATTGGTGGTTGATAGAGGAATAGATTGTGGAAGTTGAGAAGGAAAGAGTAATGGGAGAAATAATGAAGTAATGGGGGTGAAATGAGGGGTTGGGGAGTTTAAACGGTCTGATTTTTAAAAAGGGTCCAGCCGGGTCGGGTCGGGTGTACCTCATTAATCACGCGACGGTTCCCTGACAAAGGTCCGTTGCAGTTGTGACGACCCGTCGTTGGTTCCGTCGTGTATGACCTAGTTTCAAAATAACAGAAAAAAGTACCTGGTACGACGGATGCATACGACGGTCCGTCGATGTGTCCGTCAGTGACTGCTGCAGAGTAATTTTTTACAGAATTTCCTGGTGATGTGCCTGCAAATTTAAAACCCATTAGTAGAAAAATGCTACCATTACTAAAAAGATGATAAGTATTGGGTTGCCTCCCAACAAGTGCCTGATTTAATTGTATGCCTCTATCAATTCATTTGCCTATTCAACATGCCCGAAATAGATTTTTATGCAATGTCCATTCACCTTTAACCGCACACCCTCCTTAGTTTCCAACTCAACCGCTCCATGAGGGAATAGTTGGGTAACCAAGTTAGGACCGGTCCATTTGGACTTGAGCTTGCCCGGAAACAAGCGCAACCTGGAATTGAATAACAGCACCAAATCCCCGACCATAAGCTCTCGCTTTTCAATTTTGTTGTCATGGTACTTCTTCATCTTTTCTTTGTATAGTGCTGAGCTTTCATAGGCTTTTAGGCAAAATCATCGAGTTCATTCAACCCATTTAACCGTTGCTCTGCATATTTGCTCCAATCCATTTTTAACTTCTTCATCGCCTACATGGCTTTATGCTCTAACTCAACCGGATGATGAAAAGCTTTCCCTTATACAAGTTGGTATGGAGACATACCTATGGGAGTCTTATATGCTGTCCGGTAGGCCATAGAGCATCATCAAGCCTCCTTGACCAATCCGTTCTACTAGCATTCACTGTTTTTTAACAATATCTGTTTTATTTCCCGATTAGACACTTCAACTTTCCCACTAGTTTGAGGGTGTTAAGGAGTGGCCACATTATGGTGAACCCCATATTTCTCCAATAACCCCTTGAACAATCTGTTGCAGAAGTGGGAGCCCCCATCACTAATAATGGCCCTTGGGGTGCCAAAACGAGAGAATATAATCTTTTTCAAGAATGCAGTGACACTCTTCCCTTCATTGTTTGCGAGGGCTATGGCTTCGACCCATTTAGATACATAATCGACTGCTACTAGAATGTACTTCATGCCATGAGAACTCACGAAAGGGCCTATAAAGTCAATAACCCAAACATCAAATAACTCAATCACAAGAATGAGGTGTAGAGGGAGCTCTTGCTTTCTTGAAATACCACCATCTCGTTGACATCTATCACATGCTTTAGCAAACCCATGAGCATCTTGATGAAGAGTTGGCCAATAGTAACCACATTGTAATATCTTATGCGCGGTTCGGATACTACTGTGATGTCCACCAACGGGTAACGAATGGCATGCCTCCAACACACTCAACATTTCACATTCTGGCACACAACGCCGAATAAGCCCGTCGGCACAACTCCTATACAAGTATGGTTCATCCCAAAAGAACTTCTTCACATCGTACATGAACTTTTTCCTTTGATGAAAGGACAAGTATGATGGAACAATATCACTAGCCAAATAGTTCGCAAAATCTGCGAACCATGGGATCAAGTCTTGTGAAGAAGCCAATACATGTTCATCGGGGAAAGTATCATCAATGTCAGTCTTATCCCCTAACTCTCTCATGGCTTCATCCTTTAGACGAGACAAGTGATCAGTAACTTGATTTTCAGTTCCTTTTCTATTCATCACTTCAAAGTAAAATTCTTGTAGCAGTAATACCCAACGAATCAACCTAGGTTTTGCATCCTTCTTCGCCATAAAATATCTCAATGTTGAGTGGTCAGTATGCACTATAACTCTAGTACCTAGCAATTAGGAGCGAAATTTCTCAAAAGCAAAGACTACTGCAAGGAGTTCTTGCTCAGTCACTGTGTAGTTCTTCTGAGCTTAATTTAGGGCTTTACTAGCATAGTAAATGGAGTGAAGGATTTTGTTTTTTCTCTATCCCAATACTACACCGAGAGCAACCCACTAGCATCGCACATCACCTCAAATATACTATTCCAATCCGGAGAAATAATGATTGGCGCAGACACCAACTTTTCTTTGAGCTCACCGAATGCTCTAAGACTGGATTCATCAAAACAAAATTTACAATCTTTCTCTAGAAGTTTGCACAATGGGTGTGCAAGCTTTGAAAGTCTTTGATGAATCTATGGTAAAAACCTGCATGTCCAAGAAAGCTTCTCACACCTTTCACAGAGATCGGTGGGGGGAGTCTCTCTATTACCTCGACTTTAGCTCGATCAACCTCTATGCCCTTTTCTGAAATGCGATGACCCAACACAATACCCTCTTTCACCATGAAATGACACTTTTCCCAGTTTAGTACTAAATTACAGTCTTTACATCTCTTAAGGACCTCAGATAAATTGGTCAAACACTGCTCGAATGAATCACCAACCACAGAAAAATCATCCATAAAAACTTCTATAGTATCCTCCACCATGTCAGAAAATATAGACATCATTCATCTCTGAAATGTTGCGGGTGCACTTCACAACCCAAATGGCATTCTTCTAAACGCAAAGGTCCCATATGGACAAGTAAAAGTGGTTTTCTCTTGATCTTCTGGTGCAATAGAAATTTTATTATACCCCGAATATCCATCAAGAAAACAGTACCACCCTTTTCCGGCAAGTCTATCCAACATCTAATCCATGAAGGGCATAGGAAAATGGTCTTTTTCAGTCCATGAATTTAGTTTGCGGTAACCCATACACACCCTCCATCCAGTAACCGGTCTCATTGGAACAAGTTCATTTTTTTCGTTGGGGACCACAGTCATTCCCCCTTTCTTAGGTACACACTGAACCGGGCATACCCAACTACTATCGGCGATTGGATAGATTACTCCGGCATCCAACCACTTAATGATTTAATTCTTCACAACCTCTTTGCATAGGAGTAATCAAGCGTCTTTGGTGCTCAATACTCGGATTATTATTACGCATGAGTTGGATTTTATGAGAGAAAATACCAGGAGGGATCCCAATAATATCCGCAATAGTCCATCCAATAGCTCTTTTGAACCTTTTTAGTACCTTCACCAAACTCTGAACATTGTTCATCCAGGTCTGATGCAATGATTACCGGCTAAGTGTCACCATTTCCTAAGAATTCATACCTAAGATGAGGTGGGAGAGCTTTTAGTTCAAATTTTGGAGCCACCTCTATAGATGGTTTCGCGGGTGGGGACTCGCGATTTTTCATATCAAGCTCAAATTTCTTCGGTTTAAATCAAACATCACCTCAGTAAAGAGCCGCTACTAAAGACTCATACTCTTCAATGCAATCGCTATCAAAGTTCATTATCACTGCCGCTAATGCTTCGACACTTAGATGTTCTTCTATTTGTGTCTCAGATGTCTCACCCATGTTGTAGGATATAGCAGATGCCGATTGGAGCTCACCACTCTGCCTCATGGTTCTACAAATATTAAAGGTCACTTCCTCATTGTTCAACCGAAATTTCATCTGCCCCTTTTCCATGTCTACTAAGGCTCTACCTGTAGCTAGGAATGGCCTCCCAAGGATAATAGGCACTTCAAAATCGACCTCAAGATCAAGAATAACAAAATCAGCCAGAAGGATGAATGACTCCACTTTTACTAGCACATGATGAAGTATCCCTATTGGCCGTTTTACTGTTCGATCACCCATCAGAAGCCGCATCGCAGTGGGCTTTGGGTCACCTAAGACCAACTTCTTGTAAATCGAGAGGGGCATGAGATTTATGCTTGCCCCCAGATCACATAATGTTTTCGCAAAATGTAATAGCCCGATTGTACAAGGAATAGTGAACGCACCCGGATCTTCTATCTTTTGGACCAGAGATCTTGTAGCAATAGCACTACAATGCTTCATTCTATCATCATCCTCAAAAGTGACCGATCTTTTCTTTGTGACTAGATCTTTCATAAACTTGGCGTAATCGGGCATTTGTTCTAAATCTTCTACCAAAAGGACATTGAAAAAAAGTTGCTTTAACATTGTTATAAAACGCCGATATTTGCCATCCTCGATTTTTTTCAATAATCTTTTAGGAAATGGGGGTGGTCTCCTAGGCATAGGAATTACCTTTCTAGGCCCTTCAGCATGTTTCTCAGTGTTATCCTCTAATTCAGCATCAACATCTACCACTTTATCAGTATCTTTTGTCACCTTTTTCTCATTAGATGGCATAGGTGGGTCAATGGTTTTCTTGCCACCGCGAGTAGTAATTGCCATACAATGTCAATAATTTTTCGGATTTTGGACAGTGTTGCTAGGAAGAGTGCCCGGTTGCCGTGTGTTCACAGTTGCAGATAATTGGGATAATTGTAACTCAAGTTTAATCGATATTGCATGTGTATCAACTTTTTGCCCAATACCCGCTAAATCATTCCTCAACTCTTTATTGTGCTCATCACTAGCATCGAACCTCCTCATCATTTTATGCCACATATCCTCAACTCGCGACATACTACCTCCACCATCCCTATGAGTAACTTCACCATTTTGAGGAGGAACATAGGGTCCATTCCTGTCGTTTCTATTACAATAGTTACCACTGTTGAAGTTGTTATCGTGATTGTAGTTTCCATCTTGGACATAGTGACCCTCACAATTGTAGTTACCATAGTTCCGACCTTGGTTCCCTTGACCTGGCGCCAATTCTCCTGATTAGAGCCTTGGGCACTTGGTCGGAAACCCCCCATTTGTTTATTTACTGCATAGGAATCCTCCTCATCATAACACTCATCGTTTGGAGGTGGTGGTTTAGGTAAGTAGTTGAATGTATTTATCTTTTCTGCACCCCCAGTGACATGTTTTAGTACCAACCCAAGCTCAGTTCTCATCTGAGCCATTTCATCATGAATCTCATCTGTGGCTGGGTTGTGAGTGGACTGCACTGCGAAGGTGTTTCTTCCTGTATCGGACTTCCTAGTACTCCAAGGTTTGTTATTTCGGGAGATTTTCTCTAATTTTTCAGCAATCTCAGCATAAGGGCATTCTCCATAAGATCCACCTGCTATAGTATCCAACACCGCTTTGTTGTTATCACCCTGTCCCCGATAGAAGTATTCCTTAAGTGACTCATCATCTATACCGTGATTTGAAACAATTCTCAAGAATGAGGTGAATCTATCCCAAGAACTACTAACTGACTCTCCTGGTAGTGCCACAAAGTTGTTCACTCTGTCTTTGTGGTTTAGTTTCTTGGAGACCGGATTGTAGTGTGCCAAGAAAACATCCCTTAATTGGTTACAAGTGAAGATTGAGTTGTATGGGAGCTCAGTGAACCATATAGAAGCCTCTCGCGTCAGTGAGAGAGGAAACACTCTGAGCCCTATTACATCTAGATCCAAATCAGGCCTCCCCACACAACTTTTACACACTGCCCTTACATTAGCTATATGGGCATGTGGATCCTCAGAAGGTAGTCTAGAAAACAAACCTTTGGTGACCTTATATTAGCGTAGGTACAAGTTTTCTCACTTTCACTAGCCTCATATTGTGGTGTCACCCTGTTCTTTCTTAACATCTTTTCATTTCATCTTTACTCACCATTCATTATATGTTCATCGTATAACATATATATTCTCTCTTGGAATTTACATTGTGGGACATTGATTCTAGGCGTACAAACAACTTGTCTCACTTATACTAACCTATCCTCATGTAGACACTCACTCTTATTTTCTTATTCATCGTATAACATAGCTATACTCTCTTAGAAATTTCATTTACTGACATTGATTTTTAGGTGTAGATGCATCTTGTCTCACTTGCACTAGCCTATTATCATGTCGTCACTATTTTCATTAGCATCATAGTATAATATAATTATTCACATTATTACGTGAATGTTCATTTCGTCATATGCCAATGCACTTGGACTTTTAGTGTGTTTTACATTCTTACTTAACCCTCCGGGGTCACATCATTTCATCACATACATCTTAGGTTCACTTATTTATAAACGTACGCTGAACTTATGAATCCATACATACAATCCATGAGTCTTCGTTCATAATTCGTCTAGGTGATTCATACTTACCCAAGATTATATGATACAACACTTATGCATCTTTTAGGTATGTCAAGGTCTCAATTTCGATTCCTATAGGCAGCTTTCATTAAGTATTTATTCACGTAAGACTTATGCATCAACATGGAATTGGTCAAGGGAACCTGATTTCAAATCCCTTGAGCAACACTTAGTCTTATATTAAATTTTGATTTAAAATTTCAGCTTGGGGACCCACGTTCGAATCCCAACGCCTACATTTCTTTTCTTACTTTTCTCTCCTTGACTTTTCTGTTTTAGGCCAAGAGGATGTGGGATCGATCCCCCTCAACCTCATTTTATTTTCCTTTAGTTTTTCTCCTGATTTCCTCACCTTTCCGAGAGGTTGTGGTTTCGATTTCCACCTACCTCATTTTATTTTATTTTCATTTTTCTCCTCTCTCCCTCACCTATCATAGAGGTTGTGGGTTCGATCACCACACCACTCATTTTATTTTTCTTTCATTTATCTCCTAACTCTTCACTTGAGCCTTACCCCATTTCAAATGCCCCTTACCTCATTTTTATTATTGAATTTTTTATAGCATGCATATGGTGAGGTCTTGGGTTCAATCCCCAATGACCTCATACATTTTAATTTTTTTAAAAAAACTCAAAATTTTTCCAGTAACTTGGCCAAACCAAATTTCCAGCAAATCTGGAAATTTGATCACACTTTCTAGTCCATTTCCTCAACATTTTATACGTTAGATTTTTGGACATTGGACATTTCGTACATTTATTTTGTGAATTTTCATGGTTAAATTTGATCAAGATTTTTATTCAATTCAGCAACATTACACCGCTTATGAACATCACGATTTACTTCCAGTGATTGCATACAAAACAAAAGAATTTAACATACATAAATCTAACCATGACCAAAGCCACGACATACACAATGCACACACACACGTTTAACACATAGTTCCGCAAAGCATGCTTATTACTCACGTATATCTGAACATACATAATTGAACATAATCATAACGAAAACACATCACATATCTAAATTCACCAGCAAAACATACCAACCTACAAATTCGATTGGAGCTAGTGATTAGGGACAAGCAAAAGGGAACATTCGTACTTTTCGGATTAGAATTTGACTGAAACTTAGGGGTCTCTTGGGAAAGGGACAAAGATGAAGAAAACCCATACCTTTTTCGCCGTTAAACAGCTTTGAAATCTGATATCAAGTACTGCCAACTCCCACGAAGAAATTGCTTCTCCAACAAAACTCACATGCAAACCGTTTGAAAAATGCTTTCGCTTTTCGTTTTTAGTTTAGTTTTCTTTTGAGTTTTTGTGTGCCAGTTCTTCAAGTGATGAACTTTGATCTTTTGTTCCTTTTTTTTATGATTGATGTGAGAATGAGAGTGAATGACGTGAGAATGAGGGTGAAGAGATAGGAGAGTAAGTTTAGGAGTACGAGTTTTAGTTGAAGACTTAGTCAAACTAGGACTCTTTGTTATTTATTTATTTTATCATTAATTTTTTTATTAAGAATTTGATTTTCCCTTACTTAAATCAGAAATTTAAATACCAATTTATTCAACTTAATCTTTAAATACCAATTAATTCAATTTAATCATTTTTTCATCGAACTTGGATGAAAATGCCTAACTCGCAAAAATGGGTCAATTCGAGTCAACTCTACCCGAATCTTCCACTGTTTTCATTAATTAATAACTTAATTAAATATTTAGGGTAATTACAATACTATCCTTAGCCTGGATAAGACCATTTTACCCATAGACCCTCCAAACTTAAGATTATCCTTTTTAAGTCCGGTTAAGACTCATCAGGGTGAACCTTAATATTCAGGTGCCCTACATGGCTTGAACCAACCTTTCCTAGATGAACTAACTCACAAAGTTTTTTTACTTGACTGATGCATAGGTTCGGAGGTCTTGTTCCACGAGCATCAATCCATGTGAACCCGGTCTAATCTAGGCATTCTAGGTACGTTAAGCATTACTTAACATAGTCAATTTCGGGTTGTTTCATTTCTAAAAATAATCCAAATTGATTAAATGAATTCTTATGTGTTTCTAAGGTGTAAAATGTTGTTATTACGATTATGATATGATGTTTTAATGAAAAAGATGCATATTTCTAATAAATGTCCGTTTTCATGATTTTATGCATTATGTCATACTTAGTATATGTGGTTGTACTAAATCCATGCTTTTATCGATCTCTATAGTGATTGGTAGGTGAGGAGCATTTGGGAAGCAAGACTTGGATCACAACATCATTCATGTGAAGTTGAAGTATGCCCTAATTTGACTCGAGGGCATCAGTGTCTTTTATTTATTTTATTAAAGTATTGTAATATACTAAGTATTTCTATATTCGCATTGTGTAGGGGTTGTGTCCCAATGTATTCTCGTGTATACAATTTGATGAAATGTGACTTAGTATTTCCTATGATTTTATAAGATAGATATTTTAAAGACTTATAGAATGTTTATGAAAAGTTTAAATTCCCCACTAATTTTCATATGTTTTATATGTGATGAACGATTCGAAGGGTTAAATACAAGACATCCTAGAGGTCAAGTACGTCGGTTGCACTACAAGAGTGTCATATCATGTAGGGTGTGGTCTCGAGATGTGACAGTCGTCAATTGACGTTTCACTTCCAAACTCTTACTAGCTCTTCTAACTTACTTGTAATTCTAATAATATTCACCATTTTTAGACATTATTAACTCATGAAACAAATGTTAGGCTCTAGTTTTACCTTATTCATTTTCAGTCTCCTTACATTATTCCCCACTCGGGAAACATTCATCCTCGAATGAAACCTTTCTAAACACTTATTAAAGGGCCAACTCTAAACTAGCAGCCCAGCATATATGCATTATTTCCAAATGCACACGCTCAACCAAGGAAACTTCGATACCAAGCTATACATGTATAATGCAACTCAACATGCATGAAAGAAATATTCTTACTAAATTCCACGGAGAACTAATATCTCCTAGCTATGACATGATCATTATAACTTCATAGATATTAGAATACTCATTGAACCAATTATGTCACAACAAGAGACAAATCAGTGCAACTAGGTCAATTTTTACAAGGTTTACAAACCTTCATAATATTCAGTGAAAACTGTAGCAACCTATCATCATAAAAAGACCTTATGGAAACGACTCACTATCCCCCACTTGGGAGTAAGCCACAAATGTCTTTCAAACATCAATTCATCCTAACAGGGAAAACATCAAGCCTAACAAAGCAAGTCAAGACAACAAAGAAAAGCTAGAATTTTCATAAATCATTAAGGAAGCACATGCCGGAAAGGGACATAAGGAGATCACCCTTTGATCGGAGAGCATAAAATCTATTCCTATTTAGAGGACCATCTTCCACATCACTAGGAGAAACATTCTTGCCTTCACTCACATTAGCCTTGCCTTAGGGAAATCCTTTCTTATGTGGCCACTATAACCACACCCATAACAACAATCTATATCGGCCAAACACCTACCCTAAGGTCTCTTACCACACCATGGGCAGTAGGCCGTAAATACTTATTGTTCTTCCCTTGAGGTATAGGGTTAGACACCCTCTCATCCTCATACCTGGGAGCATTAGAATAACGTTGTCCAGAAAACTTTTGTCGATTCTTAGAACGACTATGTCTATTGGACCCATCATTGTCCATCTTATTTCTCTTTTTTCCTTCTTATGTTTGGATTCTTCTAATTTTTGGACAAACACCATTAGACGTGAGATATACATATCATCAAAAAGCATTGCCATACGACACTCTTCTTCCACTACTTCGGAACCCGTCATGAACCGTTTCATCAAATCTCTAGGGCTTTCTACCAAGCTTGGAGCATACTTATACAAAAGAGTGAACTTCAAGGGATACTCCTTACCACTAAAATTGCCTTGTTTGAGATTCATTAATTCCTCCAAATTAGCCTCCCTCAATTCTCTAGGAAAGAACCTATCATGGAAAGTTGACTTAAAAGTCTCCCACTCTATAAGACCCGCCCTTACTGGCCTAGAATTATTCCATTGGTCATACCAAACTTGAGCTACATCTTTCAATTTATATGTGTCTAGTTCCGCTTTCTCCCTAGAAGTTAATCCCGTAATAGCAAGAGTCTTATAAACCTCATCTATGAACCCATTTGGATCCTCCTCCACCTTGGAGACACTAACATCCAGAGGGTTCATCCTTAAGAACTCACTAATAACATAGGCACTTATTACACCTGTAGGGTTTGCCACCAACTCCCTATTGGCTTACGCCGTCAATGTAACACCCTAAAAAGAGCTAGGTTAAACTAGACCCTAACATGTTTTATGAGGTTATAAATATGTTTGAGCAGTTTGGAAGAATTAGGAGGTGAAACGTCCAAGACGTCCAGAAACTAATTGAAGTTGAACTAGTGTGTCGTAGCGTTCTGTAGTAGAGTTTTGAGTTATTGTTTGAGGTGAGTATCGATAGTTCCTACACATATCTTGACATTAAAAGGGTCAAGAAAATTGAAGAACGAAGCCCCAGGGACTAGCCTAAGGGTCCCCAAGGAGGACCCAAATATGGGCCAAGCAAGCTGCAGGTCCAACCAAGAATGGGCAGTGGATGCGCGTTGCGCAGCTGGAAATGAGAGCGAAAATTTGCCCTGACACGCGGGGACATCAAGAATCATTCTTTCTCAAAATTTTCAAGAACCAAGAATTGAGAATTCCTCTACGACACACAGTAACCTCCAAGTTTGGTCGCGTGGTTTTTTGGTCAAATTCAAATTAGTTAAATTGTCCATTAAGTGAAGGGATATTTTGGGAAATTTGGGATGACTTATTACGTTTATTTAGTCTTTTAAGCCCCTAAACTAACCAATGAAAGCTAAACCCTCAACTCAAAACAAAAACTCTCCGTTCTTTTTCTCCCAAATCTCCATTTTTGAAGCTTTGAAGTCCAAGAAAGAAGACTGTTTTTCAAAGCTTTTGTCCATCATTTTCGTGGCTTAACATAAATTAGGGTAGGGTTTCATCCTTGAATCCATTCTCTTAGAGGAGGCAATCTTCAAAATGATTTTTCAAGACTTTCTCAAAAGATGAACTTCAAAATTGAAATATAGCCATTGATTCTTGCATAAAACGTTTTGAATAATGTATTATGATTTGATTGATGTATTTGATGGTTTTATAATAAAAACTATATGAACCCATGCAAATCATGCAATCCTAGTTTTGACTATATTATGGATGATTTGATCATATCTCTACACTATTGAATTCTTGTGTAGTTTACTTTGGGCTATTAAATTATGAAAGAATCATGCTAGAATTGTAAGTAGGTTGTCCTAAATTAATAAATTAACATTGTATTATCTTGTATTAATTGTATATTTGGATTATTGGATTGAATTGGTGATCATGGCTATAGGTAAGAGCCTTGGTATATTGTGTTGGTTGATTTGGCTATGGATTGAAGTTATGAGATTTGATTGGTGGTATGTTCTCCTAACCTTCTCTATGTTGTGTAGTATAGGTCTTGAATTATGATGATGTTTGGTATGGTCCACTTACGGTGACAGTGCTTATATACTATACTTGTGAATAATATGGTCTCATCAGCATTACTTATTGAATTGCGAAACAATGTGGCCTCGTTAGCATTACTTATTGAATTATTATATTATCATGTTATAACTTGAATATGTGAGTATTATGAAGGTCTTGATGACTTATGTGGATATGTGAAGTTAAATCATGTGTTCTTTTAAATAATGTTATGTGATCATGATAGGCTATAGTGATGCCTTGTATATCTATATTTGATATTGAAGTGTGAATCCTCTTAGTTGAATATTTGAACATTGTGATGAGTCATGTTGATGGTTCTAAAAAATTTGTACGGTCAATTGAAAATATACTTAATGGACCCTATGTGCTACATGAACAATATTCTACATGTTATAACATGATAATGAAGTGTGTCTTATTTTGGTAGACCTAAGTCCCTTACTTGATACGTGAAGGCTATGAGTATGATCCTTGACTTAGAAGGATAAATAACCTTTGTCATGAATGTAAATGTATGAACGAAATATATTCTTGAATAAGGTAAAGAAGGTTATTTATGTGGAATCTTGTAGAAATAAGGTTATGATATCCTTGAAGTTGAAAGTCGTAATGGTATCCTTTATGTGGATGATGGAATTGGTGTTGGTTGGCTGGAATGGCATGAAATCATCCTTTGGAAAGTCATTGAGCTATCTTGATAATCATTATAGACAACCCTAGTGAACCCTCTTTGGTAAGGTGTAGTATGATGTGGTTATGAAAAATATATGGTACCTCTTTATATGCTCCTTTATTGAATTACTCTATGAGAAAAAAGGCTAGCACCGAGAGAATATTCTTGGGGAGTAGATATAGTTAAGATGGAGATTAGAGTACAAAGAAACCCCAAGTGCCTACATGGGTTGTGTCCTAGTTCTACCATTGGCAAGTAGAACACCCTTTATCGGAGTATGGTTGAATCCGCATTCCATGACTATCTAGTATGGTCTATCTTGGTTATTTCCTATTCTAGTCATGCGAGATACATGCTAATGTTTGATAGAATCTATGAAGTTTAAGTTGTAGAATGGGACACTATCTAGACATAGCACGAGTAGGCTTTGAAGATATTAGTATGTGAGTTCCCTTGGTCGTCTCCAAGACCATTGAATGAATGTCCTTAAGTGTTGAATGTATCCTAAATGGTTTAATGAAACTAATTACTTAAGCTAAATGCATTTTAATGTAAAAGTACTTATCTAAAGTAGCTATAAGGACTTCTTACGTAGGCTTTAAGAGGGTGTATGGGTGTTCTCTTCATGTCTTACTTAGATGAGTCATATTGTATTTCTAGGTAGGGTGTGAATGAATGAAATGGGAATAATCTTATGGTAGGAAGGTCTCACGGTTAGGTGAAAATTTAAGTGATATTGATGTTTTATTGTAGAATGTTCTAATATGAGATTATGTTAACTTAATGTTATATCTTGTACTTGTTTTATGAAGTTTTACTCAAAAGAGCATGTTTTATACTAATGTTAATTTAGTACATTCTAATGTACTAATTCCATATATTTTGCATATGTCTAAAGGTTTAGGTGTCATTTGAGAGGAGTCTTGAAGTGAAGCTTCGATAAGCATTCCATATAAGCTAGAGTTGGTATGTCCTAACTAAATTTGAGAACATCATTATGTTTAGATTTCTTTATTGAAATAATTGCAATAGACCTAGTTATTTTCTATATGTTGAAGTATTTGTTGTGTCCCAATATATTCGTATGTCTAAGATTGCGACTTTGAGACATAGCCTTTTGTTATGTTTTTCTATAGAAGAGATATTTTGAAGTATTACTATTTCATTTGAAAAGTTTCAATTATACACTACTTTTCATACATGTATGCAATGAATGATGTCAAAGGTCTTGTGCAAGACCTCTAAGTGGTCAAATATATCGTGTTGTAATTCAAGAATACCATAACTAATAGGGTGTACTTTTGGGTCGTGACAAAGTTGCTATCAAATCATAGGTTATGAATGTGGTCGTAGGAATCCAAAGTCTCATTAAAACCACGTCTAGTAGAGTCTTGTTCATATGTGTGAGTCACGGAACATCTATGAGCGAGAGGTTATAGGACAATAGAATTTCACTTTCTTCATCAATCTTGTGTCATGCCTATAGAGTTGAGGTTATTAGTTTCTATTTCTAATCTCTTATATTGTGATTTTAGTTGATGACTACAAAACAAATGTCCACAAATAAGGTTTGAATAAGGAGTGCAAGAGGAAGCTCCACAAGGTGTACCAGATCCACAAGGAGTTCAAGTTCCTCTGGATGGTCAAGTTCCTCCCCAAGGTTATATAGTGCTATGGAGGTGACTTCTAGGGAGAATACGAAATTGGCTTCATACAAATTGAGGCAAGTTGCTCTAGTGTGTTACACCCAATGGAAAGATTATAGGCCGGTTGATTCGGGCCCCATAGAGTAGGAATATTTTAAGGAGGCTTTATTAGGAAAGTACTTTACCCTTGAGAGGAGGGCGGTGAAGGTTTAAGAGTTAATTAACGTTAAAGTTCACCATGATTTCTAGGTATGCTCCATCCTTGGTGTCTAACTCTAGGGATGAGATGAGTAGGTTTGTGACAGGTTTTGCCGACCTTGTGAAAGAGTGTTGTACGGCCATGCTCTACAATTATATGAACTTGTCTAGGATTATGGTGTATGCTCAATCCATTGAAGAATCCAAATTTAGTAGAATCTCAAGGAATTTGAAGAAGAGTGGATCCAATAAGTAAACCCAACTTAGATTTAAGAAGAGGGATCCGAACCATGATGGACCTAGTGCTCCTAAGGTCAAGGGTGAAGGAGGTACTAGTTTTCAAGGTTTTAAGCCTACTTATTGTACTTGTGGGAAGAAGAACTTTTGGAAGTGTCTAGTTGGTATCGAAAATTGCTTTTGTTGTGGAAAGTATGGTCATAAAATGTGGAATCATCTGAATGTTGCATCTACACGAAGGGAGACAAAGGAAGCTACTCCTAGTGCTCCGGAAGGTGGTGCTTCAAAGAGGAATCGCCTCTATGACCTCCGAGCTAAAGGAACAAAGTCGGATGATGATGATGCCGGTAAATATAGCTTTATATCTTCTGATATTATGAGATTCATCTAAGTGGGGGAATATTGTGATTTATCATCTCTTCTCATTTATTCTATTCAAGCTTGATATATAGAAGGTCATAGAAGCATGTTGTATGTTGCATGGTGTTTAAGATTCGAGTATGTCATGATCCAAATTCTTGAATTGAATCGCAACCAGCGTCGTTGACCTCTTAGAGGTCGCATAAAACCCTCATCTTGCATTCATCATATTCATAAGGTTAATTTTAGAGGAAAATTTAAGACTTTTTATAATGTATGAAGTATACATAGACTTCATATAGTTATAACACAGTTACATCATATTCTAAGCTCAAAGTATAGAACAACCATCTATCATGTAGAAGCAAATCGAAACAGAAGGTGAATATATCATAAAAGTTTGCTAATTATTTCGAAGCTTCAAAATGGAAGTATGAAATAAATGCTAGGGCCTACATACACTAGCTATGTCTACTACCAGGCTAGACTAAAACTGTAGCATCCTCGAAATCAAGAGAACCTACTAAATGGTCTGGAGAACGTTGATGTCCAAACCGCTGCAATGAGTCTTCAATCTTCTCTATGAAGTGACCTATAAAAAGAGTAAATTGTATAGGGTTAGTACACACTTGTACTAAGTATGGGTGTATGCACACATACACATAAGGCTATGCATGATCAAGGAAAGTTCATCCTAAACATGTCATTTTTGGAAAGTGACTTCAGTACACTTTGATGATTCGTTATTTGTGAATTGTTGTATTTTTATGATGTATTTTATTGCATTCTAAACACATAACTGATTTTCTATATGATAACCAGCCATTACTATCAATGACATAATTTTAGAACCACTCGGGCGAGGATTCAAAAATTTAATAACCCCCTCCAACCCGAGACTCCCATTCTTATACTTAGTTTTATTTTCAGTCTTTTTCTTCTTGTTGTTGTGTAGTTCAATAACTCTTTTAGTCTTATTTTTTACTTATAAGTGAAATGATTCATTGTAGTCCCATACCCACAATGAATCAATTAAGTAATCCAAGGGCTGAGGAAAGATTTCATTACCTTATAGTTAGTCATTCGTTATTCAATGTTTTCATTAACATTTCATAAGCCAGTTTCTATTGGTTATGCCATTTGTTTCAACTTCCCTTTATTGGCATCATGTAAGAAGTCATTATAAGCCAATCTGATTTGGTTTTGGTCATTATTTTCTGAAACTTCATAAGTATTGATAATGGCAATTGACTTTGTTAAGCTCTTCTACATAGCTCACTTTGAACATGCGTTCCATCATTATTCTTTCTTGCTTTCATAGAGAAATTTAAGAAGTAAGATCTAGAAGTAAGATCATGAGAGCTAACATGAAATCCAGTCTCTTCCCCACACCGGAAAAAGGTGATTTACCAATTAAAATCAATATAGATTATGTGAGCTACTCCTGAAATCCAGTGTCTGCCCCACACCAAAAAGGGGTGGATTCCCGGCTAAAGCGAATACATCTCAGGTGTTCACTCCGCGCCGAAAAGGAGCGGCGCACGACAGTGAACCAAGAACATGTTTTGAGCATTAACCGACATAGTTCATGTGAGCTAGACATGAAATCCAATATCTACCCTACATTAAAAATATGTGATCTAACTGGACAAGGTGAAATCGAAACATACCTAGCTCTCTTAGGTTGAAACCACAGGCTAGTTCCTATGTTGGCTACACATAGTTCGAAGACTAGGGACTTAAGGAAACTACTTATCCAGCTCAGTGGTAGCCTCATCTCATGAGAATTACACGTGCAAGCACATGCTCATATCTAGTCTATCGGTGCTTTGCTCACTTTCATTATATTCTTTATATTTTAGAGTTGACTAAAACAATATGGAAGCTTGCTGCTAGATTGAGCTTTACTTACTCTATTTATGACTTTTGATCCTTTTCTTTACGTTGATGAAATGTTAGTTGTCCTTACATAACATCTTTTGTGTTAGTGAGACTAGTTCAAATTTTCTAACACCTTCATTCGTAAGTATTTTTAAAGTAGTAGCTTAGGTGTAAGTGAGGCTTGTCTCACTTCCTTTATCACCTCATTCTGGTCATTTCTTTAACTTTGACCTCATTAGTTATGTTATTTCTCACGTTACTTACTTTAGTGTAGTAGCTTCACATCATCGATTATGGAGGATGAGCACATCATTCTTTGACTTTCATAAGTTCATATATCATTCATGCAGAACATGTTGGGAGTTTCACCAATGAATGGCATGCTCTTTGATATGGTTTCATTGAATTAGTTTAGAAATGCTTATGTTGTCATTTCTTTACTCTAACTACAGAAGATTGACATATGATTAGTCTTGGCCTAAACACATGGATATTAAACTAGAAAAACATTTTTGTTGGCATATGCCACTTTTACGTGCGTTCATATTTAAATTTTATATGTACAAACCATTTGTCAATACTTTAATCATTTAACTTGAGTTTATAGCCATTTGCATGCATCCTTTTGGTACTATGTACAGTTAGCCAATTTATTGGCTTAAGATAAGCAATACATTCAAGATGTGAATTCATGGAGGTCCTTTAAACCAATCTTAGTTTGTGACTTTAAGGATAACATTTTTAAACATCTTGGAAAGGATCATATTAACATTTGATGAATATAACATCTTCATAACGTCACAATGACAGCAAGCCAACATTCGGAAAAACACATCAACACTTAAACATTTACGGACGTAACTAGTATATCCTCGATTCTTAATTCATGTTGTAAACATTTAACTTCATACGATTACAATTTCATAGGTTCATTCGAAATTAATAATTCAAGAACCCTACACACTATTATAAGCCAGTACCACACCAACAACATGATCTCTAACCTATTCAACATTTAAATCGTACAAGGATAATAGGGAAAGGAAGTTCGACGAGAACGATTGGAACAACCCTAGTTTTCAATATCTCATGAATCATCCGAAGTAAAGTACTCTTGGAGAAATATTTCCAGGAGAGAAACTCAAACATTATCTAGAACATGATATACGAAGACCACATTGAACTAAAACTTAAAGAAACCTTTGAATTGCCTAAGAACGTCGATGAACTTTTTACCTCTTTCTTTCGTTTTATTCAGCGTTGTTTTCTCTGAGTGTTTTGGTCATGAGTTTTAGGTTTAGGAACTGATGTTGACTCATTAAACTATGGCTTAGTAATTTAATTAAATAAATAAATTAATTAATTAATTACTTAAAATCCCCTCCTAGATTGACTAGAACTAGGAAAACACAACACTTAGATAGATAATTTAACTAATTAAGGGAACTAGGGTAATTATTGAAGTACCCCTAAGTCATTGGAATCATAATTACCCCTTTTGAATCATCCTAGGTTAAGTACTAGGATGTTTCTTGAGTTGTACTAGGTTAGTGTAAGAATTTTGGTTTGACTGTTTAATTTAATTATTTAAATGGCTAATTTAATTAAATAAGTGACCAAGATAAATTAATAAAGTACCCTTAAGTCGTTATAACCACAACTAATCCTTTTAACCATGCTAGGTTAGGCACTAGGTTTTCTTTTTCTTGTCTTAACCAATATTTGGAAATTGCTTTGTGATTTTGGTTTTGCCCTTTTAAATTAATTAATTAAGCTTCTAAATTAATTAATTAACCTAGGGTAACTACTAAAGTATCCCTAAATCGTTAGGACTATAACCAACCCTTTGGATGATCCTAGGTTAGATACCAGGTTGTCTCTTTAACTAGTTACTAGGTTAGTGTCACGCAGTTAAGCCTTAGGTTGTCGGGTGCATTAAGTAGTTTATTTCGATTAATTCTGGGTAAGTTATTTAGTTATGGAAGTAGGTTAGAGTTTATAATTAGTTAGAGAGCTAGGCCCCACATGAGTGAACCCATTTGCACTCCTACCCTCCCTTCTAACTACCCTAACCAATTTCGGTTAGGGTGGTCCCCTCTTGGCCGATTCTCCCCCTTGTGCTTGAACAAGGTCTTGCATATGGGTCTCTTGTGCTTTCCTAACTAACTATTATTTATGTTTCATTTGGGAATTTTAACCTATTGTCCCAAGGAACCTCACTATGTCCTTGGGCACTGCTTAATCTACATGATCATTTTAACTGATCATGTGCGATGGTATCTAGCCTTGACACTTGAATTCCTCATACCTAATGTGATGAAATGGTTGATATGGTTGAATATAGAATTTCAGCTTAGGGTCTTCCTTGCAGGTACATTTCTTGTACAAGTCATTAATATTAGGAAATTGGCTAACACCCTTTAAGCCAATATTTTGTAATATGCCAAATATTTTGCTTATCTGGGTAATATATAGAAATTTGCTAATACCCCTTAGCCAATTTTCTATACTATGCCCAATATTTCTCAATATTGGATATTGGGATGCCTACGTACCCCCAATATACATTCTTAAAGACCTACTGGGCTCTGCACTAGACATGTAGTTTTTCAGAATGTTACATTATCCCCCCTTTAGGAACATTCGTCCCCGAATGGCACTACACATCATTTTAAAACAAAGAGGAAGATTTTCAAAAATATTTTAACATGCTTGAAACTTTACTCTCTGTGAATATCTGATTCACACTTACTCTGGATGATGCATATTACTCAAAGCTTATCTAAAGCATCATATTTGAGATTGAGGACTTCCTTCTCAATCGCACTTAACATAATGCACATTACAACTCATGCAACACAAAATCATGTCTACGCTATACAAAAACATCAACATGAATTCGAACATTAAATCATCTTAACTCATATAGTGCAAGTATAAAACACGCGATTATTGACTTACAACACCAAAATCGACTAATTCACTAAAATCATAGAGCTTTTTAACAAAACCAGACTTAGGAAGAGTATATCTTACCTCAAGAACTGAACAAGTGAGGATAACGGGATCTCATATCTGCCTCGGCCTCCCATGTTGCTCCTTCGACAAGGTTGTTCCTCCATAATACTCTTATAAAGGCAACCTCCTTATTCCTCAACCATTTTACTTGGCGATCTAAAATTTCAACGGGAATCCTTCGTAAGAAAGGTCTTTATGGACTTATAACCCCTTAGGTAACATCTTGTTGGACTTAATATTTGAAACTATTTGGCTTATTGGATATGAACCACGCCCTTCCCTTTCCAGCTCTAACTCATTTGGAAATTGAAACCTTACTACCCTGTTTTGATAGTCTATGGTATCATAACACTTATGGATCCAATCCATACCTAAAATTATATCAAAATCAAGCATGGTTATTTCTATTAGGTCGGAACAGGTGACTGTATCAAGAATAGTAATTGGGCAATCTCTCTATACTCTTCCAGCCCTAATGCTATCTCCTCTTGCAAAGACTAGAACTTGAGTCTGGCGCCTTAGACTACTCGGTCATCCTATTTCTTGTGTTTATTCTTCTTCTCATTCACACAAGAAGATACTTAGGATTACACAAAGTGTCAAAGCTCTAGATAGCAGGATAAAGAGTAGAAGAATGGAAGATTTCCTATCATCGCGTAGTCTCTAAGTAATGATTGTGGCGTGCTTCAAAACCATAAGCTAGAAATTACGTAATGTGGTTATTTTGAGCTTTAATTCCTAGGTAATTTTACCTCATTCTCTGATACAAAGTTTGTCACAACCTAGATTCAGGAATTCGAATCGCAACCGGCCTCCTTGACCTCTTAGAGGTCGCAGACAAGCCTCTTCTTGCATTCATCACATTCATATAGTTAATTTTAGCAGAAAATTTAAATTTTTTTAAGACGTATGAAGTATACATAGACTTCAAATAGTTATTACATATTTACATCATATACTAAGCTTAAAATAAAAACAACCATCTATCATAAAGAATCAACTCGAAACAAAAGATGAATATATCATAAAAGTTCACTAAGCACAGCCTTATTACAATGCTTCGAAATGAAACTATGAAAGAAACTCTAGGGAAAACATCCACTAGGTATGTCTACTACTAGGCTAGACTAAAACTGTAGCATTCTCAAAATCAAGAGGACCTACCAAATGATCTGGAGAACGCCGATATCCAAACTGCTGCAATGACTCTTCAATCGGCTCTCTGACCTGCACCAATAAAAATAGTAAATTGTATAGAATTAGTACACACTTGTACTAAGTATGGGTGTATGCACACATACAAATAAGTCTATACATGATCAAGGAACGCTCTTCCTAAACAACATGCCATTTCTTGAAAGTGACTTCACTAGACTTTCCTAATTCGTCATTTGTGAATTGTAGTATGAATATGATGTATTTTAATGCATTCAAAACACACAACTCAATTTCTATATGATTACCAGCCATTTGTGTCATCAACATAATTTAAGAACCAGTCGGGCGAGGATTCGAAAATTTGATAACGCCCCCCCAACCTGAGAGCTCCCATTCCTATACTTAGTTTTATTTTCAGTATTTTTCTTCTTGTTGTTGTGTAGTTCGATAATTCCTTTAGTCCTATGTTTTACTTGCAAGTGCAATTATTCATTGTAGTCCCATAACCACAATGAATCAAGTAAGTGATCCAATGGCTGAGGAACGATTTCACTACCTTACAATGAGTCATTCGTTATTCTATGTCTTCATTAACATTTCATAACCAAGTTTCTATAGGCTATGCCTTCTGTTTCATTACTTTCATGTTAGGGAAGTTATGAGGTTTTTAGTTGTCATTATCTTTCTTCTTCCCTTTATTGGCATCATGTCAAAAGTCATTATAAGCCAATCTTATTTGGCTTTGCCCATTAATTGGTGAAACTTCATAAGTACTGATATTGGCAATTGACATTGTTAAGCTCTTTTTCATAGCTCTGTTTGAACATACGTTCCATCATCATATTTTCTTGTTTTCATAGAGACGTATTTAGAAGTAAGATCATGTGAGCTAACATGAAATCCAGTGTCTTCCCCACACTTAAAAGAGGTGATTCACTGATTAAAATGAACCTAGGTCATGTGAGCTACTCATTAAATCTAGTTTCTGCCCCACACCGAAAAGGGGTGATTCCCGGCTAACGAGAATCGATCTCACGTGTTCACTTCACACCGAAAAAGGAGTAGCTCACGTCTATAAAGAACCAAGAACATGTTTTGATCATTAACCGACATACATCATGTGAGCTAGATATGAATCCAATGTCTACCCCACACCTAAAAGAGGTGATCTAACTGGTCAAGGTGAAATTGAAACATACCTAGATCTCTTAGGTGGAAACCATAGGCTAGTTCCTATGTTGGCTAGACATAGTTCGAAGACTAGGGAATTAAGAAGACTACTTATCCAGCTCGGTGGTAGCCTCGTCTCATGAGACTTACACGTGCAAGAACATGATCATAACTAGTCTATCGGTGCTTTGCTCACTTTCATTATCTTTTTATCTTTTATAGTTGACTCAAACATTATTGAAGTTGGCTTCTAGATTGATATTTACTTAATCTATTGATGACTTTTCATCTTTTTCTTTACGTTGATTAAATGTGAATTGTCCTTACATAACATCATTGGTGTTAATGAGACTAGTGTCACTCATTCTAACACCTTCATTTGTGAGTATTTTTAATGCAGTGGCTTAGGTGAAAGTGAGGCTTGTCTCACTTCCTTTACCACCTCATTCTGGTCATTTCTTTAACTTAGACCTCATTATTTATGTTATTGCTCAGGTTACTTACTTACTTTAGTGTAGTAGCTCATATCATCGATTATGGACGATGAAAACTTCATTCAATGAGTTTCGTAAGTTCATATATCATTCTTGTAGAAGGCAGTTGTCCTGCTCTTTGATATGGGTTCATTGAATTAGTTTAGAAGTGCTTATGTTGTCATTTCTTTACTTTAACTAAACAAAATTGGCATATGATTAGTCTTGACCTAAACACTTGGTTATTAAACTACATAACCATTTATGTCGACATAAGTCAATTTTACGTGTGTTCATATTTTAATTTAATATGTATGAACAATTAGCCAATACATTAATCATTTAACATAAATTTATAGCTATTTGCATGCATTCTTTTTGGACAATCCTAATTCATAACTTTAAGGATAGCGTTTTTAAACATCTTGGACAGCATCATATTAAAATTTGATGATTTAACATCTTCATAACATCACAATAAAAGCAAGTCAACATTCGGACAAATACGTCAACACTTAAACATTTACGGATGTAACTAGCATATCCTCAATTCTTAATTCACGTTGTAAACATTTAACTTCATACGATTACAATTTAATAGGTTCATTCGATATTCATAATTCAAGAACCCTAATCATTAAGATCAGCAATCACCACATACCAACAACATCATCTCTAACCTATTCAGCATTGAATCATACAAGGATACTAAGAAAAGGAAGTTCGACAAGAACGATGGAAACAACCCTAGTTTTTAAGATCTCATGAATCGTCCGAAGGAAAGTACTTTTGGAGAAAGATTTCCAGGAGAGAACCTTATACATTATGTAGAACTAAATCTATGACGAACACCTTTAAAGAAAACATGAAGAAACCTTGGAATTTCCTAAGAACGTCGATGAACTTTCTGCCTCTTTCATTCATTTGTTTTAGCATTGTGTTCTCTCAGTGTTTTGATCGTGAGTTTTAGGTTTAGGAACTGATATTGACTCATTCAACTAAGGCTTAGTAAGTTAAATAAATAAATTAATTAATTACTAAAAAGCCCCTCCTAGATAGACTAGAACTAGGAAAACACAACACTTAGCCAAATCAATTAAGGAACCTTGGGTAATTACTACAGTACCCCTAAGTCATTGTAATCATAATTAACCCTTTTGGACCATCTTAGGTTAAGTACTAGGATGTTTCTTTAGTTGTACTAGGTTAGTGTAAGAATTTCAGTTTGAACTCTTTAATTTAATTAATGAAATAGATAATTTAATTGATTAAGTGATATATGGTAATTAGTAAAGTATGCTTATGTTGTTATACCCGTTACTAATCCTTTGGACAATCGTAGGTAAGGTACTAGGTTGTCTTTTTTTTGTCTTGACTGAAATCTGGAAATTTCTCTGTGATTTCGGTTTCGCCCTTTTAAATTAATTAATTAAGCTACTAAATTAATTAATTAAGTGACCTAGGGTAAATACCAAATTATCCCTAAGTTTTTAGGACCATAACCAACTCTTTGGCGAATCCTAGGTTAGGTACTAGGTTGTCTCTTTAACTAGGTTCTAGGTTTGTGTTATCCGATTAAGTCTTAAGTTATCGGGTGCACTAATTAGTTTATTTTGGTTGTTCCTAGGTTATTTATTTATTTAGGGAAGTAGGCTAGAGTTTAGAATTATTTATAGAGATAGGCCCCACAGGGGTGAACCCATGTGCACGCCTACCCCACAACTACCTTAACCAATTTCTGTTAGGGTGGTCCCCTCTTGGCCGATTCTCCCCCGTGTGCTTGAACATGGGATTTCACAAGGGTTGATTGTACTTTCTAACTAACTATTCTTTATGGTTCATTTGGAAAGGTTTACCTATTGTCCCAAGGATCCTCACTCTGTCTTTGGGCACTGCTTAATCTTCATGATCATTTTAATTGATCATGTGCCATGGAATCTAGGCTTGACACTTGAATTCCTCATACCTAATGTGATGAAATGGTTGATATGGTTGAATACTGAATGTTAGCTTAGGGTCTTCCTTGCAGGTTCATTTCTTGTACAAGCTCATTAATATTAGGAAATTGGCTCACACCCTGTAAGCTAATATTTTCTTATATGCCCAATATTTTGCTTATTTGAGTATTATATAGAAATTGTCTAATAGCCCATAGCCAAGTTTCTATACTATGCATAATATTTCTAAATATTGGATTGCGATGCCTACGTGCCCCCAATACACATTCTTAAAGACTTATTGTGCTCTTCACTAGACATGTAATTTTTCGGAATGTTACATAGTTTAAATTGAATTTCATTGGTTCCTTGCACTGTGCATTCTTTGAAGTTATGATTATGTTTCAAAATGATTTTATATGGTCTTGTATTTTATATTTTCATGCTTTCATCATAAATTGCTTGAAAGTATCTTTTTTGAATATTTGAGCATGTTTCACGATAAATAATTTGGTACTCACTGTAGAGATTTTGAGTTTTTGACTAATTTTTCTTCCATGAAAAATGGTTATAATATGTATAGAAATGATATGAGCATGATAATGTGTGGAGAAGGAGTTCCTCCAAACTTAGGCCAAGCAAGCTGCCGCGCTAGCCAAGAATGGGCAATGGCTGTGTGTCGAGCAGCTTCCACTGAGTAGGGAAATACCCTAACCTAATTAAACTAACCTAATCCCTCATAATTCCCAAACCCAAATAGCTCTTCCTTCCATCTTCTTTCTTTCTCCCAAAGAAACCCCATTGAAGACCAAGCTAGAGGTTGGTTCTAGGGATGGAAAGGATAAAATTTCTCCATAAAACTTCATCAACTAGTAAGGTATGGGATTTCTTTCGCCTTTGGGATTTCTTTCCCAAAGGGTTCCATCAAATTGATTTCAAAAACATAAAATTCAAGTGAGTTTTCTTCCAATACGAAATTGATCTTGTGTACTGTTTTGTTTATGATTTTTTTGGATATTATGAGTATATTAACATGTTTTATTACTCAATTATGTTACTTCTTTATGGATTGGTCTTGTTTTTAGAAGATGACCTTTTCCCCTTAAACTCTAGGTTGTTATTTTGAATTGAATTGTATAGTATAGACTTAATTGATTTGGTTAGTGTGTTAATTACTATCCTATGTAGTTATTATGATCATTATGATTATATTCTGATATATGGTAATCCAATTATGCTAGTTCTTGAGTTGTTGACCTTGGTTGTGAAGTAGACAATGAACTTGATCTAAGTGTCTAATTCTTGGCTATGAACTTGTGATGGATTGTTGTATAATGAGTTAATTTGCCCTATTAGTATGTTGGTTACTATAATCTGATGCTATTATACCATTGTTGGGTTAATTTGGAGGTTGATGGTCAGACCTTGATGATGGCATTGTGAAAGAGATTGAGTAAGTCCTGTGATCTCTATCCTTTACTTCGATTGTGGTTACTTGTGATTAAGTAATGATGTTTTATTGAAGTATACCTTATATTAAGATGGATAGGATTGTTATGACGTTAAATTGAAATGTCTTGAACTATGAATAGTGATTTTTTGACATATATGTAAATGATATAAGGATGGTGATGACATCCCAATATGCCTTATTATGATGTGATTATGTAAATGTGCTAACCACACATGTATGAATTGTATTGAAAGGAAAACACTCATTCAATTCTTAATGAGATATGACGATGATTATTATATAAGGGATAGGCCCTATGACCTAAACATAATTTTGATAATAACGGATGAGTTAAGGATATTTCAAAAGGAACGTTAGCTTAGCACCGAGAGACCTTGGAAATGGGAGGTGTTGACTTTCTGTAGAGGAAGATTCACCCTACAGTTCCACATGAGGTGTTGACTCCCTATATAAGGGATACTCATCCTATGATTCTCATGAGAGGAGGTTCTAAGTACCCAATGTCATTTAGAGAGTTCATACCTATCTCCTAGTTCCTAAACTATGTTTCCCCCATACGAAGACTAGCTGGATCAACCTAGAAAAAGCTACGTTTATGTTTGGTTCTACTTTGGCCGTTAGACCACCTTCCATCAATGTAAGATTTTACAACACAGACTCCATATTTTGCTCTTTTGGTCTATGCCAGTTAAGTCAAGTGTTCCCTCAACTAAAATTAAGTAGTGAAGTACAAACCAAGTAGGGTGATTTAAGTGGTTTTACTTTACTTAGGTAGGGACGTACATTTGTCTTGCACTAGTTTGCCTTGAGGGAAGCCTTAGGAGGTTTCACTTATGAATAGTTCGGTCTCTATGGTTAAAGTATGATGATGTGTACTCTTAATGATACGCTATGTGAAGCTGGACATTGGTTATGATTCTTGTTGGGTTACTTGATTGAGTAAGGTTATGGGTCTTTAATTTTTCATTACACTAGTTTACTTGAGGAGGGATCATGAGTAATTGTCTTGCTTTGGTTATGTTCTAATGAACACTTATTCGTGCTTGTTGATGTTAAAAATTGATGATAGTTTTGTCTTGAGTATGTGGTCAATTATGTGATATGCATGTTGGCTTGAATGACTTAGTATTGTTGGTATTGTGATGTACACGCTCTTGACTTAGTGAACATGTCCTATTGATTTGTATGGTCATCCTGAATGGGCATAAGGCATTTCAAAGAATATTGCATACTCTAACGAAATGTCCCTTTTAGCATGATTCATGATGTGTATGCATACGTCTCATATTTAGTGCAGGTGATGGGATAAATCTATTTTCTCTCTTTTCCCCAAAATTTTAGGTTCCGGTCGTTGAAGGAATTTTGAGACGACTTTGAAGGAACACTTCCAATTCTCACACATCCAAGTTGGGTAGCTCCTCACTGTTATGCCTGGTATAGTTTTTATACATAGTGCGCGTCATGATCTAGTAGACGTAAGTCCGGGGAATGAGATTTTATTTTAAGTTCCAAGTGATTAAAGAAATATTAGGCAAGAATGTTAATTCCAAATGTGATATTAACTATGATTTGGCTAATGTAAGTGCCATTAAATTTATGTGAGGGATTAATTAGTGGCTGATTAGGATTAATTTAATCCAGTGAGCCCCACCACTCATAATTAGTGGCTGATTAGGATTAATTTTATCCAGTGGGCCCCACTACTCAAGGCAAAAATTAAAAAAGGGATCAGATTGGGAGCTGGCCTTAGTGGACACGTGTAGAGGGGGGGCTGCCTCCACTTCATATTATAAATGAGGTGGAGAAATCCACTCCATACTAAATAAAGTGGTGAAATGCATTGCTGCATATCATCTTCTTCATCACTTGGCTTAGGCAGCCATGGAAATGGAGAAACCAACCCTGCAACTCTTGGCCAGCAGCTGCAAATAATTTGGTTAGTAATCTCCTTGCTTGGTGTGTTAATTCTTTAGAATAGCTTGTTAACTATCCATTAATATTAAGAAGGGGGCGTGACCAGTAGCTTTCGAAGTTTGTTTTAGTTATTGAATGTGCTAAGTATGATCAGAAACCATAATCAGATTATTAGTGGTGTCGTGTTGGTGCTTGGGCTGTTTTGATTAAAGCAAACTACGGGGAAATTATGTTTTCGAGTTATGTATATGTTAAATGTGATTATGAGTATATACTCCAAAGGATGAATACGATAAGGTAGATGTGTTGCGAATTATAAAATGAGTTATCGTTCGGTGTGTCGTTGCTTCGCTGCTATGGTTGCCGAGATGGAACTGTTTTGGGGAGGGGGCTGTTTAATATGATTCGTTGGGTTATATGGTGTTATTGGTATTGCTGTGGATAATTTGGGTTGTTGTCGGATTGAAACGACTTAAGGAAAATAGGGGAAGTGCTGCCGGATTTTTGTTAGATTATTAGCTAGCTTACAAGATAGTAAAGCGTGACTTTTATCTAATTGCGGCACGATTGTTGCTTGTTATAGATTAATAGCTTGAGCAGTAAATATTGGATGTGCGGCTCGACAGTACGCTATGTAATGTTGTTCCTTCTTTCTTTGTTTGGCATGACTTTTAAAAACAAGAGAATAACGAACAGGTTTGATACTTACCTCTAGAGCGTCTAGGTGACGTATATTCTTGCTTCCACAATTATTCCTCTATATATCGGCTATGTCTAAGACTATGATGATTTCTCATATCTATGGTAGTGCTTCTTAGAGTCATTGAGATTATACATTTCCATATCGTATTAAAGGTTCATAATCTTGATAAAAACGTTACTATTTTGTAATACTCCTTGTTGGTTCACGTTGATTGTTCTATTGAGTTATAAGAAATGATTTTAATTGCATATGGTTGCTCATAATATTCTACTCGTGCATAGAGTCATTTATCATTCACCGTGTCCCGGGCCAGGTAATGTTCGTGCGGAGTTTCTTGCTTATGTCACCGCGTCCCTCGCTAGAGGGCCGGGTATGTATATTATATATATGATTTGGGATGAGGATGGTTATGATGATGATGATGACGGAGATGACGTGATGATTATTTTGTCGAACCCCTTACTAGGGAAGCTGGGCACCTTATATGTTAAAGATATGCATGATTTTTACTTAAGAGGGTACATGTGTAGCGATATTTTGTTTCGACTTGCCATATTGGTATCCTGTCATATTTACCTTATACTTTACATACTTAGTACATTGTCCGTACTGACCCCCCTTTCCTCGGGGGGCTGGCGTTTCATGCCCGCAGGTGTAGACGCACAGTTCGGTGATCCTCCCGCCTAGTATATATACTCTGCTGATTGGGAGAGATCCACTGTTTCGGAGCCCAATCGTTTTGGTACATAACTTTTTGTGTAGTCTTTTGCTCGTCTATGTGTATGGCGGGGCCCTGTCCCGTCGAGTTTAACTACTGTACTCTTAGAGGTCTGTGGACATTATGTGGGTTGTATATATATGTTTTGGATAATGGTGTGTATATGGTTTGTTTGGGATGTCCGCTTGGTCAGGGGCAGCCTTGTCATCTGCGTACATCATTGTGTATTGTGTAGTGGTAGCCTTGTCGGCTTACGTATGTTATTATGCTTTGGATAGTGGCGGCCTTGTCGGCTCGCGTATGTTGTTACGGTTGAATGGTTATGACTCCTTATGAGACAGGTCCTCTTTATATATATATATGACGTTAGGGTTGTCTTGATTTGATTAAATTCCATATTGTCTCAGTTTCAGTTGGTTATACTTAGCAGGTTTGTATGTTGGTGTCCAAAACGGGCACTAGTCATGGCCCATCAGGTTGGGTAGTGACACTCACTTTTTGAGTGCAAGGCCACTATCAAGATTTTGATATCGTTCTAGTTATACGACTTCTATCTATTTTTCTTTCATTCGAGTAATAAAGATTGTATAGCCTATTTGTTGCTTTATTACATTGTTGTATGTAATATGCCCAATTGATATACTATTGTTTTAGATTGTTATGAGATGAGGCATTCGTTTAAGACTATGTTAAGTATCTTATATATCTATGTGCAATAAAGGTACAAGACTAAGTAATCTTCTTATACAAAGGGTCTATGTATACTTGATATGACTATAATATGTGTATGTGAGAGGTCTATGTAAACCTCAAGATATATTTGAAAAGTTTTATATTTTTCCATATTTTAACCTATGAATGTAATGATGTAAGATAAGAGGATAGTCTTAGTCCTCAAAGAGGATAACGAAGCTGGTTACGTCTAGAAAGGTGCTCCCCGGATGTGACAAACTTAGTATCAGAGCATGAGGTTGAATATCCATAGAGTCGATGTCTCACTTAACCACTTCTATGTAGATTTTTATTCATAAGTGTGAAGTGTGCCATACTTATGAATGTTGAACTATAAGATGCTTAGAAAACTCTCTTTTTCTCGGAAATCTAATATAGTGCCTCTAGAGTCTTGGCTCTATGTGTTTTTAGCATCTAATCCTTGTATTGTGATTATTATAGGCAATGAATACTCAAAAAACGGCCACTCAAAGACTTGATTAAACGATTGCCAATGCAGGAGCTCCTCCCAGAGGAAATCAAGTCCCTCCTTTTGAAGAAGTTGCAAATAATGACGATGCTCCAGTCAATCCTCCTACTTTGACGGATGGTGACATAAGGGCTAAGAGAAAGAGTAGAGATGCCAAGAGGGCAAGGTCGTTTGATTGTAGTTCTTCAAAGGGTAGGCTTGACATTCAAGACAAGCCTAGGTTTAAGAAGAGGTTTTCTAATCAAGTTCCTAAAATATTTACTAAGGCTTATGATGATAGAGTTTCTAACAGTAAATCCGAAAAGGGAAGTGGTACTAGCTCACCAAACAAGAAGCCTATTTGTACTAAGTGTGGAAAAGGTCATCTCGGTGAATGCTTAGTTGGAACGGGCAATTGTTTTAATTGTGGTAAAAGTGGGTACAAAAATTATGATTGACTAAATTTGAAGGTTCAATACAAAGTTAGAGGTAAAGCTATTGGTTCTAATGTGGGTCGTCTAAAGAAGAATCACTTTTATGAACTTCGCTTAAGTGAACAAGAGAGTTCTCTCGATGTGGTGACCGGTATGTTGCAAGTTTTCTCTATTAATGTATATGGTTTCCTTGATCTGGGTGCTGATCTTTTGTTACTCCCTTGATAGCTAGGATGTTTGATATTTTTCCCGATATTCAAAATGAACCTTCCATGGTAACTACCCCGGTAGGTGTGTCAAGGTTGCAAAGAGGGTATATAGAAATTGTCCTATAATGTTGCCCTATAGAGTTACTCATATTGACTTAGTAGAACTTAATATGATCGATTTTGAGGTCATTTTGGGGATAGATTGGTTGCATGATTGTTTTGCTTCAACTGATTGTAGAACTAGAATTGTCAAAATTCAAATTTCCAAATGAAACTGTTTTAGAGTGGAAGGGGAGGAAATTCTATTCCTAGAGGTCATATTATCTCTTGACTTAACATAAGGCTTGTAAAAAGATCTCAAAAGGGTGTCAATATCACATTGTAAGAGTAAAGGATTTACACTCTGAAAATCCTCCCATTGAGTTAGTCACCGTAGTAAGGGAATTTCCAGAGGTCTTTCCTAATGATCTTCTCGGAATCCCTCTTGAACAGGAAATTGATTTTAGAATTGACTTGCTACCGGATACCAACCCCATTTCAATTTCTCCTTATCATGGCTCCGACCGAATTGAAAGAGTTGAAGGTTCAACTCAAAGATTTACCAGACAAAAGCTTCATTAGACCTAGTCTTTCTCCATGGGGTGCTCCGGTTTTGTTTGTAAAGAAGAAGGGTGGGTCCCTTAGGATGTGCATCGATTATTGCCAACTCTCTAAAGTCACTATTCTGAACAAGTATCCTCTCCCTGTGATTGACGATTTGTTTGATCAACTCCGAGGGGCAAGCTAGCTTTCTAAGATTGAACTGAGATCGGGGTATCACCTACTTAGTGTGAGACGGGAGGATACACCAAAAAGGTCAATTCGGACTAGATATGGTCATTATGAGTTCGTAGTAATTTCCTTTGGTCTCACTAATGCCCTGGAGGACTTTATGGATCTCATTGACTCATTTATCATTGTCTTCATTGACGACATCTTTGTATATTAGAAAAGTGAGGGTGAACACATGGACCATTTGAGGATGGTGTTACAAGTTCTTTAGGAGAATCAATTATTTGCCAAGTATAGAAAATGTGAGTTTTGGTTTAGGTCGGTGGAATTTATTGGTCACATCATCTTTTGTGACGGAGTTGACGTTGATCCGTGTAAAATCGAGGTGGTCAAGAATTGGCCTAGACCATTGAGTCCAACCGATATTAGGAGTTTCCTGGGTCTAGCGGGTTATTATAGGAGGTATGTGGATGAATTTGCGTCCATTGCTTCTCCCTTTACTACTTTGATCCAAAAGAGCATGAAATTTTCATGGTCGGAGGGTTGTGAAAGAAACTTCAAAATCTTGAAATATAGTCTTACTTTCGCTTCGGTGTTGACTTTATTGGATGGTACAAAGGGATTTGTTGTGTATCGTGATGCATCCCGAGTGGATTTAGGATGTGTGTTTATGCAACATGGGAAGGTAATAGCCTATGCTTCTAGACAACTTATGGTGTATGAGAATAATTATCCAACTCTTGATCTTGAGTTAGAGGCTGTGGTATTTGCCTTGAAAATATGGATGCATTACTTGTACGGTGTTCATGTTGATATGTATACCGACCTCAAGAGCCTTCAATATGTGTTCACTCAAAAAGAGTTGAATCTCTGTCAAAGAAGGTGGTTGGAATTGTTGAAAGATTACTACATGAGTGTTCTCTACCACCCCGGCAAGGCTAATATGGTTTCGGATTCTCTAAGCCGTATGACCATGGGTAGTGTGTCTCATGTAGAGGAAGTCCAGAAAAACCTAGTGAAAGATGTTCATATATTGGCTAGATTGGGTGTAAGATTGTAAGATTCTCCCAATGGTGGTTTTATGGTCCATCCTAACTCGGAGTAATCTTTAGTGGTTGAGATTAATTCAAAACAAACACCTTGATCAAACATTCATGGAGTGGAAGGAATGGGTTCTTGGTAAGCTTAATGAGTCATTCTCCTTGGGCAGATGGTGTCTTTAGGTATGAGGGAAGGTTTTTTGTTCCTACTGTAGCTGGTTTGAGAAATAGGATTCTTGAGGAAGCTCATGGGTCCCGTTAATCCATTCATCCAGGATGTGCAAAGCTGTACCATGACCTTAGAGAAGTGTTTTAATAAGAAGACTTGAAGAAGGACATAATGGAATTTGTTCCAAGGTGTCCTAATTGCCAACAATTGAAAGCCAAACACCAAAAGTCGGGTAGTTTACTTCAATGAATCCAAGTTCCTACTTCGAAGTGGGAAGATATTAATTTGGATTTTGTGGTAGGTTTGCCTCGCACACAAAAGCAATATGACTCCATATGGGTGTGGATAGGTTGGCCAAATCCGCCTATTTTATTTCTGTCAAGTCTACTTACTCGGTGGAGGATTACGCAAGGATCTTCATAAATGAGATTGTGTGTAACCATGGTATTCCATTATCCATCATTTCAGATAGGGGTCCACAATTCACATCTAGATTTTGGAGGTCATTCGAAAAAGGGATTGGTACTAAGGTGAAGTTAAGGACCGCTTTTCATCGTCAAATGGATGGCAAGACGAAGCGTACTATTCAAACCCTTGAGGATATTCTTATAGATTGTATAATTTATTTCAAAGGAAACTGGGATAAGAACTTTCCTTTGGTTGAGTTTTATTACAAAAATAGCTACCATTCATCTATATCTAAGGCTCCTTATGAAGCCTTGTATGGTAGGAGATGTAGATCTTCAACCGGATGGTTTGAAGTGGGCGAGTCTTCACTTTTGGGTCCTGAATTGATTTATGATACTTTGGAGAAGGTTCATATCATAAGAAATCGCTTTAAAACAACCTATAGTAGGCAAACTTCTTATGCGGACCATAGGAGAATGGAATTAGAGTTTGAATAAGGTGATAAGGTGTATCTAAAAATTTCTCCTTCGAAAAGGGTGGTGAGATTTGGCATGAAAAGGAAGTTAAGTCTTCGTTATGTGGGACCCTATGAGATCTTGCAAAAGATTGGTAAGGTTGCACATGAGTTGAGGTATCCTAATGAATTGGCTTGGATTCATCCGCTGTTTTATGTTTCTATGGCTAAGAAGTGTATCGGTGATCCCGAGTCCATTCTTCCTATTGAAGGTATAGATGTTCAAGAGAAACTCTCTTGTGAAGAGGTTATGGTTCAAATCAATTATAGAAAAGTAAAAAAGTTAAGGAAACAAGAGGTGGCTTCCGTAAAGGCTATATGGAAAAAATACCTAGTTGAGGGTGCAACATGGGAGGCCGAGGCTTACATGAAGTGTAGTTACCCTCATATATTTGATAGATAAGGTTACTTACTCCTACTAATAATTAAAATAATGACTAAATCTAAATTTGCTTTGATATTTGGTGAAGTTTTGCAAAAACACTCATGTTACAGTGAATTACACTGAAGTTATGCCTATAAACTTGAAAATAGTCAATTTTACTTGTTTTTAGTTTATGTTATGAATTGTGGTATATTGTGTCTTCATGAATTGTATTTAACATGTTGATATATGTTGAAGAAAGTCTTAACATAATGAATTAGCATAAAATGAATGTTGAACTCTTATGAGTTTAAAATGATTTTTTGAGTTGCATCGTGAAAAAGTCCATGAGGTTATGTTGATTTTGATTGTGACTCATGTTTTTATATGATGTTTTTGGTTATTCTACTAGTCTTGATTCTATTCCTTCCTTATAAAGAATTTTAGTGTCATTCAGGGACAAATGTTCCTAAGGGGTGGATAATCTAATACTCCAAAAGTCTAAGACATCTTCTAGAGCCTAACATGAAAGTCTAAGCTTTGTGTCACTGTTTTAAGGTCAAAATAGTGTGGATAAGTCATTTAGGATGTTTAGGAATCAAAATGTCAAGCAACGTCCATGACGTCCAAAAACTAGTTCAATAAGGTGCTAGCGTGCCTTAGCCTATTTTATTAAGTTTTAGGAATCGAAAAATGCTGAATTTTTGTGGAAGAGTGTCTAACACGTATTAGAGTTAGTTTGTAGTGGAAATGTATGGGTACGAATCCCCAAGGACCAATCAAAGTCCCTTGAGAAGGACCCTTGCAATTTGGCAAAAACGGCCAAAAGGCAGTCTCCACAAACAAGTGAAACCAACGGATTGTGTGCCACTCGATGGGGATTCGATGTCCACCGTCGATGTTCAATTATCCAAATCCATAAGAGGAATGTTTTGGTCAGTCTCTGACCAAAATGATGGACCAACATGACTGTTGATCCCTTGGCCGTCATTTGACAAACTGGGTGTCGTCTGTGGGCACACTATTTTGCTGCACGTTGATGATGGCATTGTGAAGGAGATTGAGTAAGTCTTGTGATCTCTATCCTGTACTTCGATTATGGTTACTTGTGCTTAAGTAATGATTTTGTATTGAAGTATACCTTATATTAATATTGAGAGGGTTGGTATGATGTTGAACTGAAATACCTTCAACTATAGAGTGTGAGTTGTTTGATAAGATGTAAATATTATAAGGATGGTGATCACTTACCAATGTGCCATATTATGATCTGACTATGTAAATGTGTTACCCTCAGATGTATGAATTGCTATGAAAGTAACATACTCATGCAATTATTATTGACCTATTATGATTATGATTATGATTATATAAGGTATAGGCCCTACGACCTAAATTAAGTTTTGATAATAACAGATGACTTAAGGACATTTTGAAACGTACGTTTGCTTAGCACCGAGAGAACATTACAATGGGAGGTGTTGACTTCCCTATAACATGATTCACCATATGGTGCCACATGAGGAGTTGACTCACCCCATGAGGGATACTCACCTTGTGGATTCTCATGAGAGGAGGCTCCAAGTGCCAAATGGCATGTAGAAAGTTCATACCTATCTCCTAGTTCCTAATATATGTTTCCCAATTGGAAGAGTAGCTAGTGGATCTACCTAGAAAGCTACGTTTATGTTTGGTTCTACTTTGACTGGTAGTCTACCTTCCATCAGTGTATGGTTTTACAACACCAGATTCCACATTTGGCTCTTGTGGTCTAGGTCGGTTAAGGCATGTGTTCCCTAAACTAAAATGAAGTAATGAAGTACAAACTAACTAGGGTGACTTAAGAGGTTTGACTTCGCTTAATTAGGGTATGGGACTCTACGTATGTCTTCCACTAGTTTTCATTAAGGAAGCCTTATGAGGTTGTTCTTTTGTATTTATTTGCTCATAATTGTACATGATATGCATATGATGATCTTGCAAATTGATGATACTATATGATGATTGCTTTCACTTATGAGTATATGTTTGGTATCTATGGCTATAGTATGATGATGTATACTCTTAATGATATGCTATGTGAAGCTGGACACTGGTTATGGTTCTTGTTGGGTTACTTGATTGAGTAAGGTTATGGGGTTTTTCTTGGTTAATGCAGTATTTGACTTGATGAGGGATCATGAGTAATTGTCTTGCTTTGGTTATGGTGTTATGAACTCTTATTTATGCTTATTGATGTTATAACTTGATGATAGGGTTGTCTTGAGCACGTGCCCAATTATTTAATATGCATGTTGGCTTCACTAGACTTAGTATTGTTGGTCTTGTGATGTACATGTTCTTGACTTAGTGGATATGTCTTATTGATTGCTATGATCTTCTTGAATGTGCGTAAGACTTTTCAAAGTAAATTTCATACTCTAATGAAATTTCCCTTTTAGAATGATTTAATGATATTTGTGCATAAGGTCTCATACTTAGTACATGTTATCTGCTAACCCCATTGTCTCCCATTTTCCCAACATTTTAGGTTCCGGTCGTTGAAGGGCTTTTGAGATGACTTTGAATGAAGACTTGGAATTCTCACTCATCCAAGTTGGGTAGGTCCTCACTTTCCGAGGGCAATGCCACTATCAAACTTTTGATGTTGTTCTAATTATAAGACGTCTAGTTCTTTCCTTTTCATTTGAGTACTAAGGATTGTATCGCCTTTATGTGTTATTATATCAATTTATGGGATATGCACAATTGATACAATCTTTATTGCACATAGATATATAAGATACTTAACATAGTCATAAACAGATGTCTCATCTCATACGAAGGGTTTGTATACTTGATATGACTATATTATGTGTATGCGAGAGGTCTATATAAAAATCATGATACATATAGAAAAGTTCTAAATTTTTTCCGCATTTTAACCTATGAATGTAATGATGTAAGCTAAGAGGCTAGTCTTAGTCCTCAAAGAAGACGACATCACTGGTTACGTCTAGGGGGTGCTCCACGGATGTGATATAAATGATGTTATGTGATCATGATAGGTAATAATGATGCCTTCTATGTGTATATTTAATGTTGAAGTGTGAATCCTCTTAGTTGACTATATGAACATTATAATGAGTCATGTTGATGATGCTATAGAAGTGTGTAGGGTGACTTGCAAGTATACTTAGTCTACCCTATTTGCTACATGAATGATATTTTACATATGATAAGATGATAATGATGTGTGTCTTATTTTGGTTGACCTATGTCCTTTACTTGATACATAAAGGTTATGAATATGATGCTTTACTTAGTAGGCTAAAACACCTTTGTTGTTAATCTATATGTATGAATGGAATATGATCTTGAATAAGGTAAAAGAAGGTCATCTATGTGGAGCCTTTTAGAATAGAAGGTTATGATATCCTTGAAGTTAAAAGCCGTAATGGTATCCTTCTTGTGTGAATTATGGACTTACAGTTGGATGAATGGAACAACATGAAATCATCCTTAGGAAAGTCATTGAGCTATCTTGATAACCATTGTTGGCAGCCCTAGTGGACCCTCTTTGGTAAGCTGTAGTATGATATGGTTATGAACAAGATATGGTACCTATTCATATGATCATTTGTTGAATTACTCTATAAGAACAGAGGCTAGCACTGAGATAATAGGCTTGGGGAGTAGCTCTAGTTAAGATGGATATTAGAGTACAAAGAAACCCTTGATATTCCTTAACCATCTGCCTACATGGGTTGTGTCCTATTTCTAAAATTGGAAAGTAGAACATCCTTTATTGGATTAAGGTTGACTCCGCATTCCATACCTAGCTAGTATGGTCTATGTCGTTTATTTCTTATTCTCATCATATATGATACAAGATACTGTTGGATAGGTTCTATGAAGTTTAGGTAGTGGAACGGGACACTATCTAGATATTGCACGAATTGATTTTGAAAATATTAGTATGTGAGTTCCCTAGGTCTTCTCCAAGACCATTATGCATTGAATGTCTCCTAAATGATTTAATGTACCTAGTTACTAAATCTAAATTCATGTTAATGAAAAAGAACTTATCTAGCGTAGCTTTAAGGATTATTTAAATTGGCTTGGAGAGAGTGTATGGCGTTCTCTTCATGTCTTACTTAGGTGAGTCGTATAGTAATTCTAGTTATGGAGTTGAATGAATGATAGAGAATAATCTTATCTTAGGTAGTCTAAAGGAATCACTTTAGTGTGTGTGAAAGGATTGTATGGGCGCTCGCTTCACAACTCACTCAAGTGAGCCTTAGAATCACATTTTGTAGGAGGGTCTCATTGTTATGTGAATTGAAGTAATATTAATGTGATATTGTAGAATGTGCTAATATGAGCTTATTTTAACTTATATGATATCTTATACTTATTTTATTAAGTTTTACTCAAAAGAGCATGTTTTATATAAATGTCCTTTTGGCATGATTTTATTGCATTATGTCATACTTAGTACACTCCGGTGTACTAATTCCATATATTTTGTCTATCACTAAAGGTGTAGGTTACATTTGAGAGTAGTCTCAAAGTGAAGCTTGGATTAGCAATTCATTCAAGAAAGAGTTGGTATGTCCTCACTAGATATGAGGACATTATTATGTTTAGATTTCCTTATTTAAAGTATTTTAATAGACTTAGCTACTTTTTATATGTTGAAGTATGGGCCGTGTCCCAATATATCTAAGATCGCGACAATGAAAATTAGCCTTAAATTATGTCTTTCTATAAAAGAGATGAGTGGAAATATTAATATTTCATGTGAAAAGTTTAAATTCGCACTACTTTTCATACATGTATTCAATGAATGACATTAGAGGGCTTGTACAAGACCTCCGAGAGGTGAAGTACGCCGTGTTGAGATTTGAGAATACCACGCCTAAGAAGGTGTACACTCAAGTCGTGACAGAGTTGATATCAGAGCATAGGTTATGAAAGTGGTCTTAGATTTTAATAGTCTCATTAAAGCCACATCTAGTAAAGTCTTGTTCATCTGTATAAGTCACGACACATCTATGAGCGAGAGCATATAGGATGACAGAGTTTCACTTTCTTCATCAATGTTGTGTCATGCAATGGAGTTTAGGTTATAAGTGTCTATTTCTAATATCTTATTTTATGATTTTAGGAGATGACAACAAGAAGAATGGCCGCAAGAAGGTTGGAAGAAGGAGCGCAAGAGGAATCTCCCTATCTCACTTCGAAAATCTAAGACGTGTTCTAAATCCTAACATAAGTGTTAAAAGGCTTAGACATTGTTTAAGTTATATTTTAATGTATCTAAGTCATTTAGAAGGTCTAGAAACCAAAACGTCAATGAACGTCCATGACGTCCTGGAAATAATTCAATGAGGTGCTAGTGTGCCTTAGCGTATTTTACTATGTTTAGGAGTCAGAAAATTATGAAAAATAATGGAAGGTTGTCAAACACGCATTACAGTTAGTTCATAGTCGAAACGTCTGGGAAGGACTCCCCAATGACCAACCAAGGTCCCTTGAGGAGGACCCTTGCACTTTGACAAGAAGCTGTCAAAAGGTAGTGTGCACAGACGAGTGCAATCGATGAGGCGTGTGTCAATCGAGGGGGAGTCGATGGCCACCATCAATGAATAGTTAGCCAAATTCAAGAATAACCTTTTTTGAATAGTCTCTGAACTGATCGACAGATGTGCAGCACAGAATGCAACAGTGGCCTTCGATTCACACATGAGGCGTCATCAGGGTCTCGTTTGTAAGGGACTGGTTTTGCTGCACGTTTTGAATTAATTCATTTAATTAGTTGTCTTAGTTTGAAGGTTAATTAGGGGTTATGGGAGGTCTAATTAAGTTAGTTAATGACGTATATAAAGACCCTTAGCTAATTAAACTAATCCAAGCTCTCAATATTTTTCCCAAACCCAAACACTCTTCCTTTTCTCTTCTTTCTCTATCAAGTTGAAGAACTCTATAGAAGTCAAGTTTAATGTGGGTTCTTGTGCTTCAATCACCAAGGTTACTCCATAAAGATTCATGACACAAGAATTTATGGAATTACTTTAACCTTTGAGACCTCATTCCTCAAAGGGTTCGATCAAATTGAATTCAGAAGTTGACTTTTCATGTGGGTCTTTTCCAATCTCTAAATTGATCTTGTGAATTACATTGTTTATGATTTACTTTGTATATTATGAATATATTAACATGTATTCTAACCTTATTACGTTATTTATTGATGGATTGGTCTAGTTTGAAGTAGATGACCTATTCCCCTTAACCCTAGGTTGTGAGCTTGATATGAATTGTGTAATATTGGTTCAATTGAATTTTTTATTGATTGAATTACTATCCTATGATGTTTTTGTATCAATTATGAATAAATTAAGATGAATTATAGTGTTATCATTCTAGTTCTTGAGAAATTTATCTAGGTTTTGAAGTATGTTATGAATTTGACCTATGTCTCTTATCTTAAGCTACGAATTAGTAATTCATAGCGATGTAGTGACTCAATTAGCTTTGTTGTCATGTTGGTTATTGATTTATGATGATGGTATACCCTTATGGGGTTGATTTAAGGTTTGATGGTAAGACCTTGATGATGGATTATGAAGGAGACTTGGTAAGTCTTGTAATCCATATTCCTTACTTTAATTGTGGTAAATTGTGATTAAGTGATAATATTTCATTGAAGTATATCTTGTATTAACATAAATAGGGTTAGTATGATGTTGAATTTAAATGTCTTGACTATGGTTTATGAGGTGTTTGCTAAGATTTAAATGTTATAAGGATTGTGATGAGTTACCAATGTGCCTTATTATGAAGTGATATGCAAATGTCCTAACCTCACTTATATTAATTTTAATGAAAGGAGTATTCTCATAAAATTCTTATTGAGTTATGACGATGATGATTATATAAGGGAACACCCTATGACCTATAATAAGCTATGATGGTTAATAAAGACATTAAAGACATTTCAAAGGGACTTAGCTTAGCACCGAGTGAACTTTACAATAGGAGGTGTTGACTTTCCAGAGAGGAAAATTCACCCTATAGTTCCACATGAGGTGTTGACTCCCCAATGAGGGATACTCATCCTATGGATTCCCATGAGATAAGGCTCCAATTTTCAAGTGATATGTAATGGGTTCATACCTATATCTTAGTTATTAAACTATGTTCCCTTTGGGAAGAATAACTAGTGGATCCACCTAGAATGTTACGTTTATGTTTCGCTTTACTTTGGCCGGTAGACCACCTTCCATCGGTGTAAGGTTTTATAACACCGGATTCCACACTTATCTCTTGTGGTCTATGTCGGTTAAGGTAAGTGTTCCCTAAACTAAAATGATGTGAGGAAGTACAAACTAACTAAAGTGACTTACAAGGTTTTACTTAGCATAGGTAGGGTATGGGACTCTACCTGTGGCTTGCACTAGTTTTCCTTGAACGAAGCTTTAGAAAGTTGTTCAATGATATGATATGCATGTTGACTTGACTAGACTTAGCATTGTTGGTCTTGTGATGTATATTCTTTTGACTTAATGTATATTTCATATTTATTGGTATGGTCTTCTTGAATATGCATAAGACTTTCTTAATGACAAAATAACATGTTTTAATGATATGTCCTTTTTTAGCATAATTTGATGATATTTGTGCATATGGTCTCATACCTAGTACACGTGGTGTACTAACCCCATTTTCTCCCTTTTCCCCAACATTTTATGTTTCGGGTGTTGAAGGGCTTTGAAACAACATTGAACGAAGGCTTGGAAAGTTCGGCAGGTCCTCATTTTTCTAGGGCAATGCCAATATCAAGCTTATGAAGTTTTTTTTAGTTTCAAGACTCTTATGTTCTTTCCTGTTTATTTGAGTACTAAACATTGTATAGCCTATATGTGGCTTTGTTAGGTTGATCTATGGGCTAGGCCCAAACTGTTATGTTCTTGTTAGATGGTTATGAGATAAGACATCCATTTGAGACTATGTTATATTTTATATATTTATGTGCAATAAAAGTAGAAAACTAAGCAATCTTCCTATACAAAGGGTCTATGTATACTCGATATATATATATATATATATTATGTGTATGTAGAGTCTATGTGAACCTCAATGTAAAACTAAAGAAAAGTTTTAAAATTTCTGTATTTTTGACCTATGAATGTAATGATGTAAGCTAAGAGACTAGTCTTACTCCTAAAAAAAGAACGACTACGTCGGTTAAGTCTAGGGTGTGCACCGAAAATGTGACACTCCCCAAGGTGGACTAGATCCACAAGGAGTTCAAGTTCCTCAAGATGCACACCAAGGTGATCAAGTCCCTATTCGAAGTGGAGGTAACGAAGTTCCGGTGGTTACCCTGAACATCAATAATGGGGAGATTATAGAGGTTCTACTTACTTTAGCCTGAGCCTTGACAACTGCTGTGACTAGAGACTTTGGACTTGCAGTGAATTCTTTGGAGAGTACCATAACCTCTATGTTGAGGGACTTAGTGAGAATTAACCCTCATATATTTCCTGGCTCTAAGGTGGGAGAAGATCCCCAAAAGTTTCTTGATGGTGCTTATAAGATGTAGAGTGATATGGGGGTGACTATTAGGGAAAAGGCAGAATAAGCCAGTTGATTCGGGTCCCATAGAGTGGGAAGAGTTTAAGGAGGCTTTCTTAGGAAAGTACTTTCCCATGAGATAAGGGAGGTGAAGATTGAAGAGTTTATTAACCTTAAGCAAGGTAATATGACAGTTGAAGAATATTCCTTGAAGATCATCATGTTGTCAAGGTATGCTCCATCCTTCGTGTCTAACCGTAGGGATGAGATGAGTAGCTTTGTGAACGGTGTTGCCAACTTTTTGAAAAAAGAGTGTTGTATGGCCATGTTCCACAATGATATGAACTTGTTTAGGCTTATGGTGTATGCTAAATAAATTAAAGGTCTACATTAAGTAGAATCTCAAGGAATTTGGAGACAAGTGAATCCAAGGAGAAAAATCTACCTAAGTTTAAGAAGAGGGATCCGAACCATGATGGACCTAGTGCTCCTAAGGTCAAGGGTGAAGGAGGTAGTATTTCTCATTGTAGTAAGCTTACTTGCCTACTTGTGGGAAGAAACACTTTGGTAAGTGTCTAGTTGGTACAAGAAATTGCTTTGGTTGTGGAAATGATGGTCATAAAGTGAGGGATTGTCCAAATATTGCATCTAGTGGAAGGGATACAAAGGAACTCTTAGCGCTTCGGAAGGTGTTACTCCAAAAAGAAATCACTTATTGCCCTCCAAGCTAAAGGAACAAAGTCGGATAACTATGATGTCGGTAACTATAGCTTTCTCCCTTGTAATTTTATGAGTTTCTTCTTAGTGGAGGAGTAGTGGAGTTGTGATTTGTTGTCTCTTCTCTTATATTCAATTCATGTTTGAGAGATAGAAGGTCATAGTAGCATGTTGCATGGTATTTAAGAGTCCAGTTAAAATTGAATTTCATTGGTTCCTTGCATTGTGCATTCTATGAAGTTATGATTATATGGTAAAATGATTTATGTTCTTATATCTCATATTGTCATGTTTTCATCATAAATTTCCTAAAAGTTGCATTTTTGAATATTTGAGCATGTTTCACGGTAAAGAATTTGGTACTCACTGTAAAATTTTTGAATTTTTGACTAAAGTGTTCTTCCATGAAAAATGGTTATAAGGTGTATAGGAATTATATGAGCATGATAATGTGTGGAGAAGTTGTTCCTCCTATATGAAATGAAGAATTTGAGTCTTATTGCATGATGAGTTATTGAAGTAGTTTCTATCTTATTTTGTGTTTGTGTGTGTTAATTATTGTGTGGTATGGTTATGTGCTGCTATTCTTGAGTTTCTTATCTCTTGAAAGTGCCTAAAATGAATCAAGTGGAATTCGAGGACGAATGTTCTCCAAGTGGGGGAGAATGTAATACCCTAAAAATGAGCTAGGTTAAACTAGATCCAACATGTGTGTCATGAGTTCATCGACTCCAAAAATGGCTAAAAATAGTGTTAGAACTCAGTTGAGGAGTTTGGAGGTGAAACGTCAAAGACGTCCAGAAACTAGTCGAAGTTGAACTAGTATGTCGTAGTGTTTTGTATTGGAGTTTTGGGGTATTGTTTGATGATGAAATTGAGTATGGCTGTTTCCTATAAATAGACTGACATAAAAAGGGTCCAAGCATCCGAAAACAAATCCTTGGGGACCAGCCTAAGGTTCCCCAAGGAGGACCCAAACATGGGCCAAGCAAGCTCCCGCCGCAAGCCAAGAATAGGCAGCGGTTGCATGTCCCGCAACTGGCACTGAGAAGGGAGAATTTATCCCTTCCACGTGGGGACATCACAAACCATTCTTTCTATCACATCCGGGGAGCAGCCCCTAGACTTAACCAGCGTCGTCGTCCTTTTTGAAGAGTTAGACTAGACTCTTAGCTAGCATCATTACATTCATAGGTCAAATGCAGAAAATTTAAAATTCATTACTTCTACATTGAGGTTTACATAGATCTCTATATATATAATATTTATATTGATTATACATAGACCCTTCATATCAGAAGATTACATAGTCTTCTACTTTTATTGCACGTAGATATATAAGATAATAACATAGTCTCAAATGGATGTCTCATCTCATAACTATCTAACAAGAGTACAACAATTTGGGACTAGCCCATACATAAAATAATAAAGCCACGTATAGGCTATACAATGTTTAATACTCAAATGAAAAGGAAAGAACATAGAAGTCTTAAAACTAGAACAACTTCAAAATCTTGATATTCGCATGTCCCTCGGAAATTGAGGACCCAACCAACTTGTATGATTGAGAATTCAATTTCTTCTTGAAAGTCGTCTCCAAAGTCCTTCAATGAAAGGAACCTAAAATTATAAAGAAAGGGAGAAAATGGATTTTATACAATACTTGTACTAAGTATAAGACCATATGCACACATATCATAAAATCATTCTGAAAAGGGACATTTCATGGAAATATGCTATTTTTTTCATTTATAAATCCTTATGCATATTCAAGAACCAATAAAAGTCATTAATGCATATTCATCAAGTCAAAACCATGTACAGTACAAGACCGAACCACCGTATGTCAAATCAAGTCACATGAATATCAACATACTTGAATACTTGGTCAATAAAACTCTATCATGAAGTTATAGTACCAACAAGCATAAGTAAGAGTTCATTACAATATAACCAAAGCAAGAAAATTACTCATGAACTCTCATTAATTCAACTAGTGCAATGACCATGCAAAGCCCCGTAACCTTAATCAATTAAGTAAACTCAACAAGACGTATAACCAATGTCAAACTTTACATATCATCATACTTTACCCATAGAGATCAACACATATTCATAAGTGAAACCAATAATCATGTAGTATCATCAATGTGAGAGATCATCACATACTTAACATGTACAATCATAAGAATATTCCTATATATTAACAACCATCTAAAGCTTCCTTAAAGGCAAACTGGAGCAAGGCATAGGTAGAGTCTCATACCCAAACTTAAGCTAAGTCAAACCTCTTAACTCAGCTTAGTTGGTTTGTACTTCATTACTTAGTTTAAGTTTACGGAACACTTGACATAACTGACATAGACCATAAGAGCAATTTTTTGAATCCAGTGTTGTAAAACCTTACACCGATTGAAGGTGGTCTAACGGCCAAAGTAAAACCAAACATAAACTTGTCTTTCTAGGTGAATCCACTTGCTAGTCTTCCTATGGGGGAAACATAGTTCAAGAACTAAGAGATAGGTATGAACTCTCTAAATGCCACTTTGAAATTGGAGCTTCATCTCATGAGAACCCATAGGATGAGTATCCCTCATTGGGGAGTCAAAACCTCATGTGAAACTATAGGGTGAATCTTTCTTTATGGAAAGTCAATGCCTCCCATTGTAAAGTTCACTCGGTGCTAAGCTAAGTCCCTTTTGAAATGTCTTTAATGTCTTTATTAGTCATCATAGATTAATGTAGGTCATAGGGTATATCACTTGTATAATAATCATCATCATAGCTCAATAAGAATTACATAAGTATAGTCCTTTCAGTACAATTCATAAAAGTGAGGTTAGCACATTTACACATACACTCACATCATGATAAGGCACATCTGTAAGTTACCACCATCCTTATATCATTTACATCTTATCCAATACCTAAAAAAACATATTCATCAAATCTTTACTCAACCCAATAAGGTTATAATATCATAACATAAGACTACCAATCATGACAACAAAGCCAATTGAACCACTACATCACAATCAATCACTAGTTCATAGATTAAGATAAGAGACTTTAGGTCAAAGTCATAATCTAGAAAAATTACTCAAGAACTAGAATGATAGGACTATAATTCATCCTAATCTATTTATAATTCATACAATAACATCATCTAGTAGTGGTTTAGTCAATAACCAATTCAATTGAACAAACATTATACAATTCATATGTAGATCACAACCTAGGGTTAAGGGGAAAAGGTCATCTTCTACAAACAACGCCAATCCATCAAGAAATAACATAATTTAATTATAATACATGTTAATATATTCATCATATAAAAAGAAATCATATAGAAATAAATTCACAAGATCAATTTCGAGATTAGAAAAGACCCACTTGAATTTCATACTTTTGAAATCAATTTGATTGAACTCTTTGGGGAAAGAAGTCCCAAAGGTGAAAGGAATCCCATAAATTATTGTTTGATGAAGATTTATGAAGAAACTTTGGTTATTGGATCCCTAGAAACCACGTTGACCATGAATTCTATGGAGTTTTTCAACTTGAGAGAGAAAGAAGAGAGAGGGAAGATCGTTTGTGTCTTTCGAACTTATTAGAGCTTAGGTTAGTCTAATTAGGTTAGGGTCTTTATATAAGTTTTTAATTAACTTAATTAGACCTCCCTAACCTCCTAACTAATCCAAATAAATAAAGGGATTAAATAAAAACAAGTAGCAAAACAATGGCTTCACCGATGAGACAACGATCGACGGATCGTGTGTCCATCGACGGGGATTGTTCCCTCCATGCTGCACACTCGTCGATAAGTTCATAGAATTTCTATATGAAAGCTTCAAAAAATTTATCTAAGTATCCATCAATGGAGGCAGTCCACGCCCCATCGATTGGACAACGGATCGTGGGTTGCATCTGTTGGTGGACACTGCCTCGGGCAGCCTTTGACACCAAACTTCTAGGGTCCTCCTCAAGGGCCGTTAGTTGGTTCTTGAGGAGTCTCACCCGGACGTTTTGACTATGAATAAACCCTAATACATGTTAGACACCCTTCCACCAAAATTCATCAATTTACGACTCCGAAAAGCTAGTCAAATAGGCTAAGGCAACTAGTACTTCATTAAACTAGTATTCGAACGTCATGGACGTTCTTTAATGTTTTGGTTTCTAAACTTCATAAATGATTTATATTCATTAGAATAGAACTTAAAATAGTGTCTAAACCTCATAAAACTTTAGACTCCTTGACTTTTGAAGTGTTATGTTATCCCCCCCCCCCATCAGGAACATTTATCCTCGAATGACACTAAAATCTTTTTTTAAAAAAAGGAATAGACTCAAGACTAGAAGCCCAACCAATCAACTATGCATGACAACATGAGTTAAAACATCAATCATGAAATTTACACATAGCAATTCAAAAACATCAATTACCACCCATAAAGCTCCAAATCACATAATGAGGAATTTACTTTTCACAACAACATGAGCTCAACATACCATATATGAGTCAATTATGCCATAGCTCAACTTACAAAAATGTTTAATCATAAATTATCATCATGTAAAAATGCACAACTTAACTCAAAACAAGAAGAACTGTAGATTTTCAAGTCAATATACAGAATTCACTGTAATTTCATCACCAAAAATGCAAATTTTTGCAAAACTTCACCAAAAATCAAGAAACTTCATTTTTTGTCATTATTTTTATTATAAAGAGGAATAACTAACCTTCGGTATCAAATAGATCAGAGTAACTGGACTTCATGTCGGCCTCGGCTTCCCATGTTGCACCCTCAACTAGATGGTTTCTCCATAACACTTTTAAGGAGGCCACCTCTTTTTTCCTCAACCTCTTCACTTGACGTTCAAGGATTTCTAGCGGGACCTCTTCATAAGAGAGGTTATCCTTCATACCAAGACCCTCAATAGTAAGAATAGACTTGGGATCACCGATACACTTCTTAAGCATAGAAAGATGGAAAATTTGATGAGCTGAAGATAGTTCACTAGGTAGTTTCAACTCATAGGCAACCTTATAAACCCTTTGCAAGATTTCATAGGGACCCACATAAAGAGGATTCAACTTCTCTTTCTTGCCAAATCTAACCACCCCTTTCGTAGGCGAAATTTCAGGAACACCTTATCACCTTCTTCAAACTTTAATTCCCTTCACCTATGATCGACATAAGACTTTTGCTGGCTATAGGCTTATTTCGAGCAATTCCTTAGGATACAAACCTTCTCCAAATTCTTATAAATCAAATTGGGACCCAAAAGTGAAGACTCACCCACTTCAAACCATCCAATTGAAGATCTATATCTCCTACCATACAAGGCTTCATAAGGAGTCATAAATATAGATGAATGGTAGCTATTATTTTAAGCAAACTCTACCAAAGGCAAATGCTTATCAATTTCCATTGAAATCAATGATACAAGCTCTATGCATATCTTCAAGGGTTTAAATAATACGCTCCGCTTGCCATTCGTTTGGGGATGAAAAGCGGTGCTTAACTTTACCTTGGTACCCAACCATTCTTGGAATGACCTCCAAAACCTAGATGTGAATTGTGAACCCCTATCCGATATGATGGATAACAAAATACGATGGTGACACACAATCTCATCATTGAAGATTCTTGCATAATCCTCCTCCAAGTAAGTAGACTTGACCGGAATAAAATGAGCAGATTTGGTCAACCTAACCACGCCACCCATATAGTGTCATATTGCTTTTGTGTCCGAGGCAAACCTACCACAAAATCCATATTGATGTCTTCATACTTCCAAGTAGGATTATGGATTTGTTGAAGTAAACCACCCCACTTTTCTTGTTAGTCTTTCACTTATTGGCAATTTGGACACTTAGAAACAAATTTTGTTATGTCCTTTCCGCTATGTCCTTTTTCAAACCTTCCCACCAAAATACTTCCCTTAGGTCATGGTACATCTTTGTCGAACCCAGGAGAATGAAGTAACGGGACCCATGAGCATCCTCAAGAATACGGTTATATTAGGATCACACAACCTTCCTTGATACATCAATAGACCATACCCCCTAAGTAGAATGACTAATCAAACTTAACAAGAACTAATTCCTTCAACTACATCTATGGTTGGTCAAGGTGTTGTTTGGACTTCACCTAAACCACCAATGATGACTCGGAGTTATGATGGACAATAAAACCACCATTCGGAGAATTTCCCAATCTAACACCCAATCTAGCCAACCTATAAGCGTCCTTCACTAGGTCTTTCTTTGCTTCCTCTACATGAGATACGCTACCCATTGTCACACGACTTAGAGGAGTGATAGAGGATACTCATGTCGTAACTTTTTCAATAATTCCAATCACCTTCTTTATCTGAGATTCAACTCCTCTTTAGTATACACATGTTTGAGACTATTATGGTCAGTATACATGTCTACATGAACACCATACAAGTAATGCCTCCATATTTTCAAGACAAATACCACGACTGCTAATTCAAGATCATGAGTTGGATAATTCCTCACATGCGCCTTATGTTGCCTAGAGGCATAGGCTATTACTTTCCCATGTTACATAAGTGCACACCCTAAACCCACTCGTGATACATCATAATATCCAACGAAACCATTGGTACCCTCCAGTAAAGTTAACACTAGAGCGGAAGTAAGCCTATTTTTTAAGATTTGGAAGCTTCTCTCACATGCCTCCGACCACTCAAATTTCTTACTCTTTTGAATCAAAGTAGTCAAAGGAGATGCAATGGACTCAAAACCATTCACAAACCTCTGTTAATAACCTGCAAGACCCAAGAAACTCCTAAAGTCACTTGGAGTCAATGGTCTACTGCACTTTTTCACTGCTTTGGTTTTCCTTGGATCAACCTCAATTTTCTTTCTGGAGATGATATGACCAAGAAACGCCACCGGCCTCAATCAAAACTTGCATTTGCTAAACTTGGCAAATAATTGGTTCTCCTTAAGCACTCGTAGCACCACCCTTAAATTGTCCATGTGATCATCCTCATTTTTCAAATATACCAAAAAGTCGTCAATGAAGACAATGACAAAAGAATCTAGATAACATTGAAACACCCTATTCATGAGATCAATAAACATACACGGGACATTAGTGATATCAAAGGACATTACTAAGAACTCATAGTGACCATATCTAGTCTGAAATACCGTTTTTTGTATATCCTCACCTCTCACCCTAAGTTGGTGATACCCCGATCTCAAGTCAATCTTAGAAAAGTAGCTTGCCCCTTGGAGTTAATCAAACACCTTGTCAATCCGAGGGAGAGGATACTTGTATAATAGTGATTTTATTGAGTTGACTATAATCGATGCATATCCCAAGGGACCCATCCTTCTTTTTCACAAATAAAGTCAGAGCACCCCATGGAGAAATACTAGGTCTAATGAAGCCTTTGTCTAGTAGATATTTGATTTGAGCCTTCAACCCCTTAAATTCGGTTGGAGCTATCCGATAAGGTGGAATTGAAATGGTATTTGTATGTGGTAACAAGTCGATACGAAAATAAATTTCCCGTTTGGGATGAATACCGGGAATATCATTACGAAAGACCTTTGGAAATTCTCTTACTACAGGGACCGACTCAAAGGGAGGAATTTCGGAGTCCAAATCTTTGACTCTTACTATATGGTATAAACACCATTTAGAGATCATCCTACAAGCATTCAAACAAGAAATGATACGACCTCTAGGAATAGAATTTCCCCCCTTCCACTCAAAAATGGGTTCATTTGGAAAATTAAACTTCACCACCCTTGTTCTACAATCTATAGAGTCAAAGCAAGCATGCACCCAATCCATACTTAATATGACATCAAAATCAAACATATCATGTTCTACTAGTTCAACATGATTAACTCTATTGAAAAACATTGTAGGACAATTTCTATACACCCTCTTTGCAACAACCGACTCACCTACTGGGGTAGACACCATAAAAAGTTCATTCAAGATATCGAGCAAAATTTCAAACTTTTTAGATACTAGAGGAGTAAATAATGACAAGGTAGCACTGAAATCAAGTAAATCATATACATTAATAGAGAAGACTTTCAACATATCGGCTGTCACATCCCAAAAGCACACTCTAGAAGTTAGGGCACTCTCGGGTGCAACCGACGTACTTGACCTCTCGGAGGTTTTGTACAAGCCCTTACATATCGTTCATCACATACACATAGTGAAAAGTAGTGCAGAATAAAAACTTTTCACAAAACATAACATAGTCTTTAAAAAAATCTATCATCTAAAACCATAGGAAATATGAATTCTCAATCTCATCAAACTTAAGACACAAGAATACTTGGGACACGGTCCATACAAAATATGAATATAGAAATGCTTTGTCTATTATAATACTTCAAAAAGAAACATAAAACACATCTATGCCCTCAAGTCAAGTGAGGACATACTTCAACTTCTCTTGAACGAATGCTACGGTCCAAGTCTTCACTTCCCAAATGCTCCTCACCAACAAACAACTATAGAAATAGGTAAAAGCATAGAATTAGTACAACCACATGTACTAAATATGACATAATGCATAAAATCATGAAAAACAGAAATTTACTTCAAATATGCATCTATTTATTTTAAATATCATAATATAATCATACGAACAACATTTATCAACTTAGAAACATATAAGAAAATATTTAGCCAAACATCGTAATTTTTTAAGCCACTTTATAGTGACCTCAACACACTGTTACATTGAATTCCTTCACTGTACATTGAAGTTGCATACCTTCACTTTTAGACACCCTTTAGCATGTAATCATCCCACTCAAAGCTATCGTAAGATTCCCTTAAGTCACATATTGAGAGACCTCTCATTCACCCTCTCTAAATGTGCCTAAACGACCCTCAAGACTACTTATAATGAGTCACATACACACCTACAAGACATCAACATAAGAAAATGAGATTCTTCTACTAAAGATGATTCTAAGTATAACTTCAGTGAGTTGTGAAGCGATCGCCCATACAATCACTTATACACATACTTAAGAGATCCTACAGAATCCCTAGGATAGAACCATTCCCACTTAATACACCAACAAACAGGTGATATGACATTCTCCTTCCAAAGGCTATCAAAATACCTACTTAAGTAAATCAAGAAGGTAATGTCCATGATAGACCTCTTCAATATAACCTAAGTAATCTTTAAGACTACCTAAGGCTTAGATCATGTCTACAACACAAAAGATCTTTCCTAACTAGAGTTATTCTCAAGATTTCCCTAGGTAAGACATGCAGAGACCATCACATATGCCCTCTTCACACTTTAACTAAGGAATCCTTTAGTCACTTTAGATTAGGTGGTCATTCATTTACATTCATCATAACATAAGTCATTAATTCATAAGTTCATTAAGAGATACATATAACAAATAAAGGACTTTCAAGTAATGGTCTTAGACAAGACCTAGGGTCTCCAACCAACACCTTCAAAGACTATTGTGCAATGTCTAGATAGTGTCCCATACTACCACCTAAATTTCATAGAACTTCTCTAATGCTAGTAAGTATCCCACATGATTAGAATAGACAATAACTGACATAGACCATGATAACAAGACATGGAATCCGGAGTTCTATCCTACTCCAATGAGGTTGTTCTACTTGCCAATGGTAAAACCTAGACACATCCCATGTAGGCACATGGTTAAAAAATATGAAGGGCATGCTTTCTATTCTAGTCTCATTCTTTGACTAAAACTACTTTCCTTACCAAACTCACTCGGTGCTAGCCTTCGTCTCATTGAGTAATTCACATTAAGGTTCATATAAAAGGGTTCCATATCTAGTTCATTTAACCCGATTACATTTACTCTACCAAAGAGGTCCTTTAGGGTTACCTTTCAATGGCGACAAGAAGCTCATGATGAATTTCCTAAGGAGTGATATGATGTCTTTCTAGCCAATCAACCTTAAGTTCATCATTCCTTTACTTTGAAGGATACCATTACGGCTTTTTACTTCAACATTCATAACCTTACCACTAGGTTCAAGGATTCAAAAAAAACACTCTCTTAATATCATTTAAGGTCTCATGTCATTCATACATACAATACTAATAGATTTAGCACCCTAAGTCAAGACATCACATATTAATTTTCATACATGCATGAGGTAAGGGACACAAGTGAACCAAGACAAGACACAACATACTTCACCTTAACACATATTACATGTCATTATAGAAACACATAGGAACAACTATGATTTTCTTTAAGTCATCCTATACACTATTATAACATGATTAATATGACCAACATAGACTTCATATAGTCAAGTAGGAATAACCAAACATCAACCCTATGACTATACACGCAAAGCCTTAGTCTTAGTCTAACATGATTATTACCTACGTAACATCAAAATAAAAGATCATATATGCTTTCACATTACTTCACATATAGATAGACATTATTTTACTTCACATAATCAACTACACAAATAACCACATAACTTCAAGTAGTGCTGACAAGTACATGATCATTATAATACATAAAGTAACGCGGACAAGGCCACATCAATTTAAAGTAAAGCACATAACACCGCCACAATAAGTGGAACATACCAATCACAATATAATTGAAGTCTAATTAACATCAAAATAAAGCGAATAGGGAAGTGTATCACCACTCCATCTTCAATACCTCAATTCAATGCTAAATCACCCAATTCAATACAATAAGACCCTTACCAATTGGTCATGAACATCAACTCAATGTAAAAACTATTCTACTGAATGAAAGTAGGTCAATTAATGTAAAATCATCAATCTAATACAACCTCTATATCAGTTGAATACAATTATCACATAATTAGAAAACCCATAGAAATCCACACCATAATTCATAAACATTAGGTTAATATCAAGTCACCCATAAATTAATCAAAAACTAGGGTTCATTAATTACATTGGTTCATAGGTTATTTAGGCTGAAATCATCAATATAATAACAATTTAATCCATAATAATCGTTTAAAAACAATTAATGCAAGAACCCATGGTAGAATCATTAAATTGGTAAGTTCAACTTTGAAAACTTTAGAAAACAACTTTGCGAGTTGGGCTCCTTGATGAAACGAGTTTCAAGGATTAAAATCCATACATATATGAATCTAATTATTTAATTTGATGAAGAATATCCACTCAATTCAACAATCAAAGCTCTTCCTTAACTTTGGACTTCAATCGAGTCATTGGGAATTCTTAAGGGATTTTGGGGTTTTGATTTTTAAGAATGAAACCCTCTAAGTGTTGAAGACTTATATACACATTTAAAATACCCAAAATAACCTTTAGGAACCTCCAAACCTTCTATTTGTACGTGGGGTAAACTACAACTTCACCCCTCAACTTAATAGTTTACTGCACAGCACACACTATCATCGGCGAGGCGTAGGTCCACACACGGATCGTCCTGTCCTCCGTCGATGGGTTAAGAGACTGGAAGATTGAATATTATCTCCCCAATTTAAGTCACAAACGACGATATCCAACCAACGGGGTGTCGATTCACCCACTGGGCGTCGACTGCCTCCGTGGTTTGGGAAGCCTTGGCACTTATTTTGGGTCCTTCCTCAAGGACTTGGATGGTCCTTGAGGATGTTTTCCCGGAAGTTTCCAACCCAAACATGAAAATATACAGTTTTATCACCTCTCACATAAATTTCATCCAAAACTAGTACGTAAAACTTGAAGAAACATGCTTAGAAACACGCGGTCATTTCAAAGCACATCTTTTGAACGTCATGGACGTTCTTGGATGTTTGACTTCCAAACATCACGAAACTTTACACACTGACTATATACATCATAATAACTCATTTAAGAACATTTTAAAATCATTAATCACACAAAAACACATAGAACCACATATGAGGCACATAGGTGACTTAGTCGTCGAACATCTTGGTCATCCCTTGACGTTTGACTTCCAATGCATCTAATTCTTTATATACTGCCTCAATACCATATAATAGACATATTTAGGACCTTATACCATATATACAAACATTTTATTCTCTAGTTCACCTAAGTCATTTTTGGGGTCTTACACTGGTCACCACCTCGGGGGAAGTCTCTTGCTCACCTCTAGAGTGGAGCGCATAAAAATGATTATTCTTAAGAGCATCATTAGCAACAATTGCTTGAGATTCACCACTACCCTTTTATTGCCCCTTCACATTATGGAAATCCCTATTATTGTGGCCACTCTTGCCACAACCAAAACAATTGCCCATTCTAACTAAGCATTCTCCTAAATTACCTTTTCCATAGTTGGAACAAGTAGGCTTCTTGTTCGGTGAACTAGTTTCCCTTACCTTCTTAGGCTTAGAGTTAGACACCCTATCGTCATGAGACTTAGGGAACTTGGAAGGAACTTTATTAGAAAACCTTTTTAACCTAGGCTTATCTTGGATATCAAGCCTACCAGTTAAAGAACCACCATCAAAAGATCTTGCCCTCTTGGCATATCTACTCTTTCTCTTAGCCCTTGCCTCTTCCACTTGTTGAGCATGAATCATGAGACTACAAATGTTCATATTTTTATGTAATATATCCGAATGACACTCTTCTTTCAAGTCATCTGACACTCCCATCACAAAGTGGTTCATTTCATCCCTAGGATCGTAAACCAAAGAAGGAGCATACTTTAACTATTTAGCAAATTTCAAGGAGTATTCAAGTACACTCGTGCCTCCTTGATGAAGTTTGATGAACTCCACCACCTTAGCTTCCTTTTTATCCCTAGGAAAGAATCTATAATAAAAGCCTCCTTGAAAGCCTCCCAAGTCACGGGTCCACCTCTCAAAGACCTATTGTCCCTCTATTGAACGTACTGCCATTGAGCTAGATCTTTGAGTTGGTAAGTGTCTTACTCATCCTTCTAACTAATAGTCAACCCCATAGCATAAAGGATTTAGTAGATTTCATCAATGAACTCTTGGGGGTCTTCTTCAACCATTGACCCATATAAAGTAGGGGGATTCATCCTAGTGAAGTCCCTCAAATGGGAGGCCATGGTACCAACATGTTAGTTGGCTTGGGATACAACCTCTCTTTAGCTCAGATCGTCATGGCTTGAGCTTGGGTAGTGACGGATTGTGCTGGAGTAGTAATGGCTATGCATGTGGAGAAGAGCAGCCCTTATGTCACCATCTGTCAAAGAAAGAGGATTGGCCGGAGCGTGGTCATCATTTACATCTTTTTCACGAGGATGAACTTGATTGCCTAGAGGAGGAGCTCTGGCATTGGAAATCTCTTCTTCAAGTCTTCGTGCCGCGTTCCATTGAGTATTCATTGTCTATAATCACTATAAAATTATTTGATGCTAAAAGCACATAATTTCAAAACACTAGAGGCATGATATTGGACTTCAAAGAAAGTTAGAGTTTCCTAAGAATTACATAGGTTCCTATCCATAACTGTGGCACGCTTCACAATTTTGAGTATGAATCTACATAGACATGGTTGAGAGAGACATCAACTCAAAGATATCCAATTTCATGCTCTGATACTTAGTTTGTCACATCTATGGAGCACCTCTTAGACGTAACCAGCATTGTCGTCCTCTTTGAGGACTAAGTCTAGCCTCTTAGATTACATCATTACATTCATAGGTAAAAAATGTGGGAAATTTAAAACTTTCTTTACTTCTACATTGAGGTTTACATAGACCTCTACATACACATAATATTTATATAAAGCATATATAAACCCTTCGTATATGAAGTTTACATTGTCTTCTACTTTTATTGCACATAGATCTATAAGATATAACAGTCTCAAATGGATGTATCATCTCACAACCATCTAACAAAAATATAACAATTTGGGCCTAGCCGATACATTAATGTAATAAATCCATATATGGGCTATACAACGTTTAGTACTCAAATCAAAAGGAAAGAACAAAGAAGTCTTAAAACTAGTACAACTTCATAAGCTTGATATTGGCAATTCCCTCAAAAAGTGAGGAACTACCCAACTTTGATGATTCCGAATTTCAAGTATTCTTCAAAGTTGTTTCAAAAGACCTTTAATGACCGGAAGCTAAAATGTTGGAGAAAGGGAGAAAATGGGTTTAGTACACCAATTGTACTAAGTAACCATATGCACACATATCATAAAATCATGCTAAAAAGGGACATTTCATTGAAACATGCTATTTTTTCATTTTGAAAGACTTATGCATATTCAAGAACCAATACAAGTCGTTAACACATTTTCACAAAAGTCAAAACCATATACTATACAAGAATGAACCACCTTAAGTCAAATCAAGTTACATGAATATCAACATACTTGAACAGTTAGTCAAGACAACTCTATCATCAAGTTATAGTAGAAACAAGCATAGATAAGAGTTCATTACAATATAACCAAAGGTAGACAATTACCCATGAACCCTCATTAATTCAACAAGTGCAATGACCAAGCAAAGCCCTCTAACGTTACTCCATCAAGTAAACTCAACAAGACGAATAACCAATGTCGAACTTCACATAGTATATCATTAAGAGTATATATCATCATACTTTAGCCATAGATATCAACACATATTCATAACTGAAACCAATCATCAGTTAGTATCATCAATGTATAAGATCATCAGTTGGCCATGAGTATATTCATATGCAAGATCAACCTTCTAAAGCTTCCTTAAAGGCAAACTAGTGCAAGGCAAAGACAGAGTCTCATACCCCTACCTAAGCTAAGTCAAGTCTCTTAAGTCACCTTAGTGGGTTTGTACTTCATTACTTCATTTTAGTTTAGGAAACACTTGCCTTAACCGACATAGACCACATGGAATCCGGTGTTGTAAAACCTTATACAAATGGAAGGTGGTCTACTGGCCAAAGAAAAACAAAACATAAATGTAACTTTCTAGGCGGATCCACTAGCTAGTCTTCCTATGGGGGCAACATAGGTGAAGAACTAAGAGATAAGTATGAACTCTCTACATGCCACTTGGAAATCGGAGCCTCATATCATGGGAATCCATAGGATGAGTATCTCTTATAGGCGAGTCAACACCTCATGTGGAACTATAGGGTGAATCTTCCTCTATGGAACGTCAATACCTCCCATTGTCAAGTTTAGTCGGTGCTAAGTTATGTCCCTTTTGAAATACGTCTAATATGTGTCTTATTTTGGTAGACCCATGTCCCTTACTTGATACATGAATGTTATTAATATGATGCTTGACTTAGTAGGCTAAAGCACCTTTATTGTGAATCTATATGTATGAATGGAATAGATATTTAATGTTATGATATCCTTGAAGAACCTTTTAGAAAGAATGTTATGATATCCTTGAAGTTGAAAGTCGTAATGGTATCCTTCTTGTGTGAATTATGGACTTAGGTTTGTATGGTTGGAACAACATGAAATCATCCTTACAAAAGTCATCTTAATAACCATTGTTGGCAGCCCTAGTGGACCCTTTGCTAAGGTGTAGTATGAAATGGTTATGAATAAGATATGGTACCTATTCATATGATCCTTTATTAAATTAATGTATGAGAACAAAGTCTAGCACCGAGATAATATGCTTATGGAGTATCTCTAGTTAAGATGGAGATTAAAGTACAAAGAAACCCTTGATATTCCTTAACCATGTGCCTACATGGGTTGTGTCCTACTTCTACCATTGGCAAGTAGAACACCCTTTATTGGATTAAGGTTGACTCCGCATTCCATACCTAGCTAGTATGGTCTATGTCGTTTATTTCCTATTCTCATTATATGGGATACATGATAGTGTTCGATACGTTCTATGAAGTTTAGGTAGGGAATGAGACACTATCTAGACATTGCACGAATAGACTTTGAAGATATTAGTATGTGAGTTCCCTAGGTCTTCTCCAAGACCATTATATCAATGTAATTATGTGTTGAATGTCTCCTAAATGGTTTAATGAACCTAGTTACTAAATCTAAATGCATGTTAATTGAAAGGTACTTATCTTGAGTAGATTTAAGGATAGCTTAGGTAGGCTTACGAGGGTGTATGGACGTTCTCTTCATGTCCTACATAGGTGAGTCTTATAGTAATTCTAGGTAGGGAGTTGAATGAATTAAATGGGAATAATCTTATCTTAGGTAGTATAAAGGAATCTCTTTGGTGTGTGTGAAGGGATTGTATGGGCGGTCGCTTCACAACTCATCAAGTGAGCCTTAGAATCACTTTTGGTTGGAGGGTCTCATGGTTATAAGAATTGAAGTAATATTAATGTGATATTGTAGAATAAGCTTATATGAGCTTATGTTAACTTATATGATATTGTATACTTATTTTACTAAGCTTTACTCAAAAGAGCATGTTTTATACAAATATCCTTTTAGGTGATTTTATTGCATTATGTCATGCATAGTACATTCTAATGTACTAATTCCATATATTTTGTCTATCACTAAAGATGTAGGTTACATTTGAGAATAGTCTTGAAGTGAAGCTTGGATTAGCATTCCATTTAAGAAAGAGTTAGTATCTCGTCACTAGATTTGTGGACATCATTATGTTTACATTTCCTTACTGAAAGTATTGTAATAGACTTAGCAATTTTTTATATGTTGAAGTATTGGTCGTGTCCCAAAATATCTAAGATCGCGATTATGAGACTTAGCCTTTCATTATGTCTTTCTATAAAAGAGATATTTGGAAATATTAATATTTAGTGTGGAAATTTTAAATTTGCACTACTTTTCATACATGTATGCAATGAATGATGTCAAATGGATTGTACAAGACCTCCGAGAGGTCAAGTACGCCGTGTTGAGATTCGGTGTGAGTCACGACACAGCTATGAGTGAGAGCATATAGGACGATAGAGTTTCACTTTCTTCATTAATCTTGTGTCGTGCCAATAGAGTTCAGGTTTTATGTGTCTATTCCTAATATCTTCTTTTGTGATTTTAGGAGATGACAACAAGAAGAATGTCCGCAAGAATGTTGGAAGAAGGAGTGCAAGAGGAAGCTCCCTATAACACTTCGAAAATATAAGACATGTTCTAGAGCCAGACATAAGTGTAAAAGGTTTAGACACTATCTTAAGGTCTATTTTAATGTATCTAAGTCATTAAGGAGGACTAGAAACAAAAATGTCAATGAACGTCCATGACGTCTGGGAATGAGATGTTAGTGTGCCTTATCTTATTTGACTAGGTTTGGAGTCTAAAAATGATGAAAATTGGTGGAAGGGTGTCAAAAACACATTACAGTTAGTTTATGGTCAAAACGTCTTGGCACAGCTCCACAAGGACCAACCAAGGACCCTTGAGGAGGACCCTTGCACTTTGACTTAAAAGGCCGTGTGCATAGATGAGTGCAATCAACGAGGCATGTGTCAATCGATGAGGATTCGATGAACACTTAGCCAAATTCAAGAATAACCTGTTTTGCATAGTCTCTGAACTCATTGACGGATGTGCAGCACAGAAGGGAACAGTGGTTTTGCTGCACGTTTTGAATTAATTGATTTAATTAGTTGGCTTACTTAGAAGGTTAATTAGGGATTATGGGTGGTCTAATTAAGTTAGTTAATGACCTATATAAAGACCCTAAGCTAATTAAACTAACCCAAGCCCTCAATATTTTTCCCAAACCCAACAGTCTTCTTTCTCTATCAAGTTGAATAACTCTATAGAAGTCAAGGTCAAGGTGGGTTTTAGTGATTAAATCACCAAGGTTTCTCCATGAATCTTCATCAAACAAAAGCTTGTGGGATTCCTTTCATCTTTGAGACTTCTTTCCTCAAAGTGTTCGATCAAATTTATTTTAAAAGTTGAGTTTTCATGTGGCTCTTTTCAAATCTCCAAACTGATCTTGTTAATTACATTGTTTATGATTTACTTTGGATATTTGAATATATAAACTTGAATACTATCCTTATTATGTTATTTAATGATAGATTGGTCAAGTTTTTAGAAGATGACCTATTCCCCTTAACCCTAGGTTGTGAGCTTGATATGAATTGTGTAATATTGGTTCAATTGAATTGTTTATTGGTTGAATTACTATGCCATGATATTTTGTATCAATCATGAATAGATTAGGATGAATTATACTATTATCATGCTAATTCTTCAAAAATTTATCTTGGTTTTGAAGTATGTTATGAATTTTACATAAGTCTCTTATCTTAAGGTATGAATTCGTAATTGATAGGATGTTGAATTAAAATGTCTTGACTATTGTTTGTGAGGTGTTCTCTATTGCATTGCACACATATCATAAAATCATGCTAAAAAGGGACATTTCATTTTAACATGCTATTTTTTCCATTTAGAAAGTCTTATGCATATTCAAGAACCAATACAAGTTATTAATAGTACAAGACTAAACCACCTTAAGTCAAATCAAGATACATGAATATCAACATACTTGAACACTTGGTCAAGATAACTCTATCATCAAGTTATAGAAGCAACAAGAATAGATAAGAGTTTATTAAATATAACCAAAGAAAGACAATTACCCATGAGCCCTCATTAATTCAACAAGTGCAATGACCAAGCAAAGCCCCCTAACCTAACTCAATCAAGCAAACTCAACAAGATGAATAACCAATGTCCAACTTCACATAATGTATCATTAAGAGGACATATCATCATACTTTATCCATAGAGATCAAAACATATTCATAAGTGAAATCAATTATCATATCGTATTATCAATGTGAGAGATCATCATAAACATAACATGTACAATCAAAAGCATATTCATATATAAGAACGCTTCCTTCAAAGCAAACTAGTGCAATATAGGTAGAGTTTTATACCCCTACCTATGCTAAGCCAAACCTCTTAACTCACCGTAGTTGGTTTGTACTTCATTACTTTATTTTAGTTCACGGAAAAATTGCCTTAACTGACATAGACCGCAAGAGCTATCTGTGGAATCCGGTGTTGTAAAACCTTACACCGATTTAAGGTGGTCTACCGGCCAAAGTAGAATCAAACATAAACGTAGCTTTCTAGGTGCATCCACTTGCTAGTATTCCTATAGGGGCATTATCATTCAAGAACTAAGCGATAGGTATGAACTCTCTACATGCCACTTGGCAATTGGAGCCTCATCTCATGGGAGGAAATCGATAGGATGAGTATCCCTCATTGGGGAGTAAACACCTCATGTGGAACTATAGGGTGAATTTTATTCTTTGGAAAGTCAATACCTCCCATTGTCATGTTTACTCGGTACTAAGATATGTCCCTTTTGAAATGCCTTTAATGTCTTTATTAATCATCATAGCTTAATTTAGGTCATATTGTATATCCCTGGTATAATCTTCATCCTCATAGCTCAATAAGAACTACATCAGTATAGTCCTTTCATTACAATTCATATAAGTGAGGTTAGCACAATAACACATTGACATCATGATAAGGCACATTGGTAAGTTATCACCATCCTTATATCATTTACATCATAGCCAACACCTAACAAACCATATTCAAGACATTTAAATTCAACATCATACCAACCCTATCAATCCTAATACAATATATACTTCAATGCAACATCATCACTTAATCTCAAATAACCACAATCGGAGTAAAGAATAGGGATCACAAGACTTACCAAGTCTCCTTCATAATTCATCATCAAGGTATTACCATAAACTCTTAACTCAACCCAATAAGAGTATAATTTCATAACACAAGACTACGAATCATGATAACAAAGCCAAGTGAACCACTACATCACTATCCATCACTAGTTCATAGCTTAAGATAAGAGACTTAGGTCAAAGTCATAATCTAGATTAATTACTCAAGAACTAGAATGATAGGACTATAATTCATCCTAATATATTCATAATTCATACAATAAAATCATCAAGTAGTGATACAGCCAATAACCAATTCAATTCAACCAACATTACACAATTCATATCATGATCACAACCTAGGGTTAAGGGGAAAAGGCCATTTTCTACAAACAAGACAATTCCATCAAGAAATAATATCATTGAGTTATAATGAATGTTAATCTATTCATAATATCAAAAATAAATCATATACAAATAAATTCACAAAATACAATTTTGAGATTAGAAAAGACCGACTTCAATTTCATACTTTTGAAATCAATTTGATGGAACCCTTTGGGGAAAGAAGTCCCAAAGGTGAAAGGAATCCCATAACTTATTGTTTGATGAATATTGATGAAGAAACTTTGGTGATTCGATCCATATAACCCACGTTAACCTTGCTTTGTATGGAGTTCTTCAACTTGAGAGAGAAGGAAGAGAATTTGTGTCTTTGGAACTTATTAGAGCTTAGGTTAGTCTAGTTAGGTTAGAATCTTTATATAGGTTTTTAATTAAATTAATTAGACCACCCCTAACCCCTAATTAACCTCCTAACAAATCCAACTAATTAAATTAATTAAATAAAAACGTGCAGCAAAATAGTGGCTCCACAGACGAGACCACGATCGACGGATCGTGTGTCCGTCAACAGGCATTGTTCCATCCATTCTGTACACTCGTCAATAAATTCAGAGACAGTCTATTTGCATTCTTCCAAAAAAATTTCTAAGTTTCCATCGATGGAAGCATTACACGCCCCGCCGATTGGACAAGGGATCGTTGGTTGCATCCGTTGGCGGACACTGCCTTGGGCAGCCTTTGACCCCAAAATGCTAGGGTCATCCTCAAGGGCCCTTGGTTGGTCCTTGGAGATTCTCACACAGACATTTAGACTATGAATCAAACCTAATACATGTTAGACACCCTTCCACCAAAATTCATCAATTTCCGACTCGGAAAAGCTAGTCAAATAGGCTAGGGCACGCTAGTACCTCATTGAACTAGTTTCTGAACGTCATGGACGTTCTTTCACGTTTTTCTTTCTAAACTTCCTAAACGAATTATATTAATTATAATAGACCTTAAAACAGTGTCTAAACCTTTTGAGACTTATGTTAGGCTATACAACACATCTTAGACTTTCGAAGTCTTACAGTGTCTCAAAATTTTCTATAACCAAGAATTGAAAATATCTCCGCGACGCACAATAGCCTTTTTGTTTTGGTCGCGTCGTTTATAAGTCAAATTTGAATTGGTTAAGATGTCCACTAAGTGCAGGCGTATTTAGGGTAATGTGGGTATGAGTATTGACGGTTATTGAGTATATTTAGGCCCCTAAGCTCACCAATCAAATATAAACCATCAACTCTAAAGAAAACCTCTCCATTCCTTTTTCTCCAAAACCTCCATTGTTGAAGACTTGAAATTTCAAGGAAGAAGACTGATTTTCCAAGCTTTTGTCCATCATTTTCGTGGCTTAGCATCAATTGAGGTATGGTTTTCATCGTTGAATCTCTTTATTCAAGGATTCAATCTTCAAAGTGGTTTTCCAAGACTTTCTCAAAAGATGAACTTCTAAATTGAAATGTAGCCTTGGGTTCTTGCATATAACGTTTTGAAACATTGTATTATGATTAAATTGATGTTAATTTGATGGTTTTAAACTAAAAACTCTATGAATACATGAAAATCATGAAATCCTAGTTTTTACTATATTATGGGTGATTTGATCATATGTAACGACCTGTTTAGTCGTTTTGAGCAGCAGATTTTTAATTCTGGAAAAACTGGCCAAAACTACGGGCACTGCGACGGACCGTCACAGGCACGACGGCCCGTCGAGGGTGCAGCGTGGCAGCATACTTAGAATTCTGAAATTGGGTACTGAAACTCGACTCTCTGTAAATTGTGACGGACCTGCAGGACGTGCCGTCACATGCACGACGAACCGTCGTGAGTTTCCGTTGCAAAACACTTTAACTTTTGAGAATTTGGTACAAGAAACGAGTTTCTGACCGTCATGACGGAGGTGCAGGACGGACCGTCACAGTTCACCTGAAATTTGGGGAGGCTGTGACGACCGGTGTGACGGACCGTCGCAGGCACGACGGCCCGTCACAGGTCACGCAGATCCCAGTCAAAATAGGATTTCTCCACACGTTTTAAGGGTCGTTTTTGACTATTCTTTCCTTAATTATAAAGATTGAGGGTTAACATTAATAAGTCTAATTACTTAGGGGTTAAAAGAGGTAACCTTAAGTTAATTAGGGGGTTTTATTGTCCTCTTTTATTCTTAATTATATGATAATTAGGGAAAGAAAAGAGGGTTGGAATAAAGAAAACAAAAGAGAAAAGACAGATTGAGAGAGAGAGAGAGAGTCGAACAAGGGAAGAGGATATCAAAGCTTTGGAATTCTTGCTTGATCACTAGTCTTCGGTGGAGGTAGGTTATGGTTTTCATGCTACTTGTAGTAAACTCTTAATAGTGAATGATATGTGTTGATAGTATTATGAACCCTACTATATGCTTAAATTGTATGCTTGCATGATTATGATTATGTGATTTTGATACAACAAAGCATGATGAAGCTATTGAATCCCAAATCTTGAAAGAAACTTTAATCTATGATATTAATGATGATGCCTTGGTATAAAAGAAGGCTTGATGAATTAAAGTAAGGGGATTGATGATGCCTTGGTATAGAGAAGGCTTGATGAATGGATAGAATGATGTTAGTGGATCGGAGTGTCACGTTCCGACACATAGTATTAGTGGATCGGAGTGTCACATTCCGACACATAGTATTAGTGGGACGGGTGTCACGAACCGACACGTAGATATATAGGGGATCGGAGTGTCACGTACCGACACATATAGGGGATCGGAGTGTCACGTTCCGACACATATAGGGGATCGGAGTGTCACGTACCGACACATATAGGGGATCGGGTGTCACGAACCGACACGTAGAATTAGGGGATCAGAGTGTCACGTACCGACACATAGTGGTAGGGGATCGGAGTGTCACGTACCGACACAAGAGGAAGAAATATAATGAATCTTGAAAGATGATAATATACTCAACATAATGAACTTATTTCCCAAATGAGTGTGGTATTGAGGCTTGAGTCCTCATGGATGAACTTGATGGTATTTATTGACGATTATAATACTTGTTGTTGCTACATGTTGAGCTTATAGTTGATTTATAATATTACTTGATATATATTATTTCTATTTTGAGTTGGCCGATGATATCTACTCAGTACTTGTGGTTGTACTGACCCCCTACTTTTATGTTTTCTTCTTGTATTTGTGTAATGCAGCAAACGTTCCGTCAACTTCAACACAACAGTAATTCGAACCGTTTTCACTACCTTCAGAAAATTCAGGGTGAGCTAATGCGTCTAGCTTGGACTGGATCTTCTTCTTCAAGTCTTGATGCCTTGAACTTCCGGCATGGACTAGCTCTTTAGTTATTTTTGTTCTTAGACATTTTAGTTTAGTAATTTGAGGATAGATGTTCTTGTGATGATGACTTCCAGATTTTGGGGATAATAATAATAGTTTTGAGTTGTTTTATACTGAGTTTAAGTCTTCCGCATTTCTTTTGTTGATATTGTATGAAAATGTTAAAGGTTAGATTGGTTGGTTCGCTCACATAGGAGGGTAAATGTGGGTGCCAGTCGCGTCCCCGATTTGGGTCGTTACAAACTTGGTATCAGAGCATTAGGTTCGTTGGTCTCATCACACAAGAACGAGTCTAGTAGAGTCTTAAGAAACGGTAGGGGGACGCCTTTACTTTTCCTTGAGAGGCTATAAGACTTTAGGAAAATTCCATTCTTTCATTCTTTCTTTCGTGCTACTACTTGAGTCCAATTGGTATCTAGGTGATACAAATTGGTATCTGACCATCTTCACTCTATTTCGCAGATGGTTAGAACTAGAGCAACGAACGCACCAGCAGCAACAACGAAAGACAGGAAACGACTGAGCCAGCCACTGGGGCTGTGGCTCGAGGAAGAACAGCGGCAAGAGGCCGTGGAAGAGGTCGTGGGAGGACGTCCTCTAGAGGAAGAGGACGAGCCCCTAGCCCATCTGATACTAGGGCGGTGACTCCTCCACCGACTGAGGAGGTAGTAAGAGAGGGTGAGGAAGGGGAAACTGAACAAGTGCAAAATGAGGAATTGCCACCCCAACCTACCCCAGAGATGATCAACCAGGTACTTGCTTATCTTAGCGGGTTATCCGATCAGGGTCAGGCTCCTCCAGTGGTTTCTGCACCAACACCTCCGGTTTCAGAGATACGACATGCGGCTACTATAGCTCCCCGCATGGATGCATCATTGGGAATAGGCACATTTCCACGACTGACTACTGGGCCTATTATGACAAATGATCAGCATGAACTTTTCAGTAAGTTCTTGAAATTGAAACCGCCAGTCTTCAAGGGTGCAGAATCTGAAGATGCTTATGATTTTCTGGTTGATTGTCATGAGCTACTACACAAGATGGGGATAGTAGAACGGTTTGGCATTGAGTTCGTGAGCTATCAGTTCCAAGGGAACGCCAAAATGTGGTGGCGTTCACATGTTGAGTGTCAACCAACAGAGGCACCACCCATGACTTGAGAATCATTCTCTAGCTTGTTTATGGAGAAGTATATCCCAAGGACTTTGAGAGATAGGAAAAGGGATGAGTTCTTGAGTCTTGAACAGGGAAGGATGACGGTTAATGCATATGAGGCTAAATTTCGCGCACTATCCAGATACGCCACCCAACTTTGTTTCAGTCCACAAGAATGGATTCGCCGTTTCGTGAAGGGGTTGAGGTCAGAGTTGCGGATTTCAGCCTTACAGGTAGCGGCTACGGCAACATCCTTCCAAGAGGTGGTAGACTTTGTAATAGAGGTGGAAGAAGTGAAGCCAGATGACTTCACCACGACATCAACATCAAAGAGGTTTCGTAGGGCAGGTGAGTTTAATGGTTCTTACTCTAGAGGACCGAACTCCGGAGGTCACTCCGTTCAACCAATATAGTCTTCGCTACAGACTGTGGTTGGGGGTCCACCTCAGAACGGTCAACACTACTCCGAGAGACCTATGCCTGACTCCTGATAGTGCTATGGATGTGGGGAGATTGGACATATTAGGAGAAATTGTCCAAAACAGAGTTACAGAGCCCCAATAGCTAGAGGTAGGGGTGGTCATGGTAGAGGCCGTTTTTCTGGAGGACGTGGTGGTCGAGGTAATGGTGGTCACCAAAACGGCAGAGGTGAAGGGCAAAGTGGAGCCACTACTACGCAACATGGTAGGGGCAACGGACAGACAAATAATAGGGGCCCATTGTTACGCTTTCCCTGGGAGGTCTGAAGCGGAGGCGTCTGATGCTGTTATCACAGGTAATCTTCTGGTTTGTGATTGCGTGGCATCTGTATTATTTGACCCTGGCTCCACGTTTTCATATGTATCTTCCTCATTTGCTAACGGTCTAAATTTACATTGTGAATTACTTGACATGCCTATTCGTGTTTCTACTCCGGTGGGTGAGTCTGTGATAGTCGAAAAAGTGTATAGGTCTTGTTTCGTGAATTTTGTGGGGAGCAACACTTATGTAGATTTGGTTATTTTAGAAATGGGTGACTTTGATGTAATTCTGGGTATGACTTGGCTTTCTCCGAATTTTGCGATTTTAGATTGTAATGCTAAAACGGTGACGTTAGCCAAGCCTGGGGCAGATCCGTTAGTGTGGGAGGGTGACTACACTCCCAATCCGGTGCGTATCATCTCCTTTCTTCGTGCTAAGAAAATGGTGAGTAAAGGGTGTTTAGCTTTCTTGGCACATCTCAAGGATGACACTACTCAAGTATCTTCGATTGAGTCAGTTTCGGTAGTCCGTGAGTTTTTGGATGTGTTCCCTGCAGATCTTCCTGGCATGCCACCAGATAGGGATATAGACTTCTGCATTGATCTGGAACCGGGTACTCGCCCCATTTCTATACCCCCTTATAGAATGGCTCCCGCGGAGTTAAGAGAGTTAAAGGCCCAACTTCAAGAATTGTTGAGCAAAGGCTTCATTAGACCAAGTGCATCTCCTTGGGGTGCTCCGGTGCTATTTGTGAAGAAGAAGGATGGGAGTTTCCGAATGTGCATAGATTACCGACAGTTGAACAAAGTAACTATTAAGAACAAGTACCCCATTCCTCGCATTGATGACTTGTTCGATCAGTTACAAGGTGCTTGTGTCTTCTCTAAAATCGACTTGAGATCCGGTTATCATCAATTGAAAATACGGGCAATGGATGTGCCAAAGACTGCTTTTCGGACTAGGTATGGGCACTATGAATTTGTGGTAATGTCATTTGGTCTTACTAATGCCCCTGCTGCTTTCATGAGCTTGATGAATGGGATTTTCAAGCCATATTTGGACCTCTTTGTGATCGTGTTTATTGATGATATACTGATATACTCCAAGAGTAAGAAGGAACATGAGGAGCACTTGAGAACGGTGTTAGAGTTATTGAGGAGAAGAAGCTTTATGCGAAATTCTCTAAGTGTGAGTTTTGGCTAGATTCAGTGTCCTTCTTGGGGCACGTGGTTTCTAAGGATGGAGTAATGGTGGATCCATCTAAGATTGAGACGGTGAAGAATTGGGTAAGACCTACAAACGTGTCAGAAATAAGGAGTTTTGTTGGGTTAGCTAGCTACTACCGCCGATTTGTCAAGGGATTCTCTTCTATTGCTTCCCAGTTAACGAACTTGACTAAGCAGAATGTTCCATTTGTATGGTCAGATGAATGTGAGGAAAGCATTCAGAAGCTTAAGACCTTGTTGACTACCGCACCAATTCTTACTTTGCCAGTAGAGGGTAAGAACTTCATTGTCTATTGTGATGCATGCTATACGGGTTTGGGTGCAGTGCTAATGCAAGAGAAGAATGTGATTGCTTATGCTTCAAGACAATTAAAAGTGCATGAACGTAACTATCCAACTCATGACTTGGAATTGGCCGCGGTAGTGTTTGCATTGAAGCAATGGAGGCATTACTTGTATGGGGTTAGGTGTGAAGTCTACACGGACCATCGTAGCCTACAGTATGTATTCACTCAAAAAGACTTGAACTTGAGACAGAGGAGATGGATGGAGCTACTGAAGGACTACGACATCACTATCTTGTATCATCCAGGAAAAGCAAATGTTGTGGCAGATGCTTTGAGTAGAAAGGCCGAAAGCATGGGAAGTCTAGCTCATTTGCAAGCTTCTAGACGCCCATTGGCTAGAGAGGTGCAGGTTCTGGTACTGACCTTATGAGGTTGGAAATAAATGAGAAGGGTGGATTGTTAGCTTGTGTAGAGGCAAAATCTTCTTTTCGTGATCAGATTAAGGGGAAACAGTTTGATGATGAGAAGCTAAGCCGAATCCGAGATAAAGTGTTGCAAGGAGAGGCTAAAGAGGCAATAATTGATGAGGAAGGTGTTTTGAGGATTAAGGGAAGGGTATGTGTACCCCGCATCGATGATTTGATCACCACTATTCTTACAGAGGCTCATAGTTCCGGATACTCTATACATCCAGGTGCAACCAAGATGTATCGCGACCTAAAGCAACACTTCTGGTGGAGTAAGATGAAGCGAGATATTGTTGAGTTTGTTGCCAAATGTCCAAATTGTCAACAAGTAAAGTATGAACACCAAAGGCCCGGAGGAACACTTCAGAGAATGCCCATTCCGAATGGAAGTGGGAGAGAATCGCAATGGACTTTGTGGTTGGTCTTCCAAAGACCTTGGGTAAGTATGACTCCATTTGGGTGATTGTCGATAGGTTAACTAAGTCTGCTCACTTCATTCCTGTCAAGGTGACCTACAATGCAGAGAAGTTAGCCAAGATCTACATCTCAGAGATTGTTCGGTTGCATGGAGTTCCACTCTCCATCATATCAGATAGAGGTACGCAGTTTACTTCTAAGTTTTGGAGGACATTACATGCTGAATTAGGTACTAGGTTGGACCTTAGCACTGCATTTCACCCTCAGACCGATGGTCAGTCTGAGCGAACAATTCAAGTGTTGGAGGATATGCTTCGTGCATGTGTGATAGAGTTTGGTGGCCATTGGGATAGCTTCTTACCTTTGGCAGAGTTTTCATACAATAATAGCTATCACTCCAGTATTGACATGGCTCCATTTGAAGCATTGTATGGGAGGAGGTGTAGGTCTCCCATTGGTTGGTTTGATGCCTTTGAAGTTAGACCTTGGGGGACTGATCTGTTGAGAGATTCTCTGGAGAAGGTGAAAGCTTTTCAAGAAAAGCTTCTGGCGGCGCAAAGTAGACAAAAGGAGTATGCGGACCGTAAGGTTAGAGACTTGGAGTTCATCGAAGGTGAACAAGTCTTGTTGAAGGTTTCACCCATGAAAGGGGTGATGCGGTTCGGAAAAAGGGGTAAGTTAAGTCCAAGGTACATTGGACCATTTGAAGTGCTTAAGCAAATAGGGGAGGTGGCTTATGAATTAGCCTTGCCCCCAGGGCTGTCCGGAGTGCATCCGGTATTTCATGTGTCCATGTTGAAAAGATACCATGGAGATGGAAACTACATCATCCGTTGGGATTCAGTTTTGTTGGATGAGAACTTGACTTATGAAGAGGAACCGGTCGCTATATTAGATAGAGAAGTTCGCAAGTTGAGGTTGAGAGAGATTGCATCCATCAAAGTTCAATGGAAGAATCGACCGGTTGAAGAAGCTACTTGGGAGAAGGAGGCAAATATGCAAGAAAAATATCCACATCTGTTTACAGATTCAGGTACTCCTTTTCGCCATTGTTTTTCTTCCTTTGATCGTTCGGGGACGAACGATGGGTAAATTGGTATCTATTGTAACGACCTGTTTAGTCGTTTTGAGCAGCAGATTTTTAATTCTGGAAAAACTGGCCAAAACTACGGGCACTGCGACGGACCGTCACAGGCACGACGGCCCGTCGAGGGTGCAGCGTGGCAGCATACTTAGAATTCTGAAATTGGGTACTGAAACTCGACTCTCTGTAAATTGTGACGGACCTGCAGGACGTGCCGTCACATGCACGACGAACCGTCGTGAGTTTCCGTTGCTAAACACTTCAACTTTTGAGAATTTGGTACAAGAAATGAGTTTCTGACCGTCATGACGGAGGTGCAGGACGGACCGTCACTGGGGTGACGGGCCGTCACAGTTCACCTGAAATTTGGGGAGGCTGCGACGACCGGTGTGACGGACCGTCGCAGGCATGACGGCCCGTCACAGGTCACGCAGATCCCAGTCAAAATAGGATTTCTCCACACGTTTTAAGGGTCGTTTTGGACTATTCTTTCCTTAATTATAAAGATTGAGGGTTAACATTAATAAGTCTAATTACTTAGGGGTTAAAAGAGGTAACCTTAAGTTAATTAGGGGGTTTTATTGTCCTCTTTTATTCTTAATTATATGATAATTAGGGTAAAGAAAAGAGGGTTGGAATAAAGAAAACAAAAGAGAAAAGACAGATTGAGAGAGAGAGAGAGAGTCGAACAAGGGAAGAGGATATCAAAGCTTTGGAATTCTTGCTTGATCACTAGTCTTCGGTGGAGGTAGGTTATGGTTTTCATGCTACTTGTAGTAAACTCTTAATAGTGAATGATATGTGTTGATAGTATTATAAACCCTACTATATGCTTAAATTGTATGCTTGCATGATTATGATTATGTGATTTTGATAAAACAAAGCATGATGAAGCTATTGAATCCCAAATCTTGAAAGAAACTTTAATCTATGATATTAATGATGATGCCTTTGTATAAAAGAAGGCTTGATGAATTAAAGTAAGGGGATTGATGATGCCTTGGTATAGAGAAGGCTTGATGAATGGATAGAATGATGTTAGTGGATCGGAGTGTCACGTTCCGACACATAGTATTAGTGGATCGGAGTGTCACGTTCCGACACATAGTATTAGTGGGACGGGTGTCACGAACTGACACGTAGATATAGGGGATCGGAGTGTCACGTACCGACACATATAGGGGATCGGAGTGTCACGTTCCGACACATATAGGGGATCGGAGTGTCACGTACCGACACATATAGGGGATCGGGTGTCACGAACCGACACGTAGAATTAGGGGATCGGAGTGTCACATACCGACACATAGTGGTAGGGGATCGGAGTGTCACGTACCGACACAAGAGGAAGAAAGATAATGAATCTTGAAAGATGATAATATACTCAACATAATGAACTTATTTCCCAAATGAGTGTGGTATTGAGGCTTGAGTCCTCATGGATGAACTTGATGGTATTTATTGACGATTATAATACTTGTTGTTGCTACATGTTGAGCTTATAGTTGATTTATAATATTACTTGATATATATTATTTCTATTTTGAGTTGGCCGATGATATCTCCCCCTACTTTTATGTTTTCTTCTTTGTATTTGAGTAATGCAGCAAACGTTCCGTCAACTTCAACACAACAGTAATTCGAGCCGGTCTTCACTACCTTCGGAAAATTCAGGGTGAGCTAATGCGTCTAGCTTGGACTGGATCTTCTTCTTCAAGTCTTGATGCCTTGAACTTCCGGCATGGACTAGCTCTTTAGTTATTTTTGTTCTTAGACATTTTAGTTTAGTAATTTGAGGATAGATGTTCTTGTGATGATGACTTCCAGATTTTGGGGATAATAATAATAGTTTTGAGTTGTTTTATTAATGAGTTTAAGTCTTCCGCATTTCTTTTGTTGATATTGTATGAAAATGTTAAAGGTTAGATTGGTTGGTTCGCTCACATAGGAGGGTAAATGTGGGTGCTAGTCGCGTCCCCGATTTGGGTCGTGACATCATATATGTATACTGTTGAATTGTTGTGTAGTTTAATTTTTGCTATTGAATTATGAAAGAATCATGCTAGAATTTTAAGTAGGCTGTCCTAAATTTATGGATTCACATTTTGTTATCTTTGATTCATTGTATATTTGTATTATTGCATTGAATTGGTTATCATGGCTATGGGTAAGAGTCTTGGTATGTTGAGGTGGTTGATTTGGCTATGGATTGAAGTTGTGAGATTGGATTTGTGGTATGTTGACCTAATATTCTCTATATTGTGTAGCATAGGTCTTGAATTATGATGATATAGTCCACTTATGGTGACTATGCTTATATGCTATACTTGTGTAAATGTAGCCTCGACGACATTACTTTATGAATTGTGAAACAATGTGGCCTCATCGGCATAACTTTATGAATTATCATATTATCATGTTATAACTTGAATATGTGAGTAGTATGAAGGTCTTGATGACTTATGTTATATGTGAAGTCAAAGCATGTGTTCTTCTAAATGATGTTACGTGATCATGATAAGTTATCGTGATTCCTTGAATGTGTATATTTGATGTTGATCTTTGAATACTCTTTGTTGAATATATGAACATTATGATGAGTCATGTTGATGATTCAATAGAAGTATAGAAGGTGACTTTCAAGTATATTAGTTGACCCTATGTGCCACATGAATAATATTGTACATGTGATAAGATAATAATGAAATGTGTCTTATTTTGGTAGACCTATGTCCCTTACTTAATACATGAAGGCTATGATTATGATCCTTGACTTAGTAGGCTAAAGCACCTTTGTCATGAATGGAATGTGATCTTGAATAAGGTAAAAAGGTCATTTATGTGGAACCTTTTGGATAAAAGGTTATGATATCCTTGAAGTTGAAAGCCATAATGGTATCCTTCTTGTGTGAATGATAAACTTAGGGTTGATTTGCTGGAATGACATGAAACCATCCTTAGGAAAGTTATTGAGATATCTTGATAACCATTGTAGGCAGCCCTAGTGGACCCTCTTTGCTAAGGTGTAGTATGATGTGGTTATGAAAAAGATATGGTAACGCTTCATATGATCCTTTATTGAATTACTCAATGTGAACAAAGGCTAGACCCGAGACATCTGCTTGGGGAGTAACTCTAGTTAAGATGGATATTAGAGTACAAAAAACCCCTTGATATTCCTTAACCATGTACTTATATATGGTGTGTCCTATCTCTACCATTGGCAAGTAGAACACCCTTTATCGGAGTAGGGTTGACTCCGCATTCCTTGCCTATCTAGTATGGTCTATTTCATTTATTTTCTATTCTCATCATGTGGGATTGATGCTAGTATTGGATATATCCTGTGAAGTTCAGGTAGTGGAACAGAACGCTATCCAGACATTGTACGATTAGGCTTTGATGATATTATTATGTGACTTCCCTAGGTCTTCTCCAAGACCATTATGTAAATTTCCTTAATATTTGAATGTCTACTAAATTTTTTAATGAACCTAACGACTTAAGCTAAATGCATGTTAATTAAAAGGTACTTCTTTAGATTAGCTTTAACGATTGCTTAAGTAGGCTTGGAGTGGGTGTATGGGCATTCTCTTCATGTCGTACTTAGGTAAGTGTTAAAGTAATTCTAGGTAGGGATTTGAATGAATGAAATGGGAATAATTTTATCATAGGTAGTCTAAGGATTACTTTTGTATTTGTAAAGGGATTATATGGGCGGTGGCTTCACAACTAACTCAAGTGAGCCTTAGAATCACCTTCAGTTGGAGGGTCTCATGGTTATGTGAATTGAAGTTATATTGATTCTATATTGTCGAATGTGCTTATATGAGATTATGTTGACTTAATTTGATATCTTATACTTGTTTTATGAATTCTTACTCAGAAGAGTATGTTTTATTTCATACAAATGTCCTTTTGGCTTGATTTTATTGCTTTATGCAATACTTAGTACATTCTAATGTACTAATTCCATATATTTTGTCAATCTCTAAAGGTGTAGGTGGCATTTGAGAGTAGTCTCTCGCATATTCAATATTGTATAAGGTATATATGTCTATCGGAAGTTGGGTTGCTGGATTGAGAAAGGTCCCAATCCGAATTTAAGGAACGACAAAGTAGTCTTTTCACCCATGTATTTCCTATTTAATTTTAGGGGCTTATTTGGGGTAGAAACCATTTTTATTCTTATTAGAAAGTTTACATTTCTCTTAGGTCTTGTAGAAGAGACAAGAGAAGAAGGAAAAGGATAAAGATCAAGGATTCGCCAAGAACGCCAAGGAATAGCGAGTGGAATTTGTTGGGGGTCATCCCTATCAAGGTATGTAAGATATTGCATGTTAGGCTAATTCATCCACACACCAAACCTATTTTAATTCAGTGGTTTTAGAATTTCTTAAATATTAATAAGTGAAATCTTGATGAATCTTGTAGAATCCCTATTTGGTCGAGTTGTTTGAATGCCCATTGGGATTGATCATAATTTTAGAGTTCTTTTTTGAGTTAGATTTATTGGGTATTTAAGGTATTTATTACCCTAAGGGTTTTGTAATTGAACTATGGAGGTTTAGGTGATTTAGGATTGTAAAACTATAGAAGAAAAACGTTCAGGAGCATCTAGGTAGCACTTGGCGCGGCGCACCCCATCTGCGCAAGAAGGCCAGGGGTGGCGCGCCAGAAAGGTTTGTTAGCGCTGTGCACCTCGGACGCGCCCAAATCAACATTTTTGGCCAATTTTCCTAGTTTAGCCTTTTTGAGTCCTTTTAAGGTATATGTCACCTAACCATGATTCTAATTACTTCAACTAATTTCTAAACACCTAGAAGTTACCAAAGAACACGAATCATAACTTTTTATCCATAATTCAATTCAATGAAAATTACGATCAAAGATAAAGGAGTTAAGAGTCAAGTCAAAAGTTAAGAAGCTAGTCCAACACAAAGTTCCTAAAGGTTTTAAGGTTCTTTACTAAACATTTTAACTTCTTTTTGAGGCAAAAGTTTGAAATTAATGTAAAGTGTAAAAGCTTGAAGGTTTTTGTTCAATAAATATATGGGAACTAACTATTCCCTAAGAGTTGATTTAAGAGTCAAGTGTCAAGTTAATCAAAGATTAAAGAGTTGAGTTCATTTCTAAGAAATTATAAGAGAACTAAGTAATACCTAAAAGTTTATAAATGTTTTGACATTTACGTTAAGAGGAAACTAAGATTTCCCAAAAGAGTTTTGAACAAGAAAAGGGAACATTGATTCCAAGAGGCTTTTTAAAGCTTAGTGTCGAGTAATTATCTCAACCCGAATAAGGAAGTTTTTTTATAAATGCATAGCCTGGAAACCCTAGTCCTTTTTTGACTTTATTCCACAACTTTTTGTTTGATTTTTTTTCTTTTTAATTTCTTCTTCTTCATCGTTTTCATATGTAAGGTATCCATATTTTCACAACATCATGGGTTAAGGGGAACTTTCCTTGCGCGTCTTTTGACTTTTCCTTTTTATTTTTACTACTAGATCAAGCAGAGGGTGCGGTTTTCCGAGAAGCTATCAAGACAACTTCAATCATTAATGCTCCAATCTTTGCTCAATCTTTATCTGCAGCTCCCTCGGTTTCTTAGCATGATATATTGAATAAAATAGTTGAATGTATGATGGTGGGATGCTAGTCTTGAGTCTTTATAACGTTGAAAGTATTTTAAGTGCATTCGAGGACAAATGTTTCCATGTTGGGACAATGATACAACCCTCAAAATAACTTATCTATTTGTATGTCATTTGCCCTTTGTGGATTACCTTCTCACTGGTTACCTAATGTTATGGAATGCTTACATGTAAGTGTTATACTTTTCAGATCACCTTGTTTATTTTGATAGGTTTTCATAAGACCTTTTCCGTACATGTTATTTATCGCACTTGTTACATTCCATATGTGAATTCTCCATATTATGTGGGTAATGCATTCTAATTGATCATATGACCATTCTATATATTTTGCATATCTCGTAGCCTACTTTCTTAGTACCCCTCCTCATTCTAAAAATCAATAAAAGGATTTGAGATCATGTGGTTTCCTTATATGATCATGAATTATCACACCCCAACCCTAGGTTAGGCGAAAGAGTACCCTATGAATACATGCTTTACAAGTAACCTATGATGAGAAAGTAAACCAATATGCAGATTACTGATGAAAGGATTTATAGGCAACACATGTTGACTAGCTGAACCAATACGCGTGACAAGTGAAAGTATGAATACATAAGATATCTTTACAATGTCTACAAAGCCTCTATTGGAATCCATGCCTTGAAAATACAGATAGAAAAGACTCTGCAAAGCCCCCAATCAACCTAGATCTCACCAATAAAAGCTGAGTATCATGTCCTTCTATTTGGGAGATTTACTTTTGAATACTTGTACTGGCAACATGAAATGCAGCAACCCAATAAGGAACATCAGTACAAAAGATATACTAAATATGTAAGGCAGAATACAACCATATGTAACATGAGAGCTCAAGTGAAACCAAATACCAATAGATAAGGATTACAAACCACCTTGGCTTATAGTTGTGGAATTATATATGTTACATTCTTCTCTTTATGTTTCTGTGCATTATAATTTTTGTAAGTCATATGATAGAAATGACCAACTGACCAGTCGTGGCAGAGGATGACCCATGCTAGGCATTTTAACCCCTGGGATGCTGTCATAATAATTCCTCAAATTGGGATCGACATATGCTATGCTTTCGCCCCTGAGCTGCCACCCTTCTGTACCAATTGGATTTGCCGATGAAGGCTTTCGCCCTTGAGCTGCCACCCTCTTATTCCAATCGAGATCGGCCCATGATAACCTTTCTCCCCTGAGTTTCCACCCTTCTATACCAATTAGGATCGACCCACGCTAGGCTTTGCCCCTGGGATGCCACCCATAATTATACAATTTTATTCACTTGGATTTTTTTAAAACTTTGACATTGTTTCTTTGATGTTCATAACTCTTTTGAGATTATGTACTTTGGATAATCATAACTTTTTTGACATTGTTCTTTGTTGATAATAACTCATTTGGGATTGATGTTTTGGTGGTCATATTCATTGTTGAGATTTGGAACTATGAACCAGTAGTAGAAAACATAGGAATATGGACTAATGATAATGAGAATGACGTGGGAAGCAAATGTGACACCAACATAATACTTCTTCTATAACTCAGTACAGATTTTTGACATCTCAAATTAAAGCACATACAAAGTGAAGACATATAACTTTCAACCAAGAGATTTGAACTCTATATGATATCCAAATACTCACCTACTAATATAAAAGACAAGGTATACATGAATGTAGAACCAAGGAAGAATGTGGACAAATTCAACTTAAGGACGGATACATATTCCAAGTAAGTACATACATATAAATGTACAATAGAGCTAGTAGACATCTTGTGAGGCAACATAATTGTCTAACACAATGTGAGAAATAACCAATAAAGGGAATACATGAACATGTGAAAAGATGACATATATGATGGATTGACTATTGAAGCAAGTTGAAAAGATATGGGCAGATCGTGCCCGAGGTACTTTGACAACGAAACAAGTTCAAACCTTGTACGATAACACTTGGTAGAGAAAAAATGCACATTTAGTAACAAACTCATAATACAGTGCTCACTTTAATTCTCTAAGGATTAAGAACTGCATTTATGGATCAGTCGTTACCAAGAGAACTTAGAAAGCTTACAAGTCTTTGATTCATACTAAGGAAATAGAAAATCGAATAGCCTTACACACCTTGCTGCACAACAATGGATATCATAATGAGTTAACCATCTACCTTTCAGATTATTTATCTACAATGGAGTGAATAATAAAAACTAATATTAGTTTCTAAACAAGTTTGAGCTACTTGATCAGACAAAAACAGTAATTGACAGTATATCTATAATTGATCCCAACCAGAGTTCTTCCATCCATTTTCCCATAATTATTTTTATATGGTCCTCTGCAACCCCTCAGGCATCAACATGTCTAGAAAATAGTATTAATGGAATGGCAGGAAATAAGCTCATGCAATACTCAATTAAGTGGTGCATCACTACACTTTCAATGTTATATCCTCTAACCAGTTTTCATGACTTCTCTACATATCCAGTCAGACCCTCTTATTTTTATGATACACAAAAAAGGCCCTAAGACTCACAATGTGGAAATAGCAATCTGAACTCATGACTTTCGCTCAATATCCTGTGATTTCCAACTAACATTTATATTCTCAAAACAAGCTCACAATCAAATTTTAAGGGGACTCCACTCCATGTATGTCCCAACAAGAACCTCCTTCATGAACATTCACCAAGCTCACACCATACAGAGGCAACACTCAACAGTTCATTAACACATACAAACTTTTATGAATAATATAAGAACAAGAGAGGGATGAAAATTTCTACAACTTACCTTGCTAGACAGAATCCTAAATTGCCAAGACTTGCATTCTTTAAGTTAAGGTTGTATTGTTCCCCTTACCTTGATGTTAATTCATATTATTCACTTGAATTCTCTAATATGGAGATGTTCAACCAATTTGTACTTTAAAAACACCTGTTTCCTTTATATTCTAATGGTGAAGCTGTAGAACAGAACTCTATTATGTCTTTCCTTGGGAGTAATTTTCTTGAAAATAAGTGATGAGGGAGAGGTGATAAACTTGAGTTGTTTAGAGGTCCCTTTTTCGACGTTTTCCCTTAAAATTGGAGAAATAATAAGGTACTTTTGTTTTAAGAAAGAATGTGCATCACCTCCTTAGTTTCTACCAGATGTTTTCAAGTAGCTGGATCAACTACCTGCTCTTTTCACTTAAATTCAGTCTACTTATTCCAGGTAGGTGTATCAACTATTTGCTCTTTTCACTTAAATTCAGTCCATTTATTCTAAGTAGGTGTATCACCTATTTGCTCTTTTAAAATTCAGTCCACTAATTCTAAGTAGGTACATCAACTACTTTCTCCTTTTAACTTAAAATTCTATCCACTAACTCTAAATAGGTGCATAACCTACTTGCCCTTTTTTACTTAAAATGCATTCCACCAATTCTAAGTAGGTGCATCACCTACTTGACTTTGTCACTTAGAATGCAGTCCACTAATTCTAAGTTGGTGCATCACCTAGTAGCATAGTTTAGTTAAGGAAGAACCTTAATTATTTTGAACCATTTTCCCAATCTTAAATTCTTTACAAGACTGTAGAACTAAAAACACACTTGACCACTTTGACTTATATATCGAATACCACCATTTACCATCCCGAGCTTGAATTGTTTTTTTTAAGCTCAATTATTTGTATATGTGTTAGAAGGCACAAGGTATTACAACTTCAAACATACTCTATTGTCACCAGTCGCATAGGAAACCGAGTCCATAACTATACCACCAGGAAATTTTTGAGTGACATATACTATAACTAGTTCACGTAGAATACGAGGTCGTACATCCTCCCTCCTTATGATCATTTCTCCTCAAATGATGGGTGATGCTTGTTATTTTGTTAACCTAGGAATTTCATTTGGAGATCTTCGAGTGTTCCCATCATAAATAGAACTATGTAAAATCCATAGACTAATCTAAAAAACGTATAGATAAGTCTAGAATGAAGTTTCAATCGATATGATTTATAAAATAATAAAATCACAAATTAAACCCCTTTCTTAATCATATAATTCATTGATGATACACAAATATAACTCATACAAATAAGGAATTAAATACCCTACTAAACTCAGGACATGCAAATGACATTTCAAATGAACAAAAGCTAGTAGGACTTATGATTATATAAGGGGACCACATGATCTCAAATCCTTATGTTGATGTTTTGAATGAGGAGGGTTACCTAGGATATCTACAATATTCCATTCCAAAGTATCTTATGTCATATTCTATTCCTTCCCTTATACTTCAATGGAGTTTACAAATTTAGAGCTTAGCTTCCAGTCCTGAACAATCAAGAATAACGTTAGTATCTCCCAATTTTTTGTATATGGAATGTACACATAAAATCATAGGCCTAACCTATTGGGGCAGTACTTTCCGTTCTGTTTTATCTCATGACGCTTTTTTGAGGCCCATCTTATGAGATCGCCTAGCTATTAATATAAACTCTTAATTTTTATGTTGCACCTTAGAATAGGGAATTATGCTAAGTTATGTGTATCTATGGTTGATTAAACTTACATTTATATTCCCTACCTTTTCTGGTAAAAATCATCACTATATACTAATACAAGGAAATGTTTTCCCAAACTTCTTTTTTCAGAACTCAGATTAGTAAGAACAAAGGGGCATAGTATACGGATAAATAAGTCACATTGGACATGACGCATAGGATGACTAGTCCAAAAGGGAGTGTACAAGGTATACGGGCATTAAGATATAAATACATGGTGTACACGTGTATATTAGGTATAAGGTAGCATGTGAGCGAATTAACTCTAGCGAATGTAGGAATGGACTAGATGATCACATGATGCATGGGTAGATAAGCTAAGACATGTAGACTATATAATATGTAAACATACAAGAAAATGAACTACGGAACACAAATCGCACTGAGCAAGTGCATTGTATCGCATAGATAGGTGGATTAATATTGCAATCAGTACACATATGAAATATGATCAAGTGAAGAAAATTAAACATGGCCATAAAAGCTATAAGGCAAGTAGGCTACCAGGCATGTAAAATATATAGAACTGGTTTATCATGCATATGACATGTCAACAAGAGGTATGTGATTAATATAACCCACGAGCACTAATTTTCCCCATATCATTTGATCAATTAGCTGTAATACCCATACAATATGGACAAGTGACATGTGAGTAACCAGTGCAATAAATATCATGTGATCCGAGGAAAAGATATGACAATAAACAAGGGTGCTCCAAAGCGGATAACACTTATATGCAAGAATTCTACGCCATTAGGTAACATGTGAGAAAGTAATCCACAAAGAACAAATGTCATACAATATATGAGTTATAGAACTTGTAGCATATATGATTATATATCAAACCTCTTTGGAAGATATCATATAGAACTACTCGTTATGTTTAAGGAAAAAAAACATTGTGTTAAGAGTTAGGTTACGGGTGGGATAATTCTGCTCATATTCCTTACTCACCTCAAAGCACATACAGTTGATTTACCCATATACTCTCTACGATATCCTTGGAATTCTTATTGATGTTCTTCTATTGGGGCTTTGCTTCACATCCAGGTCAATATAAATGCCGCAGTTAAGATAGAAAACGAAAATATTCAATAGTTCATTTTTGGAGTAAAAGTCTGAGGTCAACTTTTCCTTCATAACTAGCTTGTGTTATATCGCGCTCATTGCATGGTTCCCTTTGAGGGTCGAAGTATAAAGTATTTAGTAGAGATTGAGAGCACTATAAAAATGAAAACTAATATGTAAATGTCAGGTTCCTATAAAGTTATATCATGATTTATAAAAACTTAGAGTTCTCTGTTTGGTCTTAACTAGATAGAGGTCTTGCCATACCAATAGTTTTTTTTTTATAAACAAGTTAGGGTGCTCCGACTCTTTTATCATGCAATATAGAAAATAATAACAACTAGAATATGATCAATTTTTCCTCTCCCTTAACTAGACTATGATTGATGTATTACTGCATGCTATATTAAATGAATCCTATAATATCTCTATTCAATTTGATGGAAGTTTATACATGTGTATGATGCTCTACTTCTCTTTGGTACTAATGATGTGGATGAACTAGACCCATGTATCTTCTATCTAGGTAACCTTTCTATTCACCTTTTTTTTCATTTTGTTATCAAGACTTCAATCAATACTAAACTGACTTCTCTTTCTAAAACTGGTTCACAAAGTTGTTTCCAGGAGCACCATTATAAGTCGTTAGAGTTAAAAATAAATTGATAATATTTTCTTGCCTCATACACTTAGCAATTACTAGTTCATAACCACCTATTTCACTCCTCTATAGAATCATCATATAACTCTTTCTCCTATTTGTAGGGAATTTTGACATATCCCATCTTTCAACTTCATTCTCACGTGCTTTCTATACAACAAGTACCTTTTGATCAAAACTAGTAGCTTCATGCACTCTGATCCCACTATGTATAACCTGACTAATTACAACTGAGGTCTAACCTTTGATAACCTTACCTTTAGTCATATCCCAATTCTATAACCAAAACATAGATCATAATAGGAACAACCATACAGATTATCATTTTAAGCAATTGACACACTTATCATAAGTTTTATAACCATGAAAAGAACACAAATGTTATTAGTACTTATTCGAGGTTGTTGGCACATACCATATAAATTCCACATTAATTTTGAGAATATGTGTAACGCTGAGAATTCGATATATATCAAAGACTAAGAACAAGTGTCCTCTATAGGAATAGATCTTGTAAGTATGGAGGATATATAGAACTCAAGAGCTGGTTACATCCTCCTAAGAAGATGTGTCTAGAAATAATGCAAGAAATATTTGAAACTAGGTAACAAATCATTTTTTACCAACATGATGCAAATGGTACCAATACAACTTTAGATAAAATAACATAAAAGCCTTTATAATTGAGATGGTCGAATAAAATCAACAAAATCTAGTCAAACTTTTGGTAACTTGAGGTCCTTTCTGTATGTCACATGCTGACACTTTTCAATAATTGTTAACATTAACCATAGTTAATATGAATAGCATGATCTGATACAACTGGAAATTGACTTCTTAATTTCGCTCTATTGCACAATCAGGATTATGAAAGAAGGTAACTTTCCTAAATGTACAAGCAGCTACCTAATTATAAATGTGGCGCACAACACATTTATAACTAAGTCTCTACTAAAAACGACTTTGTAAAATCCGTATGACGAACTACCCTGATACTGCTTTTGTCACACCCCAACCCTTAGTAGGCAGACAAGTACCCTATGAATACTTGCTTTACAAGTAACCTATGATGACAAAGTAAAATATTATACAAATTACTAATAAAAAAAATTTATATACAACACATGTTGACTAGTTGAACTAATACATGTGACAATTGAAACTATGAATACATATGATAGCTTTACAATGTCTACAAATCCTCTATTGGAATCCATGCTATGACAATTATAGTAAAGACTCGGCAAAGCCCCGAATCAACCATATGTAACATCAGAGCTCAGGTGAAACCAAATATCAATAGATAAGGATTAGAGACCACCTTTGCTTATACTTGTGGAATCGTGTATGTTACATTTTTTCTTTACGTTTCTGTGCGTTATAATTTTTGTAAGTCATATAATAGTAATGACCATCTGATCAGTAGTAGGAGAGGATGACCCATGCTAAGCATTTTACCCCTGAGCTCACACCGTTCCATACCAATTGGATCGGCCCATGCAAGGCTTTCACCTCTGAGCTGCCACCCTCTTATACTAATTTGGATCGGCCCATGCTAGGCTTTCGCCCCTTTATTGCCAGCCTTTTATACAAATTGGGATCAATTCATGTTAGGCTTTGCCCCTGGGCTTCCACCCATAATTATACAAATTTCTTCACTTAGATTGTTTTTAACTTTGAGATTGTTGCTTTGATGTTCATACTGTTTTGAGACTATGTACTTTTGATAATCATAAAACTACTGAGATTGTTCTTTTGTTTATAATAACTCATTTGGGGTTGATGTTTTGGTGGTCATTATCATTGTTGAGATTTGGAACAATCAACCAGTAGTACAAGAGACACGAATATGGACTAGCGATAATAATAATGACGTGGGAAGTAAATGTGACACCAACATAATACTTCTTCTATAACTCAGGACACATTTTTGACATCTCAAATTGAAGCACATACGAAGTGAAGACATATAATTCCAAAAAGAGATTTGATGTCACACCCAAATTCTGGAATCCGAATGCAACCAGTGTCGTTAACCTCTCAGAGGTCGAAGACAAGCCTCTTACTATCTTTCATCACAAGCATATATTTAAACTTGCAGTAAATATAAAACTTTTAGAACATAATGAAGTATACATAAACTTCATAAAATCACTATATAGATTGATATTATAATAAGGTCAAACTAAAGAAACTATCTATTAAAGCATTAAAGATTAAACAATCGAAATAGATAATCATAATAATAATAGTAGTTTGCCAGTTGGCCTTATTACAAACGCTTGAACAAATGTTTGAAATGAAAAGCTAGGGACTACATCCACCAGTTATGTCTATTGTACTAAAGCTAGAATGATTAAGTGTAGCATCCTCGAACTCAAGAGGACCTACCAAAGTCTGGAGACTGCTAATCCAAACTGCTTTGTTGAATTTTCAATCTTCTCTAGAACCTGCACCTATAAAATAGTAATAAATATACGAGGTTAGTACAACTAGTACTAAGTATGGGTGTATGCACATAAATACATAAGGACTATTCATAATCAAGGAAAGCTCTTCCCAAAGCAACATGTCGTTTCTAGAAAGTTTTGTCACTTTACTTTCTTAAATCGTTAGTTATGATTCATTCAATGAATATGACATGTTTTCATGCAATTAAGGCACACAACTTTTGTTATATATGAACATAAGACATTGGAATCATTAACATAATTTTAGAACAACTTAAACAAAACTTTATTATTTTGCTTCCTTAGGCTGAGAGCTCCTATTCCCAGCCTTTAGTTTATTTTTCCATCCTCTCTTCTTTCTATTGTGTAGCTCAATGATCTCCTTCGATCCAATGTTTTACTTACAAATTCAATGATTCATAATAGTCGCATACCTACAATGAATTGAGTAAGTAATTCACAAGACTAAGGAAATGATTTGGCTACCTTACTTACAGGTTAAATATTTCATTCTTAAATTAGGTATGAATACATTTATAAGCCAATATTTATTGACTATGCCTATTAATCGGTTGTTTATCTAATATATAATCTTCGAGGCATATATTCATACTCCAATATTGGCATAAATGACTACCTTGTTAAAACTTCATTCTTATCAACACTAAATAATTGACATTCTTGAGCTTTTGCTTTACTTAGTTCACTATGAACTTACAATTCTACTTCTTTGCTCTGTTGTTCACTTTGAACACGCTTCATTCATTCTTTCTTACTATCTTAAATAATTCTTTAGCATTAACGGAAGTAGATCATTCGACCTAACATGAAATCCAGTGTCTCCCCCACACCTAAAAGGGGTAACTCACTAGTTAAGGTAAACCAAGTTCTGTGTCTACCCACATAAAAAAGGAGAGGTCCCCGGATAAAGTGCAACCAAGTTAGTGTCTTCCCCACACCGAAAAGAGGGGTTCACGGTTGAAGTGAACAAGATGGTTTCCTGAGCTATAACCGACATAGATCATGTGAGCTAATCATGAAATCCGGTGTCTTCCCCACACCGAAGAGAGGTGGAATCACCGCCCAAAGTGAAACCGAACTTTTAGCATCCTTGGGCGGAGGCTTCCACCCTCTAGTACCCCTATGCGGGCAAACATAGTTCGAATACTAGGATACATACAAAGACTACTTGTCCACCTTGGTGGTAGCCTCATCTCATGAGACTTCCATGTGCTGCCACAAGCTTATTGCTAGTCTATCGGTGCCAAGATCATATTTACTTTACTTTCTTATCTCTTAGAGTTTTACTCAAACATTATGGAAGCTTGATTCTAGTTATGAGATTTACATAACTCTATGGATGCGTGGTCATCCCTTTTTTTGATTGATGAATATGAACTTAGCTCTTACATTATCATCATGGTGCGAGTGAGACTTGTCTCACAGACTCTGGCACACTTTTATGTGAGTAATTTTGACGTAATAGATTAAGTTTAATTGAAACTTGTCTCACTTCTTTTAACACTCTATGTTAGGTCAATTTCATAACTTAAGCTTCTACTCACTTCTTTACTCCTTTAACTTGTTCAACGTTCATTGGTAGTTTTGTATTATACTTTGTGAAAGTTATAACTACTTATACAATGCTATTGCGTTGACAAGTTCGTGTGGATAAGGTATGTTGGGACTTGTCCCATAGATTGACATACCCTATGTTATGAGTTAATTGATGTAGATATTGGTATGACCTTACATGTTTTGGAAATAATATGTTGGATATAGTTTTTCTAGCCAATTTGTTGAGATAAATTATAATTTCATAGATACTTGTAATAACGATGTCACTAGTCATTCCAATTACTTCATAAATACATTATAATAATCTATTATGTTAAACAAGCAAACATTTAATCTTTTATCAGCCTATGAAACAATGCTATGAACAACTTATAACAATTTCATCTTCTCGAACACAAGTAGGCATTACAACATTTAACGTTCATGTAGATAAAACCCTAAGTATGCGGATCTAACATGTAGGTCAACAATAAAATCATGGAAACATACCTTTAATAATCACTTAACACCACATACTAACAACATTCTCAAAATTCACATCATACAACTTGCAAGAAATAGAAAAATCGGGAGAACTAGGGAGATGAACATGCTATTCGTTGGAAACAACCCTAGTTCGATATTCTTGATTGGGAAACGGTTGAAAAGCCTGTAGCAGAAAGAATTCCAGGAGAGAAAACCCATACCTTATGTAGAATTGAATATACGAAGATCACCTTGCACCTTTTCACGAAAACTTTGAAGAACTTCTTAAAATCGCCTAAGGAGAACTTTTGTTTTTCTTGCGTTTCTTTACTGCTTTCAAGTCGTGCGTTTCTTAGTGAATGATCATGAGTATAGGTCTAGTAACTGAATATTTAGTAATTTAACTTAGACTAATTAACTTAATTACCAAATCAATTAGCTAATTTACTAAAATGCCCCTCCTAAATTGAGTAGAATTAGAAGAACACTTGACATAGCCGAAATATGGAAATTGCTTAGTGGTTTTGGTTTTGACCAATTAAATGAATTAATTAAGTTGATAATTTAATTAATTAGGTAAATAGGGTGATTACGAAAGTACCCTTAAGTTGTTAGGACCATAACCAACCCTTTGGACCATCCTAGGTTAGGTACTAGGACGTTTCTTAGTTAGTTACTTGTCTAGTGTAAGGATTTTTGTTTGACCGTCTAAATTAATTAATTAAGTTGGTAATTTAATTAATTAAGTGACCTAGGGTAATTAATAAAGTACCCCTGAGTCGCTAAGACCATAACTAACTTATTTGGACCAACCTAGGTTAGGTACTAGGATGTTTCTTAAGTTAGTTAGTAGTAAGACAGACAGTGGAACCGGTAAGTCTCGATTACCAGTCTGGTCCGTCCCTATCCAGTATGGTTCTGGTTCAGTACCAGTTAGTCCCGGTATAGAATGGTCCTTTCCGATTTTGATTCGGTTCCGGTTAGTCCCGGTATAGACCGGTTTGGTTCGGTTCCGGGACAGGTTCCGGGACAGAAACCGGGATTTACTAGGCCCTCCAGGTTAGAGAACCTACCGGTCTGTTACCAGTCCGGTCTTGTCTGGTCCCATCCGGTCAAATTATTTTAAATCTATCCATTAATAGCCGTTGGATAACGGCTAGTGGGCGCCCCAAACGGCTATTTTACCCAAATTTCAGCCACTTCCACTCCTACCCCCTTCCCCCCCCCCAAACTTTTTTAAAACCCTTATGTTTTAAAAATTATACTTTAACCCATTCTTTTTTACTTATATATAACCCTAAATTTCATTGTTTTAAATCACAAAATCATCTATTCATGTTCTACTCTCTCAACACTCTACTCTCTAATCTCTAATTCCCTAATATATAATACCTTAAATTCCGGTGTTGCCTTATTTGGTCTTTAGAAATTGGATTTCGAGCTTCAAAATTCAACTTTCAATTTTCCACGTTCGGCTTTCGGCGGTCATAAACGTCTAAATTTTTTAGTAGACGTAATGTACATTCGTTCAAAGTTTTATTTTGCATTTCATTTATATTTAAATAATTATTTATTTTATTTTTGCATTAAATTTTTCATTTTATATATATTCTCACATTTAATAATTTAATATGGATTCCGGTAAAAAATTTGTTCAAAAAGGAAAGGATAAAAAATGCATTTGAGCGTTTAAAAAATATGTGTAACTTTACATCTTCCGATAATAAAAAAATCGGTAGTTCTTTTAAATTAAAAACTAAAAAATCTACTATATTAAAAATAAATAAAGATGATTATACAAATGTTGATGATTCGATTTTTAATATTGTTAAGATTTCAGGATTAGATCATTATCATGAACATTTACAACGTTGCTTTGGTAATATTTATGAGGATTTGCCTAGTGATAATGATATTGATAATTGTACTGCTACGCCTACTTTTGATGATGATGATGATGAAACTGAGCCACCTACGACTATTAATACTTCTAGTCCTGCTCCCTTCGTTGTCCTTCCCCTGCTCCCCCCGTACATCCTAGGCCTAAGGTAGAACATGCTAAAAAATTGGTTGTTTGGCAATTTATGACACAAAAAGAAGATAAAACACAAGTTATTAACAATAAATGTAAGCATAGATTAAATCATAAAACTGTTGGTAAATTTGGCTGGACGGGACATTTGAGTAGTCATTTAATGTCTTGTTATAAAAATGAATTTTTGCTAAAAATCCCGATTTTATACATTATATTCAAATTGTATATAATCGAAATTTGTAAGGTTTTGCTAGAAATACAATAAAAATGTTGTATTTGATTATCACGCACAACATTTTCAATATCTTCGTTGTTTATTTTATTATAATACTTGTAAAATAGCTATTACTTCTGATATGGGTCGTAGTGTAAATGATAACGATTATTTGACTATTATTTCACATTGGATTGATGAAAATTGGTATATGCAAAAAAGAATTTTAGGTTATAAATGTTGTCAAATGCAAAAAACCGGTAGTTATATTGCCCAAACTATTTTACATATTTTACAAAGTTATGGAATATGTGATGAAATAAGTAGTATAACCTTAGATAATGCTTCAAGTAATAATGATGTTGTTGAATATTTAAAACCTACTCTTTGTCCTTTCTATGGTGATAATTATCATATTAGGTGTACTGCACATATATATAATTTGATGGTTAGAGATGGTGTACATATGTATGATAACGGATGTACGAAAGTTGAAAATGCATGTCATTTTATATTTAAATGTCAAGTTAAGCCTAGGCGTAAAGATTTTCAAAATTGTTATTTTGAAAATAATCTTCCACCTAGAAAAGTTCCAAAAAACAGTTGCTACTAGATGGAATAATTTATATGAAATGCTTGTAGTGGCTTATGAATATAGAATACCCTTACAAATGGTTTGGAATGCTCATAATTCTGATATGACATATAGACTATATGATAGTTATTGTCGTGATATAAATGAACTTGTAGATTTTCTAAAAATTTATTACTTAACTACAAAAAGAATATCTATACTTTATAGTCCATCAATTTGTACTGTTTTGCTTCATATTTGTAGAATTTCTTCTAAATTATATAATTTAAAAATAAATCAAAATTTCAACAACCATTGAAAAATTATTCTAAAATTTAAAAAATTTATATTCCTATTCCTCAAATTTATTTAACCGCGTGTTTGTTAAACCCTCAGTATAAAGATGTAGGTGCATCAAAAATGGTTGAAAAATGTATTTTAACTTAGATATTAATGATGTATTAGAAGAAATTCCTAGTTTTCTACAAGTTAAAGATAGCATAAAAATTGAAGCTAGAAAATTGTATGATTTATATAATGCTAATATAAATTTATCAAGTGAAAATGAATCTCAAATCTCTAGGAGTAGATTTGATGAAGATAATATTGATGCATATTTATATGATTATCTTGAACAGGATAATAGAAATGATTTTGATGCCTATTTTAATCAAAATATAGAACCTACTGAAGATATTCTAGCATAGTGGAGAATTTGCGGCAAAGGATTTCCAAAACTACAACTGATGGCTCGAGATATATTAGCCACGCAAGTGTCGTCAGTAGCTTTGGAAGGCGTCTTTAGTGCTGCAAGGTTTCAACTTGGAGAACGTAGACTTTCACTAGCAGCCGACAACTTGGATATATCGCTATTATTTCGAGATGGGATTAATGCCGAAAGAATAAATTTGGGTCGTGAACCACTACCGACCAAATTTCAATATGACATTGATGAAGTAATGCAGGATTATAGTGCCAACGGGATTGAAGCAATGTAATATCTTTCTATTCAACAAATTCTGCGAACATGTTACCAAACAAATGTCGAAAGATTTACGAAGAGATCATATGGTGGCACCAACTATTAGTAAGAGTATGATAATTCGAGATTTTATTCAAACAGAACCCTTCCTAGAAGGTTGCTATGCAGATTAAATCTTTTAATACTCTACTAATATTATTCTAATTGTAATTGTAATTATAATATGAAATAAATATTAATAAAAATATAGGCTATTTGCATTATTTGTTTTTTAATATAGTTGTATTAAATTTAATTTTTAATATTGTCAATTTTTAATTTTATAACTTTGAAGTTTGAATTAAAATTCAAACTTTAAGAGTTTGAAATTTAAATTTTATGACATTAAAACTTGAATTTAAAATTTCCAACTTTAAAAGTTTGAATTTAAAAATTTCAAACTTTAAAAGTTTGAAAATTTTAAATTTAAACTTTAAAGTTTGAATTAAAAAATTTCAAACTTTAAGAGTTAGAAATTTAAAATTTATAACTTTAAAGTTTGAAAATTTAAATTTTTTTAACTTTTATAGTTTGAAATTTAAACTTTTAGTTTCTTATTTATTATAACTATATTCAAATTTAAAAAAATTAAATATTTAAGTTTTAAATAATTTAAATTAATTTTTTTATACCGTTCTGTCCCGTTTACTGGTCTGATCCTTGAAGGAATATGACAAAATTTAGCGGTTTACTAGTCTGGTCCAGTCCCGGTTCTGGAACAGTAAAGGTTCTGTCCTGGTTCCTGAACGGTTCTTTCCCAGTTCCCGAATGGTATCGATTCCAGAACGGTACCGGTTCCGTCTCGGTTTCGAAACTTACCGGTCCGGCTCACTCTGTTCCGGTACCACCGACAATCTTGGTTACAAGGTTTGTGTCACCCGGTTAGGTCTTAGGTTGTCGGGTGCACTAGTTAGTTTATTTCGGTTAGTCCAAGATTAGTTAGATAGTTAGGTAAGTTAGTTATAGCCTAGAGTTGGTTGTAATGATCAACCCCACATGGATTGACCTCCACGTGTGCGCCTTCCTCTAACCATCCTAATTGATTTCTTGCACATGGGTTGTACATGTGCTTGCACATGTGTTGCTTCTTAGTTCTTGTTGTCCCAAAGATCCTTACTATATCCTTGGGCATTGTTTACTCTTCATGATCATGTGCTATGGTACCTAGGCTTGACATTTGGATGCCTAGTACATAATGTGTTAAGTTGAGAATCAATATTTTATCTTAGGGTCTTTATTGCAGGAACAATTCTTAAACAAGTTTGAATTATATTTTAAATTCTTGTGTATACCTAGAAAATTGGCTAACACCATTAAGACAATATTCTTTAATATTCTCAATATTACTCAATATTGAGCATTGGGATGCCTATGTACCCCCAAAACCTATTCTTAAAACTTAATACACTCTTCACTAGATGAGTACATTTTTGGAATGTTACATTTGAACTCTATACGATAGACAAATATTCACCAACTAATATCCAATACAAGGTATTCATGAATGTGGAACCAAGGAAGAATGTGGACAAATTCAACTTAAGGACGAATACATATTCCAAGTAAGTACATATATATAAATGTACAATAGGGCAAGTAGACATCATGTGAGGCAACATAATAGTCTAACACAATGGGAGTAATAACCAATAAAGGGAACACATGAACATGTGAAAAGATGACATATATGATGGAATGGACTATTGAAGCAATTTGGCAAGATATGGGCAGATCGTGCCAGTGGACTTTGACAATGAAACAAGTCAGAACCTTGCATGCTAACACTTGGTAGAACAAAAGTACACATTTAGTAACAAACTCATAGTAGAGTGCTCACTTTAGTTCTCTAGGGAGTATGAAATGCATTTATGGATAAGTCACTACCAAAAGCAATTAGAAAGCTTAAAAGCGTTGTATTCATGCAAAGGAAATAGGAAATAGAATAGCCTTACATACCTTGCTGCACAACAATGTTTATCTCAATGATTTAACCATAATCCTTTAAAATTATTTATCAACAATAAATTTAATAATAAAAACTAATATTAGTTTCTAAAGAATTTTGAGCTACATGATCAGACAAAAATGGTAATTAACAATATATCTATAATTGATCCCATCCAGAGTGCTTGCATCACTGCACTTTCAATGTTCAATCCTCTAAAATGTTTTCATGACTTCTCTACATATTCATCCAGACCTTCTTATTTTTTTGATACACAAAACAGTCCCTAAGCCTCACAATGATGAAATAACAATATGAACTCATGACTCTCAATCAATATCCTGTGAATTCCAACTAACATTTAGATTCTCAAAACAATATCACAATAAAAGTTTAAGGGACTCAGCTCCATGTATGTCCCAACAAGCACCTCCTTTATGAATATTAACCAATCTCACACCATACAAAGGCAACACTCAATAGTTCATTAACACATACAAACTTTTACAAATAATGTAAGAACAAGAGGGGGATGAAAATTTACACAGCTTACCATGCTAGACAGGAACCTCAATTGCCAAACCTTGCATTCATTAACTTTAGGTTGTCCTGATCCCCTTACTTTGATGTTAATTCATATTATTTACTTGAATTTCTTAAGATGGAGATGTTCTACGATTTTTTTAAAAAAAACACTTGTTTCTTTCATATTCTAGTGGTGAAGTTGTAGAACAGAACTCTTTGGAGATTCCATAGCTTTCCTTGGGAGTAATTTTCTGGAAAATAAGTGATGAGGGAGAGGTGATAAGCTTTAGTGCTTTAGACGTTCCTTTTGGTCGTTTTAACTTAATATAAATTGGAGAAATATCATGGTCCTTTACTTTTAATCAAGAAGGTGCATCACCTCCTTAGCTTCTGCCACATGTTTTTAAGTAGCTGTAGCTACCTGCTCTTTTCACTTAAATTCAGTCCACTTATTCTAAGTAGGTGCATCACCTACTTGCTCTTTTCAATTAAATTCAGTCCACTTATTCTAAGTAGGTGTGTCACCTACTTGCTCCTTTAAAATTCAGTCCACTAATTCTAAGTAGGCGCATCACCTACTTTCTCCTTTTAACTTAAAATTCAGTCCACTAACTCTAAGTAGGTCCATCACCTACTTGCCCTTTTTCACATAAAATGTAGTCCACTAATTCTAATAATTCTTTCATATAAACACACCAAGACACTATGCACATTCATACTTCATCATATCCAATGTTAACATTATAGCATATAAGACATTTTCATAGCATGTCCCTACATTCATTTTCATGTACATAGAAACCAAGACTAAGAACTATCCTGTCAAGGGACATATGTGCAATGCATAGAAAAGGTCCCATACCCTTTCCCATACTAGTACACGTATCAAGTCATCCTAGTTTATGGAATACATAAAATACTTCACTTACATTTACCTTAAAAGCATAGTAGTAGACATTCAGTGAATATAGGATAAACCTTTCATTAGACACTATGATCTTTTACTACATTGTAAGCATGCATAATGTGTTAGTGTATAACACCTCCAAAAATGACTTAGGTAAAGCTAGATCCTAACATTGTTTTAGTGATGGTATAAGTTGCTAAATTGGTCTATAATGTTTTATAGAGGTAGTGTCTAAGATTTTAGGTGCATTGGAAGTCAAACGTCAAGGGACTACCAAGACGTTTGATGACTAAGTTATCTATGTGCCTCATATGTGGTTTTATGTGTTTTTATGTTATTCATGAAGTTATTAATCCCTTAAAGTAGTTATTTTTGTTTATATAGACATTGTGTCAAGTTTCATGAAGTTTGGAGGTCAAATTTCCAAGAACATCCATGACGTTCAAAAGATGTGCCTTGAAATGACCTTGTGTATGTCTATGCATGTTTCGTAGAGTTTTACGTGTTCTTTTTGTATGAAATTCAGGTGAGAGTTCTATCTCGTATACAAACATGTCTGGGTTGGAAACGTCCAGGAAAACATCCCCAAGGACCATCCAAGGGTCCTTGAGGAAGGACCCTTCAAGACTGCCCAAGGTGTCAAAAACTAGTGCAACCTACGGAGGCAATCGACGCCCAGTGGGTAAGTCGATGCCCAGTAGGTGGGGGGTCTTAGGTGGATACCTAGACGTGGTAGAGGCCAATACAAAGACCAGCATCACTCCCAAAGAAGAGACCAACAGAATGGTCCGTTGGTTAAGGGATGGGTCCTCGATTGGCAAGTCATTGGTGGACTGTCTTCTGTGCAAGTTCACTTACTGTTAGGGGTGAAGTTTGAAATTCACCCCAAGTCTTATTAAATAATATGACGGTTATTTTCGGTTTAACGGGTATTTTTAGAGTATGTAAGTCATAAAACTCTCATTTAAACCCTAGCACCTAAATATAAACCCACTTCCTACCAAATTTTTTCAAAAACCTCCTTAAGAGCTTAGGGCGAAGATAGAGCTTGAAGATGGATATTAAGTGGAATTTCTTCTTCAATTTTTATTGTATTCTTATAATAAGCTATACTAGTTCTTCATCTAAGGCTTTCTATCACATTAGAGTCAATTTTAAAGATGATTTTCAAAGATTTCAGAAAGATGAAAAAGTCCAATTTCTACTCTAAGTCTTGGGTTCTTGCATGAAAGGTTTTCAACCATTAAGATATGATATTATTGATGTATAATTTATGTTTTCCAATGAAATTATCCATGAACCCTTTACGTTCTCAATTCACTCAATTCAACTAAAATATGGGTTATGTGATCATGCTTTGATATAAATTAATTCATTTGTAGATTGTTACGGGCTTTTGATTCATGTATAGATTATGATTCTATGGTTCATAGGATCTTTCAGTTTGATCAATTAAGTATTTAATATTCTTAGATCTAATGAATATTAAGTTTATTGAATTGATATTGACTTAGTTCTTATGAATTCTAGTGTAGTTTCTATAGGCTATTGAATGATGTAAGGATTGTATTCAATTGATGTCTAATTGAATTAATATTGATAAACCTATATTTAATTTACCTAGTTTCATTGAGTATTATGGTTATTGAATTTAATTAATCATCATGGGCATGGGTAAGGCCCTTATGGTATTGAATTGGATGATTTAGCATTGGATTGAAGTGGTGAGATTGAATGGGTGGTATGCTGACCTAACTCTCTTTATATTATGTATAGATTTTGTATTGAAATGATGATTGCTATGGTACTCTTATGGTGGCGGCGCTATGTTCATTGATGTGGCCTTGCCGACATTACTTTATGTAATTTGATTATTGTGGCCTTGTCAAAACTACTTGAAGTATTATGATGTAACAACCTGTTTAGTCGGTTCGAGCAGTAGAATTATTTTTAATAAAAACTGACTGGGTCGACGGATCACGCGACGGACCGTCATGGTCACAACGGATTGTGATGGACTCCGTTGTCCCATACTTGTGTAATTTCTTCTGCTGCTCTCCTCATTACCCTCGACGACAGGTAGGACGAACCATCATAGGCACGATGGTCCGTCGAGCGTCTTCGTTCCAAAACACTTCAACTCTTAAATCAGGGTACTGGGATCGACTCACTGAACTTCACAACGGAACTGCAGGACGGACCGTCGTAGATACGATGGACCGTCACGAGTCGCGTAACCGCACTATTGAATTTAACTCTCTGAACTTTGTGACGAACCTGCAGGACTAACCGTCGCAGATACGACAGGCCGTCACAGGCTGCGTAACCCCGACTTGGTCGGATTTCCTCTAAAGTTTAAATGGGTGTTTTGGACTATTCATGATTATAATTATGAAATTAGTGGGGTAAGTTTAATAATTTATTTACTTGGGGGTTAAAAGAAGATAATAAGGAAATAAATAGTGGGTTACTTTTATCATAACGGATTATATGATAATTAGTGTAAAAGAAAAAGAATATGTAGAAGAAAAATAAAAAGAACAGAAAGGGGAGAACGAGCGAGAGAGAGAGAACGAAGAGGAAAGCAAAGGCATTGGGGAGGTAGCTTGCTTGATCACGATTCTTCGGTGGAGGTAGGTTATGGTTTATTTCTATGTGATAGATAAACTCTAAATAGCGATCGATATGTATTAGGTGGTATTGTAAAGTCTTCTATATGCTTGATTGTGTGTTTGTATGTTGTGATTGTGTAATTGTGGTGGTTAGAATGATGAGACTGTTGAATCTTCAATCTAAAATCCTCTCTATTAAGATGACGCCTTGACATAAAGAAGGCTTGATGAACTAAAATAATGCGATAAATGGATCGGAGTGTCACGTTCCGACACGATAGTATTAGTGGATCCGAGTGTCACGTTCCGACACGGTGGTATTAGGGGATCGGAGTGTCACGTTCCGACACGGTAGTATTAGGGGATCGGAGTGTCAAGTTCCGACACGATAATAATAAAGAGAAGTAATCTTGAATTATGTTAATATACTCAAATTCGAAGAACCTATTTCCCAAATGAGTATGGTGTGGAGGCTTGAGTCCTCATAGGTGTGATTGGTGTTGTTGCCAATGGTTCTTGTACTTGTTGATTATCACCTGTTAAGTATTGTAGTTGATTTTATATTATTATTCAGTATATATTGCTTTCTATTTTGAGTTGGCCGATGATACCTACTCAGTACGTGTTCCTTGTACTGACCCCTACTTGTAATTTTCTTCTTTGTTATTTGTGGAGTGCAGCAAACGTGCCATCAACTTCGACTCGTCCGCAACTCTAGCCAGTCTCCAGCATATCAGATTTCAGGGTGAGCTATTATTCCTAGCTCGGACTGGATTCTCTCCTTCACGTCTTGATGTCTTGAAGTTCGGACATGGACCATCTCTTTTACTTATTTTAGCTTCTTAAATACTCTTAGATTTAGAATTCGAGGATAGATGTTCTTGGTGTGATGACTTCCAGATTTTAGGAATAATAAGTATAAAACTTTAGAAGTTATTTAATTGATTTCGTTAATGAGTTTTGGATCTTCCGCGTTATTTGTACTATTTATAATTGATATACTGGTAAATATTGGGGTTTAGATTTGTTGGTTCGCTCACCTAGGAAGATAAGTGTGGGTGCCACTCGCGGTTCATTTTGGGTCGTGACATATGATGATTTGTGTTGATGATTTATGCTAAGTATGATCATATCTATATACATGTGATTAAGTGAAATTATGTGTTCTATTGATGTTATCATATAGGACTATGACTATGCCTTCCGTATGTAGTCTTAAAGGTGGTGCATGATTATTTATACTTGACTATATGAGTCTATGATTGGTAATATTGATTAGGTTATAGTAAAGTATAAGATGTCATAAGTGCTTCAAAGAATGATATGCTATATGGAACAAAGTAAAGAATGGTGTGTCTTTTCTTGGTAGACTTGTGTCCCCTACTTAATAAATGTTTGAATGATATGTGAATATGAAATGTCTTGACTATGTAGGCTTTATGAACCCTTGTCATTTTGAATGAATGATATGGGAGACCTTAACTGATACTACGAAGGTCATGTACGTGGAACCTTAAACCTAGTGGTAAGGTTATGAATGTTGAAGTTCAAAGACGTAATATGCTACCCTTCATGTAAAGGATGATGTACTTAGGGTTTATTTGCTCGAACAACATCATATCATCCTTAGGAAAGTCATAATGATCTATCTATGTCGCCATGTAAGGTAGCCCTAGCGGACCTCTTTGGTAGGGTGAATGTGATTATGTTATGAACTAGATATGGAATCCCTTTTTATTAACCATTAATGTCAATTAATCTATGATAACAAAGGATAGCACCGAGTGATTATGTTATGTGAAGTAGTTCTACTTGATAATGAGACTGGAGTACAATGTAGCTCTACTTGAGAATGAGACTACAGTGCATAAAAGCCTATCATATTCCTTAACCATGTTCCTACATAAGATGTGTCCTAGTTCTACCCTTGGCAAGTAGAACACCCTCATCGGAGTAAGTTAGAACTTTGGATTCCATGTCTTGCTATCATGGTCTATGCCATTTATTTACTATTCTCATCATGTGGGATACATACTAGCATTAGAGAAGTTCTATGAAGTCTAGGTGGTGGAAACAGATGCTATCTAGACATTGCACAATAGGCTTTGAAGGTGTTAGTTAGAGTCCCTAGCTCTTGTCTTAGACCGTTACTTGAATGTCCTGATGTGATGGAAGTCTCTTTAATGAACTAAGGAATGAAATGACTTAAGTAAAGGAAGTGTTTTAATTTAAGAAGTACTTATCTAGAGTAGTTAAATGTTGTCTAGTTAAGGTTTAGGGGCATAGACATTGTAATTTCGTATCTTACCTAGATAACTCTTAAGAATGACTCTAGTTAGGGAAGATGGTTGATTATGTAGACATGATCTAAGACTTAGGTAGTCATAAGGATTACATAGTTAATCTTGAAGAGGTAAATTATGGATGTTATCTTCTTGATTTACTTATGTAAGTCTGTTAGTAGACTTTGGAAAGAGAATGTCATATTATCTATGTGTTGTTGTATTAAGTGAGAATGATTCAATCTTAGGTAGTCTATAGGATCTCTTAAGTGTGTGTGTAAGGGATTGTATGGGTGGCTACTTCAGAACTCACTCAAGTTAATCATAGAATCACCTTTAGTAGAAGGATCTCAGGTCCATCTGGTTGGTGTATTGTGTGTTTATCTTATTATAGGTATTCCTAAGGATCATTTAGTTGTGCTTAGAGAGGGTGTATGGGCGGTCTCTATTTGACTTACTTAAGTGAGTCATAGGATAACTTTAGTGAGAGGATTGCATGCTAGAAAGTATCCCTTGTGAAGTTGGGGAACTTCAATGTAACAGTGAAGTTAGTTCACCGTAAATTGGCTTCCATACTTAGTGCATCTAATGTGCTAACCTCTTCTTTTCTTTTTTTTGACTAAAGTGTAGGGAATTGGAAGTCTTGATGTGCCATGGAGGATGGATAGGTTTCTAAGGGTTGAAGATGAAGTATTGGTGAGTCCCCATGGATTGAGGACAATATCCTCATATTCCTTTATGTCTTAGTCTTTTTTTTATGTCTTGTATGGGCTTACATCCAAGTGTTATCTAATCCAAAATTTGGATGGTTCAATGAGATGTGGTAATGGTTTAATGGTTTAATGTTTTAAATGAAAGTTTTCCACTTGCGTATTGATTATGGAAAGAGTTTTTTGTGTGTGAAGAAAGTTTTGAATTCTTACTCATTTTAGAATCTATTATGCAATGAATGATACGATTTCCTTTGTTGAGACTTATTGAAGTCTCATTCGCCGTGTGGAGACATAGGATGCTATAACTTCTAGGGTGTACTCGTGGGTTGTTATGAAGTAGGTATCAGAGCATAAGGTTTGGGAGTGTCTTAGTTGTCTCATGAACCACATCTAGTAGAGTTTGTTCATAATGTGAAGCAAGCCACATTATTAATAGGAGGCTATTGGGTGCTAGGAAAAGTTTCACTTCTTCATTTATCTAATCGCACCTAAGAGCTTTGTATATGGTGTCTTTCCCTTGTTTTTTATTATTTGTTGGTCCTTTGAGGGTGACATTATGAAGATTGGGTTGAGTGAGAGAAAAGATGAGATGTGACTTGTTGGATGAGATGTGAATGATGGTGTTGATGATCCTAGGTTGATTTAGTAACCTTTCAAAGGGTAGTTAAGTTGGAAAGAATGGTAAGGTATAGTGTGTGAAATGGTAAGGAGTGGTCGTGGATATGGTCTGAAGTTGTTTAAGACCCAACCATAGAAAGGAGGGTGAAGAGATTTGAAAGAGTAAAGGTGAGATTCTCCTAGTAAGGGGGGTGTAGTGGTTTGATGATGAGACCATTGAAAGTCTTTAGTCGTCATGAGGCAGACTTTGGGTGAGAAAGTATTAGTTAGGTTTAAGGTTATTTAAGGGAGTTTTTCGTAGTAGATGTTTTGTTGACCTTAGAATGGGTTTGTTCTAAGTGGGGGAGTATGGTAAAGAGTGTTGTTGTTGGGAGTGAGGTGCCCTTGACTATTCTTTATGTGCCTATTCAATCCCAAAACAAAGATTTCTTAATAACTTGATTATATAGGAGTATTTTGTGAAAAAAAATGAGTTCCAAAAATACTCCTTATTAATGCATGTTTTGGTTGAAACTATGTTCAATGAGAAAATGAGTTTTCATGCAAGGTATCTTCCTCATGATTCATGTGCATCTACTGTAGGTTGTTAATTGTTTCATAAAGATAAAACAGTGAGCATGTATAAATTTTTATATGAGATTTATTTGCTGAGCATTTATAAGGAATTTCTTAAGTTTTTCATTATGAGATTGTGAAGCATGTTCACAATAAGTTGACAGGGATTTCTGCTCACTATAAGGTTTTTGTAAAAATTGACTAATTCATTCTTTGTTGGAAATTATTAAAATGTGGTTAGAATTGAAGTATATGAGCATGATAATGAATATAAAAAGAGTTTTTTCTATTTGGAATGAAGGATATGAGCCTTATGGCATAATGAGTTGTAGAATTTATTCTAGTTTCTTGTTGTGTTGTGATTCTCTTAATTATATGAAATTGATGTTTCCCCTAGATTTGATAATGTATAATTTTTTTGTATGGTATTGCCCTGAGCTTTTAAGTTGAGTCTCTAATCTTGGAAGTGTTCGGAGAATGGCAAATGTCATTAGAGGACGAATGTTGTCCAAGTGGGGGAGATTATAATACCTCCAAAAATGAATTAGGTGAAGCTAGAGCCTAACATGGTTTTCGTGATGGTATAAGGTCCTAAATAGTTAAATAATGTGGTATAGAGTCAGTGTCTAAGATTTTAGGTACATTGGAAGTCAAACGTCAAGGGACGATCGATACGTTCGACGACTAAATTATCTATGTGTCTCATATGTTGTTTTATGTGCCTATGTGTGATTAATGAGGTTATTTTGACCTTAAAGGAGTTATTATGGTGTATACATGCAATGTGTCAAGTTTTGTGATGTTTGGAGGTCAAAGGTCCATGATGTTCGAAGGATGTGCCTTGAAATAACCATGTGTGTGTCTGTTGATAACTTTCAAATATACTTCTTGAAAAGAAATATAAGTGATCGTATGCAATATATTTACCCAAATATGAGTCGGGGTTGATCCTACAGAGAATATGGAAGAATATTATCAAAAGCAAATATTTAACTTGATAGTTGTTATATAAAAATAGGAGATTTTAAATTGAAATAAAAATAAAAGAAATAAAAATAGCTTTGAGCTAAGTATTTATTTATATCCAAATAAATAAAAATAACTAGTATTGTATTCCCCACAAGCTAATAACGTGGTAACGTTAGTAATAGCAGTTCTTCTCAAGTGTTATGCATGCAAAGTGATAAGTTATGTATCTCTAAATCCTTGGTCCGGCATCTAGAGAATTTCACCCCATACCTTGCTCCGGCTATGTGCACGATGGTCCGTCAATGGCTTCCATTCCTCCATACATAGAATCATTTGAAGATGAGTACTCCGACTACTTTCTATTAACATTGGAGGATGTGCAGGATGGTCTGTCATGGCTATGATAGTCCATTGAGAGCCTCCGCAGCCCCACACTTAGTCACAATTCACCAAAGTCCTTTAGAAACCTTTTTCTTCGTACGACAGTGGCCTCCTAGGGACCATCGAGGTCACGATGGACTGTCGATGGCTCAGTAGATCGTCACTTTTGCAATTTTCAGCACAATTCTCCCATGTTTTCCTTCTGGGAAGATTTCCTACAAACAAAGAGAAAACCATATTAAAACAATACAAAAAGGCCTTAAACACACACTAAACCTAAGGAAAAACAATTGGAAGTACCGTGAAACCACGGTACATCAACACGCTAAACTTAAATTCGTTGTTTGTCCTCAAGCAACGCACTATGACTCACCAAAAAATCTTTGTAAAAGAGTATCCTTATTTAACTTTTTGCAATCATCTGGCTACCGATCCCGATAATTTTCAAATTGATTTATGCATGCTATCACTATTAGGCTTGATCGTGTGGAAAATACCATAACACAGACTCACGACACACCGACACCTGTCCTCTTTGATCTCTTACCAAGGTACCAATTTTCCGGTATTGCAACTATTGTCCTCACTTAAAAACAAGATCCTCATTCTTCACTTAGTTATTTTAGTTTGAGTATAAGGATTATTTTTCAACACTCACTCTCAGAACAATTTCATACCTCATTTATACTTATTGCCATAGGCTTGCCCTTATTTTCACTGCTTCACATTCAACATAATAGACTCTTAGGATCACAATAGGAATTTCTTATCTTGTAACTTATGCTTATAGTCAGGTAGGGTACATTTGGATGTATTTTTAGTGATTTATTTCCCTCCTTCACATAACGGCTAAGCGTCCTACCTTTTCATCATTTTATTCCGCCCTATTTCTTAATTTTCTTTTATTATTTCACCGTCCTACCTTTTCATCATTTTATTCCGCCCTATTTTCTAATTTTCTTTTATTATTTCACCTTGTTATTCTCCCTTCTTTCTTATTTTGTGTAAGTGACACTTTTCTTTTCTTGCTTGTATTTTCACATTTTCAAATATTTTTTTTTCTTTTCTTTAAACTTTTCTTGTATCACTTTTCTTTTGTTTTTTCTCTCTCTATATTCTTTCCACCCTACTTTCTGGAGCATTTGTCATAATAGCCACCCTAAGCTCATGGCTTTGCCATGAGTCAAGGTACACAATACCGAAAGTTGGGTCAGGGCCACGACAAAGTTGTTTTCTACATTAGTCACCCTCAACTTATGCTTTTGCCATAAGCTGAGGTGAACATGTCCAAGGAGGGACAAGGGCCAACACATTGTTCCTAGAAAAGATCAGTTGGGGTGAAAAAAAAGGGTCTATTTTAAGATCAAATCATTTGGATCAAGACGGGATCAATTTCATTCGGTTTTCTATTATTTAGACTAAAGATTGGCTATATTGAACAATGGCCTATGATCCTTTCTTAATTGTCTATTATGGCCTACTTTTAGCAGGACTAACCAGGTAAGTTCTAGCTCAATACCAATGGTGGAATATTACAAATTTCCTCACACTCACTTGACATATTATTACGCTACCAAATTATCAGAAACCTAGTTCGAGTTTTAGAGTTTACGTTCATGCAATGGTGTATCTCTATGTCACGCTTAGAGCCACACATTTATCAGTCAATATGCCTAGTCATGCATCATTGTCGTTTAATCAGGATATCAATTTTTCGTTGCCTTCATGCTTCAGAGTCCATTTCTATACTATGTACAAAATATACCAACATGCCAGTTCACAATAAAGTAACCAGTCTCTTGGGAAAAAAGAACACAGGCAAGAAAACCCCAAAAGAGGATCGTGAGTTGGGCTACTCAAACTTCTCCCTATCACACACTTTCCATTTATCCCACCCCAAACAAAAATACATGAAATTTTCCCCAATACATAAAAGTATATAAAATAGGGTGGTAGGTGAAGCAAACCTGAGGCGTAAAGTGTCGGTGATCAACAAGTTGGCGGGTCCAGTTTCTCGGAACCCACTCCTTCTGAAGTAGGGATACTATCAGTAGTGTGCTCAGCAACAACAGCACCATGAGTAGTTCTCTTCTCAGCCTCTACAATTCTGGAACTAGAGTCCCCAGCAGCCAACTCTATAGCCCTTAACTGGCGGGCCTCCTCATCAATAAGTGAGGCTCTACTCATAGCCTTCAACTCATGGTGCTCCTTCTTCCGCGCCCTAGATTCCTCTTCATCCCTAACTCTATGCCTCTTGGCACGATCATGTGGGGGAGGTGGTGGCACTATAGCAGTAGAGACCAAGGTCGCCAACACTGTGTCCTCAACGGGCTCAGCAAAAAGGGCCTCATACTCCGGCACCCGAGCCTCTAGTATAGTATCTAAGTCTTCTCTAAGACTCTCCATAACAGCCTGGAGAGCTTTCACATCCACTATAGGGGTTGGTCGGTCAAGAGCCCGCAACTCAAAAGCATCCAAGCGGTGGGGGACCTCCATGACCTTCCGCTCAGCGTGCTTGCCCATCTTCTTGTAGAAGTGCTCCTCTGCCTTAGCAATAGATCTCTGCATCCAAGGTTGGATGTGGTGAAGAAATGTGGCCATTTGGGGCTCAAGTTTCTTGACCCTAGCAAGTGGGACCAGAGTAGAAGATAGGGTCAAGTGAGAGGAGCTCGGAGTAGTGCTACAACCCGGGATAAACTCGACCGTAGTGGTGTCGGTAGTCTCAGATGTAGCCGGGTTATCCACTTGGGATTACTCTACCGTTACTGCTAAGTTTTTACCAAGTGGGTGCACCTACGGACAGGGCCCTCTATGGGGAGCCAACTCATAGGCCTCATCCCAAACGAGGCCAATATCTATTGTACCAGGCGGGATCTTGAGCACATCAATGTACCACACGGGCACTCCTGCTAACCTGCACAAAGCAAAAACCATGCATGGGAAAGGGTAAGTATTAGTGGCCTTGAATACCCTCTTGTGCATCACCGCCTGTAGTAGCCATGAGAAGTCCACCTCGAACCCCATAATCATGGCCGCCTTCAATACCGCACGATCCCAAGTGACAATATTGTCAGATGAACTGGGGGGAAGGCAGTATTGGACTAGTAATGACAAAAACTTGACTGTGAAGGTGAGATTAGTCTTCTTAATACTTCCCTTGGGCTCCAACACCCAATCGGAAGCCTCACCATCAACGGAAATATATTGTGTAATCCACCGCTTGGTGGTCTCTCTTAACTCTGGCTCACGCTGGAATCGACCATCTTTAATAAACTTCCACCGATAGTTGAACTTGGCGGTGAGATATTTCTTGGAGGCATCAACATCCGCGTAGAGAAACCTGCGGATGACCGGCAAGTAAATGTCAACCCACTTGCATGGACTCAGACGTAATCCAAAGGAGCATGTTTGGCGGGAGCTGCCCCCTCTCTAATGAGATCAGAGAGTCGCCACATAGGAGGCATAGAACTTCCAGACCATCTCCTTACTGTAGTGGCCTACATCCCGAGTCGTCAACTCCAGCTGATGCCTGGCAAATGTTTCATGAATAGCCCACATAGTGGGGAGACTTTCCATAGGAACCCCCCACTATAGTGTCAGGTTCCGGTTCATGACCCCCTTGTATTTCGGCAGCTTAGCGTTGGTGTATACTTGATACTTCTCCTAAACACACCACCGGTTTGGTTGATCAACAACCGGAGCAGAGACTCCAGTCTGGGGTGCTAGAGTAGAGTCAACACTATCAGCCTTATCAGACGAGGAAGACTGGGATGCGGTGGTAGCAGAGGCCTCCTCAGACCCGGAGACCTCCTCAGAACCGGACACTTCCTCAGAACCGCAAGCATCCTCGGAGCCAGATGCTCTCTCAGACAGTGCAGCAGACCCAGAAGGTATGCCAGTTAGGATGCGCTCCTCTTAAGACTAGGAGGCAGTGGTTCCACCGGGCACCACCTTCGTAGGTTTAGCTCTATTGGTGTGTGAAACACGGGGTGGCAGTGGGAGTGCCTGGTGGCATGTATTCCGGGTCACGCTCATTGTTTGAGTTTATGACCATCTGGACGGACGGGGCAACGTTCTTGGAACGCCCTCGTGAGTAGTCGTGGTCTTTTTTCGGTTCCATTAGTACCTGCAAAGAAAAGAAATTAGCACCAGTACATGCAATAGAAGAAAGCAACAAAATAGAAACAGAAATGGAATGGCAGTGCAGCAGTGGCAACACTGCATGATGGACCCATAGACGGTCCGTCATGGGGGTCCATCGAGGAACACTTAGTGAAATATTTATATATCATCAGAAGCAAAGATTCTAATAGTTGCAACGATTGTGCAGGACGGATCGTCAAAGGCATGATGGTCCGTCATAGGGGTCCATTGAGATACATTTAGACTAAAATTAGAAAATATAAGAAAAGAATGTTCTGATAGTGTTGACGGTTGTGCAGGACGGACCCTCGAAGGCACGACGGTCCGTTATAGGGGTCTGTCGAGAGACACTAAAACTAAAATTTGTAAACATCATAAACAATGTTTTTGACAGTGTCGATGTTGTGCAGGATGGACTGTCGAAGGCACGATGATCCATCACACTGGTCCGTTGATGAAATTTGGCATAAGAATGAGAAGTGGGGAGTGACGAACCCCCACGACGGTCCGTCAAGGGAATGAAGATCCATCTACAGGGTCTCGTACTATTTATTAGGACAGAAATTAGTTACCAAGACTTACTAATGTGGAGTATCCTTAACTACCAAAGATTCTTAAGAAACTACCCAGCATCCCATCATCCCTAGGGCAAGAATTTCGAGTTTTAGTATTCAATTTTTGACAGCCTATCAACCCTAGGTAAGAAACAGAACCAGGAAACACACACTATTTTTTTTAACAAAACATGCCCATTCTTTTTCATTATCAGTGTTCTACGTGAACTTAGGACTACGTGGATGAGTTCTAGTATGCAATAAGGGTCCAAAATTGGAGACCCACACAGTAAGACATCAAGTTTAATTTGAAAACAAAAAATTAACGATAGTTAATTCATGGATCAGAAGAACATACTAATAACTGGAGTTGATGAAGAAGAAATAAGACACTGGTAGTTGAAGAGCAGCACAAACAATACAAACACCTTTAGGCAATGGGCTAAAGAAACTAGGAGAATTGGGAGAGAAAGGGACTATAGGAATTTGGGGAAAATGTGGGAAATCAAAAGATGGAGAGGAAATGGGAGTTAATGGTGATGAAGTGGGGATAAATGGTGTGAAATGAGGAGGGAAATGGTAATATGGAGTTATGTCAAGAGGTGGGAACATTAAAGGTTTAAAACTTTTAATATTCAGCCGAATGGGTCGGGTCGAATCGGTGGGTAAAGACGCGATGATTCCTAGTTGACGAACCATAACAGGTTCGATGGTCCATCATGGGGATCCATATAGGTTCCCTAACATGGAAAATTAGAAACGCATACCTGGGCATGACAGATCCCATCGACGATCAGGTCGATGACACGAGACAGTCCGTCGATTCATCCGTCGATGGGTGCAACAGACCAATTTTATGCAAATATCTATCGATTTGGTGCCTTCACATTTAGCACCCGTTAAGCTAATCTTTTTGTATTTTATGGACAATTTTTGGACACGGACCCTAATCTATGCTCTAGCCAACACTAGTAACGAAAAAGAAAATGGAGTCAGACGGAACATTAAATAAATAAAAGCAAAATTTGATACTCTCAAATTTACTTCTTAAAAAGAAGTATAAGTGGTCATATCAAGTAAAGAACCCAACTATGAGGTTGGGGTTGATCCAACGAGGAAAATGGTTTAGACTTAACTTTAACCTATTATTACTTATATTTGGTAAAGTCCTTTCTAAAAACAAGTAACAAACAGGGTTTTTTTAAAACAATAAATGTAATTAGCCATTTCTAAATAAACTAGTGACTGATTTAAAGATTTGATTTTTATCAAGTAATGAGAGTAACTAGGGTTTAAGTGTTCCCCACAGGTTCATAACGCAGTAATTTTAGCTATAACAATTCTTTCCTAGTAACTTGCATGCAAAGTGGTAAGTTATGTATCCCTAATTCCTTGGTCTGGAACCTAGGAAATTTCACTCCGAACCTTGGTCCGCCTACGTGTGTATGCTTTACTAAACCTTACCTTTAACTCATATTAAGCATCATAATCGATGTATGGCTTACTTGTTACTTTGCACCAGTCGACACTAACCTATTAGATGGTATATACTAAATCTACGTTGATAATTCTTTTCTTATCATCTAACTCCTTTGTCTGGCAAGTAGCAACAAGGCGAGTTCTAACGCGTGCACTCGTTAAAAATACTTCTAAATGAAAGAATTATGAATACATTTAAGACACTCTGCTAGGATGATTATTTTAGCTAGTTCTTACCTTGTTAATTACCCATGGTTCCCACAACCCTAGCTATGGATTTAGTTACCCATGTTAATAATCACACAATTCATATTAATTAGATAAGAATGCATGCATTTACTTTGATGAGATTGAAGAAAATCTAGAAAATTACTTGAATTAATAAAAACTTTGCAACAAACTATTCTAGAAAATAAAGTAATTTCCCCAAAATCCCAAAATTCAACACTTAGAACAATAAAAGTAACAAATATCAAAGAGTCTAGCCCCAAAAACGAAGTTTTTATAAATATTTATAATAGACAATTCCTAAAATAAAAGGGAAATCTATTTAAGGAAAATCTTACCAAAAACGCGTCTGAGTCAATGACTAGAGCGACGAACCGTCGAGGTCATGATGGACTGTCGAGGCCCTCCGTTGTTACATACTTAACTTCTTTTTCTACTACTTTCTTCACCATTCGATTGGCCATCGGTATCCGCATCGCAGTGGGCTTTGGGTCACCAAAACCCAACTTCTTTTAATTAGAGAGACGCATGAGATTTATGCTTGCCCCAAGATCACATAAGGCTTTCGCAAAGTGTAATAACCTGATTGTACATGCAATAGTGAAGGCACCCGAATCTTCTTTGTTTTGCACTAGAGACCTTGTAGCAATAGCACTACAATGCTGCTTTATATCATCATCCTCAAAATTGACCGATCTTTTCTTAGTGACCATATCTTTCACGAACTTGGCATAACCGGGCATTTGTTCAAGAGCTTCTATCAAAGGGACATTGATGGAAAGTTAATTGAGCATAGTGATAAAACGTTGATATTTACCATCCTCAGTCTTTTTCACTAACCTCGAGTTGCGACTGCAATACATGTCCATCATTTTTTAGATTTTGGAAAGTATTGCTACGACAGTGCCTGGTTAGCGTGGGTTCACAATCGAAGACAATTGGGCCATTTGCAACTCAAGATGCTTGATCGAGATTGCATGTGCATCAACTTTTTTCCCAATACTCGCTAAGTAACTCCTCAACTCTTTAGTGTGCTCATCACTAGCATCAAACCTCTTCATCATTTTCTGTAACATATCATCAAATCGTGCCATATTACCTCCACCATCCCTAGGAGAAACTTTATGATTTTGAGGTGGAACATAGGGTCCCCTTCTATCATTTATGTTACCATAGATACCCCGGTTGAAGTTGTTGTCGCCGGTTGTAATTCCCACATCTGATATAATGACCCTATCGGTTGTAATTACCATAGTTTTGACCTTGATTTTGTTGACATTTTTGCCAATTTTCCTGATTGGAGCCTTGGGCGTTTTGTAAGAAACCCCTGTCTGCTTATTTACCGCATAAGAGTCCTCCTCATAGTAATACTCATCAGTTGGCGGTGGTGGTTTAGACAATTAGTTCACCGCATTTACCTTTTTTGCACCCTAGTAACATGTTTCAACGCCAACCCAAGATCAATTCTCATTTGAGTCATTTCCTCAGGAATCTCATCTCCGGCTGGATTATGTGTTGATTGCACTGCAAAAGTATTTCTCACAGTATCTGACTTTGTAGTGCTCCAAGCTTTATTGTTTTGGGAGATTTTCTCTACCTTCTCAGCGATCTCAGCATAAGGACACTTCTTATAAGAGCCACCGGCTATCATATCCAGAATTGCTTTATTATTATCATCCTGTCATCGATAGAAGTATTCTTTAAGTGGCTCATCATCTATGCGATGATTGGGGACACTTCTCAATAATGAGGTGAACCTATCCCAAGAACTACTGATTGATTCTCCCGTTAGTGCCAAAAAGTTGTTCACCCTATCTTTGTTGTTTAGCTTCTTATACACCGGGTAATAACGTGCTAAGAACATATCCCTTAATTGATTCCAAGTGTAGATTGAGTTATAGGGGAGTTCGGTAAACCATATAGCGGCTCTCCCGGCATTGAGAGAGGAAACACTCTCAACCCAATTACTTCCATATTCAAACCAGGCCTCCCTACACAACTCTTACACACCGACCTCACCTTGGCGATGTGAGCATGTGGATCCTTAGAAGGTAGCCCTGAAAACAAACCTCTAGCGGTGAGCATTTGCATTAGACTACTTGTTACCACGAAAGTTTGGCGGTGTGGGAGGGGAGGCAATACAAGTGGCCCGTCAGAGTCATTAAAATTATCATTTCTCCTATTATAATCCTGAGGGCATGGAGCGGGAGGTTTCCTCCGTATTTCACCTTCCCTGCGATTAATAGGCAATAATTGATCATGAGCATCAACCGGCGGTGGAAGTTCCAGGTTGTGATCATCATCGAGAATACCCAAATTTTGATTCATTCGGTGTAGTGTACGCTCTAGTTCAAGATCGGGTGAGAGTATGGGTTCTCCTCTACTCTGCGTACTTGGCATACACGGAAGTTAGATCTGCAAGATACAAAAACAAAGAGAAACCGGAAAAATTTGACTAAACTGTGGTAATAGGCTTAAAGTTAATCTAAAAGCCTCTTTCCACGGCATCGGCACCAATATTTGATAACGTTCAAATATACTTCTTGAAATGAAATATAAATGATTGTATGCAATATATTTACCCAACTATGATCCTGTAGAAAATATGGAAGAATATAATCAATAAAAAATATTTAACTTGATAGTCATTATATAAAAATAGGGGATTTTAAATTGAAATAACAATAAAAGAAATAAAAATAGCTTTATACTAAGTATTTATTTATATCCAAATAAATAAAAATAACTAAGAATGTGTTCCTCATAAGCTCATAACGTAATAACCCTAGTAATAACAATTCTTCTCTAGTGTTATGCATGCAAAGTGATAAGTTATGTATATCTAAATCCTTGGTCCTGCATCTAGAGAATTTCACCTCTACCTTGTTCCGACTACATGCACGACGGTCCATCGATGAATTCTGTTCCTCCATACTTAGAATCTTTTGAAGATTGGTACTAAAGATACTTTTTATTGACATTGATGAATGTGCAGGACTGTCCGTCGAGAGCCTCCGTAGCCCCACACTTAGTAAAAATTCCCCAACTTCCTTTAGAAGCCTTTTTCTTCGTACGACACTGGACCATCTACAGAACGTCGAGGTCATGATGGACCGTCGATGGATTCGTAGGTTGTCATTTTTACAAAGCATAATACTCCCACGTTCTCCTTCTAGACAGATTTCCTGCAAAACAAAGAGAAAACTACATTAAAACCAATACAAAAAGGCCTTAGACACACACTAACCTGAAGGAAAAACCATTTAAAGTACCGTGAAACCACGATACATTATCTATGCATGTTTTGTAGAGTTTTAAATGTTCATTTTGGATGAAATTCAGATGAGAGGTCCTAAACTTGTATACAACAATATTTGGGTTGGAAACGCGCATGTGAAAATCCCTAAAGACCATCCAAAGGGTCCTTGAGGAAGGACCCCTCAAGAGTGCCCAAGTTGTCAAAAACTAGCCCAACCTACTAAGGCAATAGACGCCCAGTGGGTCAGTCGATGCCTCGTAGGTGAGGGGCGTAGGTGGAAACTTAGGCGTTGGAGAGGCCAATCCAAAGACCAGCCTCATTACCAAACAACGGACTAACATAATGGTCCATTTTTTAAGGGACGGGCCGTCAATTGAAAAGTCGTTGGTGGACTGTCTTCTCCACATGTTCACTGTAATGTTAGGGGTGAAGTTGGAAATTTACTCCAAGTATTATAAAATAGGAGGATATTTATTTTTGGTTTTTAGGGGTATTTTAAGAGTATATAATTCAAAAAACTCTCATTTAAACACTAGAACCTAAATCAAAACCCATTCTCTCCCAAAGTTTCTACAAAACCCTCCATGAGAGCTCAAGGTGAAGATAGAGCTTGAAGATAGATATTCAATGAAGTTTCTTATTAAATTATCATTGGATTCTTCTAATAAGGTATGGTAGTTCTTCATATAAGGCTTGCTATCACCTTTTAGTCAATTTCAAAGATGATTTTCCAAGATGAAAAAGATGAAAAAGATCAATTTGTACTCTATGCCTTGGGTTCTTGCATAAAAGATTTCAAACATTTAGATATTATATTATTGATGTATAATTGATGTTATCCAATGAAATTCTCCATGAACTCTTGACCTTCTCAAATCTCTAAATTTGACTTATATATGCATTATGTGATCAGGCTTTGATATTAATGAATTCATGGATAAATTGTTATGGGATTTTTATTCATGCACATATTATGATTGTATGGTTTATAGGTTGTTTCAATTTCATCAATTGAGTATTGTATATTCTTAGATCTATTTAATATTAAGCTTATTGAATTAACATTGACTTAATGCTTATGAATTCTAGTGTAGTTTTCTATGGGCTATTGAATGATGTAAGTCTATATTGAATTGACCTAGATTCATTGATTATTATGGTTATTGAATTTAATTGATGATTATGGTCATGGGTAAGGGTCTTATAGTATTGAATTGGATGATTTACCTTTGGATTGAAGTGGTAAGATTGAATGGGTGTTATGCTTCCCTAACTCTCTTAATATTATGTATTGTTGTTGTATTCTAATGATTATTAGTATGGTCCACTTATGGTGGCGGTGGTATGTGAATTGCTGTGTTTTTGTCGGCGTTACTTTATGTAATGTGATGATCATGGCCTTGTAGGCAATACTTGAAGTATTATGATGATTTGTGCAGATGATTTATGTTGAGTATGGGCATATCTATCTGCATGTGATTAAGTTAAAGTATATGTTCTATTGATGTTATGTGATCATGTTGGACTATGACTATGCCTTTTGTGTGTAGTCTTAAAGGTGATGCATGATTATTCCTACTTGACTATATGAGTCTATGATTGTCATATTGATGATGATATAGTAAGGTAAAGGATGACATAAAGATGATAAGCGTCATTCCTAAGTGTTTCAAAGAATGATATGCTATATGGAATAAAGTAAAGAATGATGTGTCTTGTATGGGTCGAGTTGTGTCCCCTACTTTTTAAATGTAGAAATGATATGTGAATACGACATGTCTTGACTAGATAGGTTTAGTGAACCCTTGTCATGTATGAATGAATGATATGTGAGACCTTAAATGATATTACGAAGATCATGTACGTGGAACCTTAAACCTAGTGGTAAGGTTATGAATGTTGAAGTTGAGAGTCGTAATGGTATCCTTAATGTAAAGTATGATGGACTTAGGGTTGATTGAATGGAACGGCAACATATAATCCTTAACAAATTAACAATGAGCTATATATGTCGCCATTGTAAGGTAGCCTAAGTGGACCTCTTTGGTAAGGCGAATGTGATAGGGTTATGAACTAGATATGGAACTCATTTGTATTAACCTTTAATGTCAATTACTCTATACGAACGAAGGCTAGAGTGATTATGTAATGGGAAGTATCTTTACTTGAGAAGGAGACTAGAGAAAAATGTAGCTCTACTTGAGATAAGACAAGATTGCATAAAAACCCGTCATATGCCTTACCCATGTGCCGACATGGGATGTGTTCTTGTTCTACCCTTGGCAAGTAGAATAGCCTCATCGATTTTTGCCTATTCTCATCATGTGGGATACCTACTAGCATGAGAGAAGTTCTATAAAGTCTAGGTGTTGGTATGAGATTCTATCTAGACATTGAGCAACGATCTTTAAAAGTGTTAGTGAGAGTCCCTTGGTCCTGTCCAAGAGCATTACTTGAATGTCTTTATGTTATGAAAGTCTCTTAAATGAACTATGGAATTAAATGACGCTAGAAAATGAAGTATATTAAATGAATAAGTACTTATCTAGAGTAGTTAACGGTTGTCTAATTAAGGTGTTAAGGGGGCATAGGAATAGTCACTTTCGTATGTTACCTTGATAGGTCTTAAGACTGTCTCTAGTTAGGGAAGATGATTTATTATGTAGACATGATCGAAGTCTTGAGTAATCTATAGGATTACTTAGGAAATCTAGAAGAGGTCAATTTATCGATGATATCTTCTTGATTTACTTAAGTATGTGTTTTGGTAGACTTTGGAAGAAGAATGTCATATTATCTATGTGTTTTTGTATTAAGTGAGAATGATTCTATCTTAGGTATTCTATAGGATCTCTTAAGTGTGTGTTCAGGGGATTTTATGGGAGGTCACTTCAAAACTCAATCAAGTGAACCTTAAAATCACCTTTGGTAGGAGGATCTCATGTCTATGTAATTGTTGTATTGTAAGTGTGTGTATCTTATTATAGGCCGTCTTAAGGATCATTTAGGTGTGACTAGAGAGGACTATGGGCGGTCTCACTTTGTCTTACTTAAGTGAGTCTTAGAATAGATTTTAGTGAGAGGATTGAATGCTAGAAAGTATCCCTGGTGAAGTTGGGAAACTTCAATGTAACAGTGAAGTTAGTTCACTGTAACTTGTCATGAGCTTACTGTGATGTTGCTAAAAATGTGAATAATTGCTTAAATGATTTCTTATGTTTTCCTAAGGTGTTAATTGTTGTTCTTATGCTTATAGTATGATGATTCAACAAAAAATCATGAAAAGCATGTTATTTACTAAATGTACTTTACATGGTTTTTGCATGGTTTCCATACTTAGTGCATCTAATGGGCTAACCCCTTCTTTTCCCTCTTACACTATAGTGTAGGGAATTGGAAGTATTGATGTTCCATGGAAGATGAATAGGTCTCTAAGGGTTGAAGATGAAGTATTGGTGATTCCTCATCGATTCCAGGATGATATCCACATGTTCTTTTATGTCTTAGTCTTTGTTTTATCTCTTGTATGTGCTTACATCCAAGTGTTGTATAATCAAAATTTTCGATGGTTCAATGAGATGTTTTAAAGTTTTAATGTTTTAAATAGAAGTCTTCTGCTTGCGTATCGATTATGGAAAGTGTTCTTCATGTGTGAAGAAAATTTTAAATTCTTTCTCATTTTAGAATGTTTAGTATGCAATGAATGATACAAGTGGCTTTGATGAGACTTCTTGAAGTCTCATTTTCCATGTGGCGACACAAGAATGATCTAATTTCTAGGGTTTACGTGTGGGTCGTTACAGAGTGTGTGTGACATTGGTCAAAATGATCACATAATGGCTATAAACAACAGATTGAGTCAGCCACCCTCTTAAGACTACATTACACTTTCAAGCATAGACCACACAACACAATTTAGCATAGGAGGCAAGCTAACTTCATATTACATTTTAAGCCTCCTAACATTAGATATTCACACATTTACATTGGGTTAAACGGTTAGGGGTCATCAACCAGTAAAACTCATAAATGGCAGCACCTTATACTTTACCTTAACGTATATATATACATGCTTATCCAATAGTCATACAACCTAGATCATTACTACAATAGGAAAGTAGGCATAGGCTTCACATAGTGTGATCATCATAACCACACACTCATATTTATCAATTTTCCTTCAAGGCCACATTCAACACATACATATTGACAACAAGGTAACACTGCCACCATAAGTGCACCATACCACACAATACCATTAATGGCTTCATCAATTACAATAATATAAAAAAAGTAGAGAGGAAGAGACATTCTTACCAATTCATCGACCTTTGATCATCATTGATCAACAAACCTTTTTCATCATCAATACATTATAGGGTAGTTTCAAGAGATACATTTAATCATGAAAAGAAATCATGTACAAGTCGCTACAAGATCATACTACAATCTAATACAATACATCACATATATACTAGAAAGTAGAGAGGTATAGATTATCAACCAATCTCCCTAGTCTTGTTTATCAATCACATTTTATCAATAATATAATTTTACGGCTATATCTAAAAATATAGAAAATCAAAGCTAAATTATGCTTCATGTACCCTAGAATATAGATCACAACATATACATTACTCTGCCAAGTCTATAGGCTATAAGAACCTAATTAAATATTTTACAATTCAATTGTTATCTATTCATATTGGATCAATTATAACTACTTATCATCACATTATAGATATAGGCAGTATCTAAGACAATTAACCATTAACATAACTAAATCACAAATCGATATGCATAAGATCAAGATCATAAAGCCATACATAGGCTAAAATCGAGTTTGTGAGAGAGTATGGGTTCATCATTCTATTGGCTTGAAAATCACGTCCAAATCAGTAGAAAATCATCAATACATTCTTGCTTTTGAAATTAATTTAAGAAAAAACAGATGGCTCGATTTAAGAAGAAGAGATTTGATCATGGAACTTCTTTGAAAACTTTGAGGAGGACTCTGTATATCAAAGATTAACTAGAGATGAAGGATCACCGTACCTTAATTGGATGAGGAACCCACTAAAAATTGGTGAAGAACCCATGGGAATCCAATTTACAAGTTGACCTTGAACTTCACCTTCAATGGAGGTTTCTTGAGAGGGAGGTTTGATTTTGAATGGAGGATTGGGTATGGGTTTCACGTTGTTAACCAACCTAATATACCCTAAAATAGTTAAATAAACCTCCTAAGGTCAGGTAAGAACGTGGGGTGAAATTCCCATTCAACCCATAATTAGGAAGCGTGCATGGCAATTATGCAGGCCTGCATTGACGGACCCATTGATGCTCAGAAGGTCCATCGACGGACCGTACATCAGGTTGTCGTTTGGGTCTGAGGCTAGACGATTGACTTAATCCTTAACCAGTCCAAGTTTCCATGAACACCTCACAATCGATGGACCGTTGGTGGACTTATGAGGCGTCATTTGGTTCAGTCGATTGGCAATGTCTTGACAACCTTTGAGTCCTTCTTGAGGGCCTCTTGCAGGGCCCTTGGAGAGTCATACCCAAGCATTTTAAACTTTAATATACACATTAACATTTTGAATATCATACATTCACGTTTTACCTAAAATGAACACATAAAACACATCCAAACATGCAAGGCACACTCAAGACACACATGAACGTCTCAAGGGCTAACTTGCAAAAGTCTTAGACGTTCTAGGAAGTTTGACCTACAAAATTCATGAAACTCCATACACTACCTATAAACATCATTATTACTCATTTTAAGACCTTAATAATCTCATTACACACACAGGAGCACATAAATACACATAAGCCCCTTAGGTGACTAGTCATCGAACGTCTTGGTCGTCCCTTAACGTTTGACTTCCAAATGACTTCAAATCACACAATAATAATTTAAAACACTTAATTATAATGTTAAAAAACTTATAGGAACAAGTGAGGCTCTATACACCCTAACTAATTTTGGGGGTCTTACATATATGTTTGGTATCGTCTTCATTGATGATATTCTAATCTATTCAATTAAACAAGAGGATCATGCTAGTCACCTCAATATATTCCTTCATACATTTAAATATAAGTTTTTTTATGTCAAGTTGGGTTACAATATTTCCGGTGATGGGATTAGAGTCGATACCCAAAATATTGAAGTAGTGCAGAAGTTGGCGTAAACACATGTCTCTAACTAATATAAGGAGTTTCTTGGGTTTGGATTGCTTATAAATAAGATTAGTTGAGGTTTTCTCATCTATTTCATCTCTTTTGATAAATTTGACTCAGAAGACAGTGAAGTTCCAATGGTTTGAAGCTTGTGATAAGAGCTTTCAGGAATTGAAAAACAGGTTGACTAATACCAATGTTTTGACCTTACTATAGGGTAATAAAGGTTTTGTGGTGTATTGTGATGAAACTAGAGTTATGTTGGGATGTGTTCTAATGTAGAATGGTAAAGTAATAACTTATGCCTCCAGACTGTTTGTAGGGACCCCAAAATGAACTAGGTGAATATAGAGTCTAACATGAGTTTCATGAGTTAATAGAGTCTTAAAATGACTTATTTTAATTTTTAGAGTCAGTATATGAAGTTTGGAAGAGTTTGGAGGTCAAACGTCCAAGACGTCTGTAAGCTATGCTAAGTTGAACTAGTGTGTCATTGTGTTCTGTAATGGAGTTTTGAGGTATTGTATGAGGGTAAAATTGAGTTTCTAGGGTTCCTAATCACAGACTGACATATAATGGGTTAAAACATTCAAGTACGACGGTCCCCAAAGAGGACCTTATCGTAGGCCAGAAAGCTGTCGAGCAGCCTAGATGAGGAGGCTGCTGCGAAGCACAGCCAGAACTCAAGGGGAATTTATTGCCCTTCGAGACGGGGAAATCTCGAAACATTCTGTCTCAAATTAATTTCCAGAACCGAGATGTGGAAGTTACCCGCAATACGCAGTGAACTCCCTGATATGGTCACGTCAATTTTAAGTAAAATTTGAATTAGTTAAAGTTGCCAAATAGTTGAATGGTTCTTTTGGGAACTTAAAGTATTAATTATTGGTGGTTATTTTAACGCTTTGAATATTATTTTATCAGAACAATATACATTTAGACTCTAGAGTCTAGACTCCAAATAAAAACTTCTTCCTCTCCAAATCTCTCTCAAAAACACCATTAATGAAGAAGAGAAATTGGGGGCTGCTCTTAGGACGAATTCATCAAGTAAACAAGATGGGTTTAAGTCTATAATCTAAGATATGTTAAGCTTAATCATCCATGGATTTTTCCATTCATGGAGCTCCCTAGTTATTCCTCAATTGTGAATCCAAAATACCCCAATCTAGAGAGGGTTGTGATTGCATTGTGGGTAAGGCTTTATTGTGATCCCAATGTAGAGGGTAGCATTCAATTATGTTCATATGATGATTATTTGATGTTTTCATTAAGTTTTCATGGTGATTTGTAGCAATTGATTGAAGGTGATCAAGAAGGTTTTAGGCCATTAGAGGCTAGACCAATGTTCTAAGTTGATATTCTTAATTCAATTTTATCATGTACTATTAGATCATCATTAAATCACCTATATATGAATTGAAAAAGTCTTAATTTATCTATATTGTTATTTACTTATAAATATGAAATTGAACCTCTGTGATCATATATGCCTAGACTTACCTTCTAATGATAAGATTGAATGAATTAAGGGAAGTAATAAATTGTAGGGCTTGTATGCAATTGATGCTAGGGATTTGGAGGTGAATTCACTATGAAGGGATAAGTTTTATTTATCTACTATTCCTAGACATGAATATTATAGGAGAAGCAAGATCTCTCACCTAGAGGGATGCTAAGTTCACCTAATAAGCTAAAATGAATCAAGACATTATGAATTAGAATAGCTTGAAGTTGTATTGAATAATCCTCTTCTTTTTTAGTTGACTTGGGACCAAGGTGTGTTAGCTTGATATGGTAGGTGTCATGATAGCTTGGAATGGAGGAACTAAGCCCTCTCATGTTTAGCTTTGTCATGTATTACTAGGATAATTGATCATGATAGCTTGGGAATCGAGGTTTTCATGATACATTGGGAATAATGGTTCTCATGATATCTTGGTACTTAGTAGTGAAGCTCTCTTAAGATTATATTGAAGTAGCATGACTAGAATGCATTACTGATAGCTTTACTTGGTTAGCACTAAACCATTTTATGATAGCTTTAAGGGAAAGTCCTATACTCTCCCTAATCTTAGCTTGACTTGCATTTCATGATAACTTGTCTTGCATGCAAGGTGAATTACATGAATTAGCTTGGGATTAGTTTCTTATGATAGTTTAGGGTTGAGGATTCATGCTCCCCTATGATTAGCTTGCATCTACATGATTGGTTGCATGACTGTTAGGATGGGTGTTTCCTTTCTTAGTTAGCTTTTATTAGGTTAGTCTAGAGAAGTACTTAGTTTAGACGGTAGAATGGGATAACATCTAATATGACTTGAAGCTACCTATGACATGACCCCTATAAAATGTATGGATAGCTTGGGTAGTGGCTATGGTTGCTTTCCATGACATGATTGACTTAAGATGATAGTTCCTTATCAATATGATGTAGGTCTACTAGAAAATCCTAAAATGAAAAAGAATAGGGTGACTTCAAGACATGCTTAGTGTGTGAGGTAGAATGGGATGTTTCACATGCATTGCAGAAGTGTGCTTTGAGGTGGTTTAGGGGCATAGTGATCATTTGATATGATGAACTTAAGGTCTTAATTATGATAGTGGATTATGATAAAGAATGACCAAAGAGATGTACTTAGCTTTGGTAGTAGTAAAGGATTCTACCTTAGCCTTGCACAAGTATACTTTGAGGTGACTTGTTATTTAGTTCATTTGAGTAAGAAGGAAAATTAGTTAAGTTTGAATTAATATATGCTTTATGATGCTTTATTATGCTTATGTTATTCATGTTATGTTTATGCCTTTATCTATTATGATTATGTCAATTGTTGACTAACCCTTTGAGATATCTTATGTTTGGTATGATAGTTTCCATACTTGGTACATTTCATACTTACGCATATTTTGCCTATATTATAATCCAATGTAGGTCTGGAGGAGATTGAATTTCTTTGAAGGGTAGAGTTCCAAGGCTTTAAAGAAGGAAGATTGGTGACTCCTCTTACCATCTGAGTTACACCACCACTATCATGTCTTTTATGATTATTTTCTATGTTAGACTTATATGGGATGTGACCCAAAAATATTGTACTCTTGATGTCATACCTTGTTTTTGAGACATATGTTAGAAGTTTTATGAAATGATTTCGTGTTATGTTCTGAGAAAAGAGTTTAATTTTGCACTACTTTTCGTATATATGCAATGAATGATGTCTAAAGGCTTGTACATGACATCCGAGAGGTCAAGTACAATGTGTTCCTACTTGAAGGATGCCCTAACTTCTAGGGTGTACTTTAGGTGGTGACAACCTTGGTATCATCATAACATAAGGTTATGAAATGGTCCTAGAATGTATCAAAACCACGTCTACTATAATATTATTCATCAGAGTGAGTCGCAACACATCTATGAGTAGGAGGCTACGGGATGCTTAGGATAGTTTCACTTCTTGATTTTTCAAATCATGACATAGGGTTTGGCTTGAGTAAGTCTTTGTTATAATGTTTGCCTATAATTTTTTCCAGGTTATGTCTAGCACTAGAGCTAATGCAAAAAGGGAAGGAGATGGCATTGAGAATCAATAGGTTCCTCTCCAAGGTAATCAATTCCCTCCACAATTTTATAATCCTCTTAGAGTTGAGAATGTAACTCTAGAAGAATTTATGACTTCTATGAACTTTTTGGATCAAGCCTTGATGTCTCAAGCCAATATGAAGGTGGTGTCTAAACCTATAGGGGGAATGTGCGCTTATATAATTAGGGATTTCTTGAGGATGAACCCTCCAGAATTAGTGTCTCCAAGAAGGAAGATCAAAATTGGTTCATATATGAGTCTCATAAGACTCTTTGTATTATGGATTGACTTCTACGGAGAAAGCAGAGCTAGCCACTAACCGATTGAAAGATGTAGCTCAAGTTTGGTATAAGCAATGGAAAGATTCTAGGCCCGTAAGGGAGGGTCCCATAGAGTGGGAGACTTTTAAGTCTAGGGAATTGAGGGAGCCTAAGTTGGGGGAATTCATAAACCTCAAGCAAGGAAAGTTAGGTGCTAAGGAGTATGCTTTGAAGTTCACTCAATTGTCTAAGTATGCTCCAATCTTGGTGGAAAACCCAAAAGACTTAATAATCAGGTTCATGACGGGGGTGTCCAAACTAGTTCATGAAGTCCCACTGTCGATCATTTTAAATAAAGGTGCACAATTTACTGCACAATTTTTGAAGTCTTTACAAAAAGGTGTGGGTTCAATGGTGAACTTAAGCACGACTTTTAATCCTCAAATGGATGAGCAAGCAGAGCATACTATCCAGACCTTACAAGATATCTTGAGTTCTTGTTTGATTGATTTCAAGGGGAATTAGGATGATCACCTGCCTCTCATTGAGTTCGCTTACAACAATAGCTATCATTTGAGCATCCAAATGACTCCATATGAAGCTCTTTATAGGAGAAGATGCAGATTTCCTACTAGGTGGTTCGAATTTTGTGAAGCAGGGTAGACATGACCAGATAAAGTGCACCAAGCCATTGATAAGGTAAAGGTGATTCAAGAGAGATTGAAAATGATACAGAGTCCTCAAAAGTCCTACATAGATGTTAGGAAAAGGATGTTGGAGTTTGAAGTGGATGATTGGGTAATCCTGAAGGTTTCACCCATGAAGGGCGTTATTTGGTTTGGTAAGAAGGCGGATTAGTACATTGTATATTGGAACTTATAAAATATCCTAGAGGATTGATAGTGTAGCTTATGATTTTGAGCTACCACTAGAGTTAGCAGCGGTTCATCCGGTATTTCTTATCTTTATGTTAAAGAAGTGTATGGGTGATCCTTCAGTGATTGTAAGAACTGAAAATGTTGGTATTAAGGATTTTTTATCCTATGAAGATATTTCAGTTTAGATTTTAGATTGCCAAGTTCGCAAGTTGAGAACAAAGGAGGTAGCATCAGTCAAGTTCCTTTTGGGACGAACCAATTTGTTGAAAAAGTGACTTGGGAAAGTTAAGAGGATATCAAGAAGAGGTATCCACATACCTTTGAAGCCAGAGAGAATGAAAATCAAGGTACTAATTCTCTTCTTAGTCCATATTAAACTATGACTAATCATGTTGTTACTTTCTTTTGATTGGTGAGTGTAAACTTGAGGTTACTATTCTTAGCTTAGTCAAAGAAACTCATTCGAGGATGAATGTTTCCAAGAGGGAGATATTTTAATATCGTAACTTGAAATAACTAAAAATAATTTAAGAAACTAAAAATAGTCACTTTTGGAAAGAAAGGGGGAAATCTGGAAAAATTTCTAAGTTAAGAAAGTGAGTTTTAGCCATTTTCAAACAGCCATAACTTTTAGCTTAGAATGAGTTAGCGGTAGTTCTTGATATGGTTGGAAGGCCCTTGGAGAGATATTTCCAATTCCTCTAACTTTGTGCATTTTTAATATCGTATGAGGTATATATGCTTATCCGAAGTTTGGTTGTTTGATTGAGGAAGGTTCCAATTTGGATTTAAGGCATACTAATCTTTCACCCATCTAGTTTTTAATTATGTTTAGGGGTTTATTTGGGGTAAAAACTAATTTTAGTCAAAGTAGAAAGTTTAGCTTTACGCTTAGGGCTTGGAAAAGAGAGAAGAGAAGAATGAAAGCAAGAAAGATCAAGGATTCTCCATGAACGCAAAGGAATTGCGAGTGGAATTCGTGGTGATAATCCCTATCAAGGTATGTGAGGCATTATGTGTTTAGTTAATTCATCCACACATAAAACTTTTTAAAATTAAGTTGTTAAGAATTTTTAACATGTTAAGAAGTGGATTCTTGATGAATCTTGTTGAATTCCTATTTGGTTGAGTTGTTTGAATTTTTCTTGATGTTGATTCGTAATTTTCGAGTTGTTTTTCGAGTTAGATTTATTGGGTATTGATGATCCTAAAGGTTTGGGAATAGAACAATAGAGATTTAGGCGATTTAGGATTAGAAAATAAAAAGTAAAACATCAGGCGCATCTAGGTAACACTTGGAACGACGTGCCCCATTTTTGCTAGAAGTCATAGGGCAGAGCGCCAGATTGGTTCCTCAAACCAAGTGGTCTAGCGCAGCGTGACGCGGACGCGCCCAAATCAACTTTTTCGCCCTATTTTTGTAGTTTAGCATTTTTAATGTATATTAAGCCTTCCAATGATTCTAATTACATCACATAATTTCTAAACACCTAGAAATTACAAAAGAACAAGATACATAACCTTGAATCTGTAATCCAATTCACAAAAGTGAAGATCAAAGTCAAAGAAGTAAAGAGTCAAAGTCTAAAGTTAAGAAGCTAATTTGAATCAAATTCCTAAAGGTCTTCAAGAGTCTTTACTAAACATTTTAACTTCGTTTTAAGGATAATGTTTCAAGTTAAATTAAAGATTAAAAAAAAGTGAATATAGGGGAACTAGTATTTTCTAAGAGTTGATTTAAGACTCAAGTTTAAAGTTATGAAAACAGTAGAGATTTCAGTTTAATTCTCAAAAGATAGGGGAACTAAGTATTCCCTAAAAGTTTTTAAGGTTTTTCAAATTTAAGTTTGGGGAAACTATGATTTCCCAAAAGAGTTTTGAACAAGAAAAAGGAACATTGATTCCAAGAGAGCTTTTTAAAGATAAGTATTGAGCAATTATCTCAACCCAAAGAAGAAAGTAGTTTTTAAAATCAAGATCTAAAGTTTGTTTTCGTAGTAGTATTGAGCATCAATGTGGGTATGATAGATCATATTAACTCAAATCTCCATGAAAACCATGTAGACGTCATGTGTATTCATGGCTCATACGTTTTAGATGATCACGTAATTTAAGCTAGTGGATCCACTAAGTTAAGTAATTCTATGCGACGATAAAGTTTAGGACAGTTTTGGCAGCATGGGCAAGACACTGTATCACAACTAAGCTTATAGTGGTGGTTGTCGGTTATAGAATCTCCCGCAGAAATTATATTACTTCATATATCAGTAAAGTTGAGATTGTTACATTTTCTTTACGAACAAAGTTTTACATCATTTTACAAGATTTTATATTTTGCATGTGTCTTAATATTATATATTTAGTGAAGGTATTCATGAGTTGAGAAGAGCCAAGGTAAGTATTTCTTCTTACTCTTTTCACGCTTATGTTTTATTAGAATTCTAACTCGCATACTCGTACATTTGAAGCACTGATGTGAGGTGGCCTGCATCGTATCATGATGCATATGCAGGTAACCAAGATTCGCATCATCTATCACCTCGTTAATCCATGTAAGAACTCAGAGTCAGTGGTTAGTATCCTTGCATTCTGGAGGATACATATTTAGTGTTTTTTTAGTCTTTTTTTTTATGGGATGTTGTGGGGTCTGTCCCAACATCCCTCTTAGTATTAGAGAGGTTTCATTGACAGGTAGCCCGTCAGATAGTTTAGTTTTGAGTCTCTTATTAGCATTACAAATATTCTATTATGAGAATTAAGTGCAATTTTAGCCAAGATATTTTGTTTAAGTTATCTTTATGAGAATATTTCTTGCTTTATATTGAGTTAATTCTTCCACTGAGTTAAGTAAGCCAGGCCAAGGATTCTCTCAAGGCCACCAAATGTCATTGGGTGTCGGGCACGTCCATGGTGTATTCTCGGGGGGCACCCTCTTGGTCATAAATATCGTAATAGCACCATTCTCAAGTAACCTCAAAAGCACACATGTGCAAAAGAAGAATAGATCCATAATACATCTCAAGCCAAGTATCCCATTTTGGTCATCCTAATCATGGTCTATATGTATAGTTAACTCTTAAATCTTTCTGTCATAAGGGATCCATACTCCTAAGTAAGCTCAAGGCACACTAGTGCAATGAATAAAGGGATTCCCATATTACCATTCACACTAAGAATTTCCTTGAAGTCATCATAGTCATATTTACCCTTCTTTGGTATCACTTAATGAATTACTTTAAGTAAACAAGTGAATTATAACTTCTAGTCAACCCTATATTTGATGGCATTTATAGAAACAATTCATCAAGCATCACTCACATAAGATAACACTCATAAGATAACCTTTAGTAACACTTGTTCAAGGAATGAGTAGCATCCGATACTACTACTCACACTAAGTACTTCGTTAGATAATCATACTCATGTTCCTTAATTATAGAATAGCCCTTCTTTTATAAGTCTGGGAACTCTAGGATGACACATTACTAGGTAAATCTTAGTTCCTTCTTGTTGTGAACTCTAAGAGATACTGTCCTAGTTACATGTTAGTTCATCATGTTTGAACCCTTGGAAAGGCTACTTAAATTATATTCGAAGTTCATTATAGATTTGGACCCTAAGATACTTTTTTTTGTATTTCTAGGTTCTTTATGGTTATGGACTCAAGGAGGACCTACACAAGCATATCTAAGTCCATATACTCTTTGAACATTATGAGTTCCTTCACTAGCTTTCTCTTAATTCCTCATTATTAGAACCGTAGGATATAATATACTCAGGACATCATAGTTCGTTAAGGTTGAACCTTAGGATATACTACACTAGGTATATCTTGGTTCATTATATTTGAACTCTAGGAGATACTCCTTAAATCATATTCTAGATCATTTAGTTGGATCTCTAGAAGATGCTCTTCAAGCATAATCTTAGATCAGTACGTACAATTAGACTCCAGGAGATGTTTCTTTATGCATAATCTTAGCCCATGTAGTTTGAACTCTAGGAGATGCTGCATTTAGCACAATCTTAGTTATATACTAATCTTGTTCAATTGGGATATAGCCTTGACCGACATGAGAACATATGGTCTCTCATGGTGTGTTCCACATCATCAAGGGTTGGTAAATTTTCCAAGGTGGAACCGGTTTGTTAGCATAGTTTAATCAACTAGCTAACTTCGTACGGTCATAATGTTAAGGGATACGAATATTTCTACTAGAAACCCAAACTCTACTAGGTAAGGCTTTTATCTCACAAGACACACTTGGGGAACTCAATACTATTCTCGGTGAGATATCCCTTTTGGAAACCCCAACTAACTAGGTCAGAACCTCAGTGAAATCCCAAACTGATCTAGGTGGCAACCTTCATTCTCATTGCAATATCCTCTCGGTGCTAGGCATACACCTCACAATTTAATCATTGGTTCTCTACTTGGACTCACATTAATGGAAAGGTGTTCATTACCACCAACCCATACTAATACCTATTCTATACCATGTGTGAGCAAATATCACCATCCATGACCTAGGTATAATGGCTCTCTAGCCATAGGTTCTACAGTTAGGAGAAGCCCTTCAACCATAGAACCATTACAATGTGAGTAGTATTTAATGTTAAGTTCATATTCATTTTTTGCCTCATGTCTAGAGTTCTTCATTAGAGAAGTATATCATCATGACCTAAGTGATTCTATCATTTCCTACCATCTATGATTCATAAGGTGATCTAGGTACGTAAAGGTCTCTTAGCCTTGGGTTCATATGTAGATTTTACTCTCACATCATTTGTTGATCACATTACCTTCACCCTAAGACTCTCATCCATCATGATCAACACTGCTCTAAGGTTTCTCTTTTAGTCTCTTCTTTATACCTAGATTCCAAGGTTATTTAATCACATCTTTTATTACGAAGTGATTCTAGTCCAAACTAATCATATAGGTTCAGTGCTAAGTTTAACATTCAAGATAATTCCTATTCAATCAAGTCATTAAATATCATAATTGTATGATACTAACCTAGATCAATTACAATACAAGATATTGAAATAGGAAGATCAATTTAGAACCTTCAACATTGCCTCTACTGGCATAAACCTTCAATGATCCCATTCTACAACTTCTATTAGGGTTATCATGGAATTCACATCTTAACCTCATATAATCATCAAACAAACATAATTTAATTATAACCACCAGATTTGATTCACAATCAAGTCATACCCACAATGTAATCACAACCCTAGCTAGAACTTGGGTTTTGAGTACAAAATTGGGGGAAACTATGGGAGATCCATGGTAGGAAGAACCAAAAGATGAATAAGCTTAACATACCTCATATTAATGCCCTTATCCAAGATTTAATCCCTGGTGAATTCGACCCTATATTCCTCCTCTTCTTTTTCTACTAATGCTCCTCCTCTTCCTCCTCCACCTCCTCCTCCTACTAGAGAGAGACAGACGATTTTTGGAGAGTGTTTTGGGGTCTTTATGTGGGTTAATTAGAGTGATTAGCTTAGGTTTTATTTAAAATTATGTATGCGTTTAAATAATCTATTAATCGGCCTTCATTAACCCCTTATTAATAACTAACACAACCCCTAATTTTTAACTTAAAACTGAAATGTTGAAAACTGGCAGCACCTACGGTTTGTCCATTTATGGATAATAGATATCTACTATCTGTGGTTTGGTCTCGTGGTTTGGGTCTGCTACTATAAACGTTATAGGATTCTTAAAAAACTAAGAATTTAACAACGCCCAAGACCTACGGGGCGTGGTTTGATCTAATGGGCGTCAATTGCCTCTGTAGATAACCACAAAAAAGCTGCAAAGTTGCTGTCTAGGCAGGTTTGGGGGACTGTTTAGGGGTCCTCTTCTAGGACCCCTCGATTGGTCTTAGGAGAGTCTTACGTTGAATTTTAACCCCTAAATCTATTTTTCTAAATGTAGGGGCCATTTCTACAAGTTTTCACCCTCAAATAACACTCCAAACTTCAACGACAAGACCATTACAAGTCACTAGTTCAAATGACTAGTTTCCGGACATTTTAGCCGTTTCTTAATGTTTGACCTCTTAAAATATCAACCTAACTTGAAAATACATTTTAAATAATTTAAAACTTAACTTGAATAAAAAAAACCTCTTTAGAATCTAGTTTCACCTACTAGGTTGCATCAAACAATAGCTAGGCCTAGTTAGGTTCTACAGGGTGTTACACGTTCACCTTGTCTAAGTCCTTCTAATGTAAATTACTTCATATTGATTGAAAATATTCTAAACTATTTATAAACACCTACAAATAATTTACAACATGAAGCATAACCTTGAATTCATAATTCAAATTTACACTAAAGCTTAGAGTCAAGTCTTGAGAGTTCTTTCTAGTATTTTAAAAAGTCTTTTTTCAAACATTTTCATAAATTTTTTAAACACTTGATCATTGAGTTTGAGAAAGAGTAATGCTAAGTTGATTTTCTTAAAAATTATATAACGGAACTAAGTATTCCCAAGAGCAAATGTTTTCTTATTTAAGACGAGAGGAAACATTGATTTCCAAAATATCTTGAAAGCTAGTTTTTAGTACCATATCTTTTTAAAAAAATATTTTGAGTAGTAATCCCAAAACATAGAAAATTTATGCTTTTAAATTGCATGAGCTAATTACATTTGGGGAGTAGTATTAAGCACTGATACATGAACTCATAATCTCCAAAAACCATGTAGCCAACATGGATTGAAAGGGCCAAACTTTTTAGATGATTCTTTAATGTTTTATAGCATATACTAGTGGATCCACTTAGTAGTAGGTTCTACACCCCGTCAAAGTATAGGCCGGCTCTGCAGCATGGGTAAGATGTTGTATCACAACATAGCTCATAATGATAGAGGTTAGTTAGAGAAACTGCCATAGCTCATAATGATAGAGGTCAATTAGAGAAACTGCCACAAAGATTTTTTTTATTTTCATATACAAATAGAGTTTATTTTGTGTCCTTGCACAGAAACTAAGTATTTTGTGTTTTTGAATACATTGAATTACTATCTATTGTTTTAAAAGTTTTCGATTTATACTACGTGCTTTACTATTGCTTGATATTTAAATGAGTTGAGTATCCCTGAATTGAGTTTGTTTGAGGTAAGTGTTTCTTTCAGATCTAGTTCAAGCACCTGTATTTTTTATATTTTCCCTCAAATGCTCGTACATTCCATTACTAACGCTAGTTGACCTGCATGTTTTATAATGTAGATATAGGTGACAAGGATTAGCATCTATTGTTCATTGATTTAGTCAAGTTTCAAAGTTGTTTGGTGAGCCTCCTTGCGTTCCGAAGGATCTCTTTCTTTAAGTTTCAATTATTCCAGTTGTTAGGATTATAGGGTTGTTGTCCCGATATCCCTCATAGTATTAGAGGCTTCAAATAGATAGTTATTGTTGATGAGTCTTGTTTTATTTTGTTATTGATATTTGAGACTTGAGTTGCTAATTTTTCTAGGGAATGTTTCTTTAAATACACTGAGTTCATTAATTTGAGTTAAAGCTTTACTTTTAAAAGTTACCTTATGTTGAGAAAATCTTCTGCTAGCTGTTAAGTCAGGCCAAGGGTTCGCTTGGGACTGTCATTGGTTCTCGAGTGCCTGTCGCGCCCATGTTGTAGTCTCAGGGCGTGATAGGTACATATGTATAAATGCATAACAACTAAAAGCTCTTAATTTGTTTTATAGCAATAAAGCCTTTAAACTTTTCATGTGAACTTACTTTAATATGGAAAGTAAATAAAGGCATGCTCTTAGGAAAAGTAGAATCTCTCAATGATAATTGAAGAATTTAAGAGTTCATATTAAGAAAAAGAACACAAACACAATTCGAAAGAACAAATATAGAATGAACGATGAAAAAAGAAAAGGACCCGATGCCATGCATATCCGATGCATAAAGGAATTATCTCATTTTTTGCATTTTTCATCACCTCAATACCTCCTTTCTTAAGGACACATTGCATATGTATAACCTTATTATCGTTAGAATTTGGGTAAACAATATTTTGTATCAACCCACTTGATCACCTTTTCCTTAGCATATATTTTGTTACTTGATTCATCCTTCTTTGAAGTTGAATAACATCATTTTTTTTATTTATATCTTATGCATAACAAGTGGATCTAGTTCCGTGGATATAAATATCTTCCAACGTAGAGCTCATTTTTAATGACCTGGTCGGTCTTGTTTTTTTTTTCTAGAATATTATATTTGCCCCTCCTGATTTAGACCACTATTCATTTTTTATTGAGTTAAAAAAGATGGTATATAACTTTGAGTTAAAAGTTTAGAATTTGGTAGATCTGTTAGTTTTAAAAGTCCAAGTTATTAAGAAAGTAGTTTTTTAGTTCTTTAAGAGTTTCAAATGCCAGAATGGAATTTTTTCGATTCCAACGGTCCTTGAATATGGAATGTGAGAGCTGTTAGTTTCGAATTCTGATTCTTTTTGAGGATTTAAGGTTCTAATTTGTTAAATTTTGGAAATTTAGGATTTGGGATAACTTCAGTAAACAAATGGAGTTCTCTTGATTGGATTAGAATTCTAAGAGTTTCATTATATTTGGTGATAATTTTAGGCCTAGGTGAGGAGTTTATTTTTGAGAGGTCCTTATCTTGTTTTAACCTTTTTAGACGTTGAGTTATTTTTTTATGGTTTTCATGGATATCAAGTCAAGGACCCTCCGATTCGTGTTTTAACAGTTCCATTGAGTCAAGAACATTGAGTATAATGGATTTTCATATGTGCTTTATGTATATCGTATTCCAAGTAAATCCCAAGGGTGTGTTCGATAATTTTTGAGTTGGCTTATTTTGCGTATTTTGGTTACCCCTCTACGTTAACAAATCTTCTGCTTGCTTTCATGGAGGGGCAGGTAACCCCATGTTTGTGGAGTCTTAATCGTGTTTGTCGCTGGTCAAAGTGTTGATCTCCGCATTTGGAAGACCTGTCGAGTTCACGGGAGACCAGCCTCATATTTAGTGATCCAAGTCAATAAAACTCGCATTTGCGGAGGACCCCTAGCAGTGTTAGACCCAAACTATAGGGTTTCTTCCCTATTTTCCGTTTTGGTGCGTCGAGAAATTGGAAAAGGTGATTTCTACATAAAATTGTTCGGTAACATTTTTTACTTCTAAATCTTTAGTTAACTTTTATTATTATTGAATTTATGAGTTTAAATCAATATTTTAGGTTGAATAATTGGGAGTTCTTGATGAGATTCATTTTTGAAGTAAATATGAGTTGATGAATTGATTTTAACTCCATTTTAAAAATGATTTTACCGAATGAGTTCCTAAATCATTGAGTAATGTTTTAACTATTGCTTTCCAAATTAGAATTCCATTTTAAAATTGGGTTTTGAGTTGTTTGACTTATTTCTCTATATAATTTATGTTGGAAGTCATTTCTGATGAACGATTATAGATATTTGATTTAGTTAGATTGTCTGTCTTTGGAAGTGATTAGGAAGGGGAAGAAACAACTCTTGGACTGATTGTTGATTAATTAAGGCAAATTGCTTTCTGAACCTTGTATTCTAGTCGAATTTGTAAGTTTCCTTTTTTGATTGTGTGTTGGGAGTAATAGGGATGAGGTGAATGGTCGAAGTGTTCACCTTTTATATCTAAATAAATTATAAAGGGTCGAATGGAAAAGGCTATATGTTGATCATTATGATGAAAAGTGCCTTACTGTAACCCCTTGTTTATTGCTTGATGAAATGCTTGAAAGCATGAATGTGGACTTGAATTGTGTAATTTTTTGCTTCTTCTATGTGGTGATATAGCTTGTCTACATTGATCATTGAACAACCTGATGAGACATGTGATTATTATGAGGCCGAGGTCTTTTTCAGTGAGTGCTACTATGCCAAGGTATTTAATGGTGAGTGTTTTGGGCCATTTATTTGATTATGTCAGTTTAAACCTTATGTGTGACTTGCTTGATACTTGAGATTGATGTACTAGTTACGTGTGACTGGACTATTTTACTTTGCGGTTGACTTTTTTCATTCATTTAATTGTTGAATTTTTCCTTTTAGATTTCAAATATTGGGCATTGTGAGCCGTATATTGTAGAACTACTAGGTCTTGTTACTTTTGTGCAGGTTTTAGTTTGAGGAGGTCCGGTTGATGAGTCTGGGGTATTTATTATTGTTACGACCCGAAAGTACTCCCTGGAAGTAACCGGCATTGTCGACCTCAAAGAGGTCTTAGACAAGCCCTAGTATTCATCATTGCATCATACATAGAATAAAAGTGGAATATTTAAAATTTTCATTTGAAGTTCGACTTCACCTCATATATGAAAAATAGAAACTAAGTTGTCTCACATTTCCATCTATACACAAGAGTATGTGAATTGGGACTTAGCCCTTACATCATTCCGAGTCTTACAAAATGAATACAACATACTTCTTGAAATAGGAGATGTAGAACAATGTCTTTCTATATAAGCGAAACAACTAAGGCTAGAATAATTGGGTTTTCTCCTTAGACTTGAGGACTCACCAACTTGGAAAACAATCTAAGCTTCTTGATTAAATTTCCTTGAATCACCTCAATTGCCTGAACCAATATTTATGTATAAAATAAAAGAGATATGGGTTAGTACAAACATTTGAGAACATGCCAAAAGGGACATTTTGTTATAAGCATGTTATGTTCACTTTAAAAGACTATGCAAATTCCAAGAATCACATACAAGTCCATATCATAACAACAAGAAATATTTATATTCAAGAGAAACATCACAATAGAGGCATAATTAACATTTCATAACTAGAGCTCATTTCATCAAAACATCTCAAGACATTACTCATAACCCCAATGCAAGTCTACTAGTGCAATGTGTATGTGAATCCCCATAACCCCACATAAACCAATTAAACTAAAAAAGATCACAAATATTGTCTTTTATATCATACATCATCATAACAAGTGTAGTTCATTCCATGCATACCAATTTGGACCAACATCATGCATATCAAGTGAAAGAAATATCATAAATATCATATCAGACAAACTTCATGTATATCATGTGAAACCAATATCATACATATGGTATGATATCATCATCATGTATTTCATTTATAACATATATACATAATGAACAAACCCTAGGATTCCCCTCAAAGTCCACTTGTCCAGTGTATAGGTAAAGTCTCATACCCTTACCTATACTAAGTAACACCTCTTAAGTATCCATAGTTAGTTTTTATCCTCTTATGTTAACTAATTCATTTTAACATTTGGGAAACTTTTTCATAACAGATATAGACCATGTGAGCTACATGGAATTTGGTGTCATCCCCTCACATCGAAATGAAGGAATTCTACTTGCCAAGATAATACATAAACGTTTGTTTAGAATCTAGATGGATCCACTTGCTAAGGTTCCTATGGGGGCACATAGTTACACATAGTTAAGTACCCAGGAGGTTGTTACTAGAAACCCGTTTTATGCTAACTAGCATTGTAGTTTCAACCTCATGAGAGAACATAGTGTGAACCTCCCTTCCTTTGTGAAGGAAGACTTCTCAACATCGAGTTCATTCAGTGCTAAGCTAAATTTCCTTTTAGAAGTGTCTTTAAAGTCTTGATTATCATTAATTCATAACATAGGTCTTAGGTGTTTAACCCCTCATATAATATGTTCATACTTCATAGATTTTAAGATGAGAAAGATTTTTTATCACAAACCCAACATCATGTGAGAATATTACTTTATAACATAGTCATAAGATGTATATGGGAATTACCTTTAATCACTCATATGAACACATCTATCACCATCTCAAAACCATCATATTCATATCATGATCATACATTCGTAACTTCATCACTCATACTTCAGTTAACCAACATTACCCAAGATAAACCAACAATACTACAATAAAATATCCATGACCTTGAAGATATTACAAATGGAATTCAAGAAATCCCATACAAGTTTTCATACCAAATACATGATATTTATCCATAAAATCAATTATGAACATCATTAAATAATAAATTATACAATAAAATACTCAATTATATCACCTCTAATCATTGAACAACGTAAATCAACTGTTAGGGTTAGGAGAAGAGGGATATTCATGGGTCTTTAAACCATTAGACCAAAACATAAAGTTACATAAAACCAGTCATAAACATTAATAATCAATCATTATTAATCAAATTTAGACTAAATTAGTCAACTTTAAAGGTGACCCACGAAATTGAAGGAAATCTAGAAATTTTGGAAGAACATGAAAAATCAATTTAACGGAACCTCTTGGGGAAAGGAGTACCATAAGTGAAGAGTTACCATACCTTGTTTAATACTTAATGATTAATGGGAAAAAATCTTGATATTTAATCCCTTTATGGAGCTTTATCTTCTTCTTCAATGGAGTCTTGAGTAGAGAGAGTTTGACTTTGTTTTTTGAGTTTAGTTAGAATGAATTGGGGCCTTGGGGTTGGGGTCTTATGTTTAGATTTATTTAAGTAATAAATCACTAACCACCATTTTTAACCCCTCTATAATTAAATAACTCAGAATAACACCCTTGACTTAAAAGTGAAACTCACTTACGTGGCAGTGACCTACGGCCACACCTACAAACAGTAAGTGGTAGTACAGTCCGTCTTAAAGGTTGTAAGTCTATTCAAAGAAGGGGAAAAGGAGTAGTCTTGGTGATTATACTATGTATCAACCCACAAACTCACTTACGGGGTGTAATCCCAGTGATGGCTCGTCACTGCCCACCGTAAGTCAAGCTATCATTTGACAATTTTGTGAGTCAAATGGTTGGGTCCTCTTCAAGGACACCTAGGGTGGTCCTTGGGAGGGTCGTACCCAGACTTTTTGACACTAAACACGTATTAACATGTATTATAAGTATTTTTACAATGCTTAGACCTCATACGACTCTTCAAACCCATTACAAGACCTAAATACACACTATATCATTTTCACAAGTTTCCGGAAGTCATGGTCGTTCCTTTACGCCTATGCACTAACACTTCCAAACAAAGTTAGTTAGGCTATTTATGTCTTAAAACACACTTTAACACTTTTTAAGTTATTAAACATCATTCAAAGCTCTAGGTTATGTCATTGAATTTCTGAGGTGTAACAGTTTTCTAGATAATTGCTTTGTTTAGTAGGTTGATTTTTGGGTACCGTGTTGTTGGTACTCACCCTTTGCTTCTACACTTGTGTAACTTTTGATCCCAAACTTATGTGATCTTCTTCTCCTCCTCTTGACAGTCGTCGCTCGTGAAAATTTTGAGATGTAGTTGTTTGTCATCGATCCTGGCTGCCCTTCTTTTTATTTTTCTTTAAGCTTCGTTCTTCTGGAGAAAAAAAGAATAATAACTATATTTATCTTTCTAGTTCTTTATTTTCATTAGTGACTTGTTCACATAATAATCTGTTTTTGGGGTATTGTTTAGAATAAATAAGCTTTATGCCTTTGTCTTTTTTTGCTTTGTTGTATTTCTGCATTTATTTCATTTTCATTGGTCTGAGGCTGACTTGTGTTGTTTGGAATAGAAAAGGATCATCACATCCATTTTTGGGTTGTGAAGAAATGGTATTACAACTTTTCTTTCCAGTGGTAGAGAGGATGATGTCTGCAAGTGTAACACCTCTAAAATGACTTAGGTGAAACTAGATCCTAACATGTGTGTCATGAGGTTTAAAAGTCCCAGAATGATTTCTAATAGTGTTTTCAGGCATTGTTTAAAGTTTGCAAGTGTATGGACGTCAAACGTCCAAGGCGTTTGAATGTTTTGCCTTGAGATGTGCTTGCGTGTTTTAGTGTGTCTTTGCATGTTTTATGAGTTGTATGGAGTTAAAATTGATGTGAGAGATTCATAACTTGAATATGAGTGTATTTGAGTTGGAAACATCTAGACATAACTCTCCATGGACCGCCGTAAGGTTCGTTGAGGAGGACCAACCTTGGGCTAGCAAGCTGCCCAAGGCAGCAGCATTTGTTTTAAGTGGGAACCAGTCAGCATCGCGAACTTGGTTCATGGAGGGAAAAAATGTGAGACTCTTAGTGGGAACAAGAAGGACTATACTGTTTCGAAAATTATATTCAGAAATCAAGTGGGAGAAGCTCCGTATCGCGGACTTGATTCCCGAAAAAAGATCCAAAAATTTAAGTTGAGATTGACTTGGTTAAAAGGTCTATAAGTGAAGGGGTCTTTTTTGGATATTTTAGGGACTAATTATAGGTAGTTATTGAGACTTTTTAACCCCAATTCACCATTTCAATCAAAACCCTCAAGCCCAAAACAAAATCTCTAGTCCATCTCTTCTCTCCAAAAAACTCCATTGATGAAGTTTGAAGCTCCAAGGAGAAAGAAATATTTCCAAGTTTTCCTCCATCAATTTAGTGGGATTTTGTTCACAATGAAGGTATGGTGTTTATCCTTGGATTCTCTTTCATTCAAGGAGTCAATTTCAATGAATATCAAAGATGTTCAAAAAGATCATTTTTCCTATTTTGTTATCTAGTCATGGATTGTTGCATAAAATATTTTGAATCAATGAATTATGATTGAATTGATGTTAATTTGTGGATCAAAAACTTCATGAACCAATGCAAATCATCATTTCCTTGTTTTGATTATATGATGGATGATTTGATCATGTCTCATTTGTATTGATTAATTATGTAGATTGTATTGGGATATCGATATGTGTATGAATTATGTTAGAATTGTATAAAGGTTGTCTTAATTTGATGATTTTCATATTGGGTCTTTTTGGATCATTGTATATTGTGATTATTGGGTTGAATTGTTGACCATGGTTATTGGTAAGAGCCTTTGTGGATTGAATTTGTTAAATTTGCTATCGATTGGATTGTTGTTGTTGGAATAGTGGTATGTTGACCTAACCTTCTCTATATTGTGTAGCATAGGTATTTCGACTGATGATTGGTATGGTCCACTTTGGGTGGCGGTGCTTATGTGCTATACTTTTGAAAGAATGTGGCCTCGTCGGCATTACTTTATAAATTATGATGCTATCATGTTATAACTTGGATATTTGATCATTGTGAAGGTCTACATGACTTATGTGTATATGTGAAGTCAAAGTATGTGTTCTTCTAATTCATTATATGTGATCATGAAATACTATAGTGATGCCTTATGTATGTATACTTGATGTTGAAGTGTGAATCTTCCTAGTTGGGTATATGAACATTATTATGAGTTATATTTATGTCTCTATAGAAGTGTGTGTATGGTGACTTGTAATTATATTTAGTGGGCCGTATGTGCTACTTGAATGATATGATACATGTGATAATATGATATGTGTGTCTTGTTTTGGTAGACCTTTGTCCCTTACTTGATACATAAACAATGTGAATATGGATCCTTGATTTTTTAGGATAAAGAACCTTTGTCGTGAAAGTATATGTATGATTGGAATATGATTTTGAATCTAGTTAAGAAGGTTATTTATGTGGAACCATCTAGAAAGGAGGTTGTGATATCCTTGAAGTTGAAACCCCTATTGGGCCCTCTTTGGTAAGGTGTGTTATGATTTGGTTATGACAAAGATATGGTACCTCTTTATATGCTCCTTTATTAAATTCCTCTATGAGAAAAAAGGCTAGAACCGAGAGAATATGTTTGGAGAGTATATCTATTTAAGATGAGATTATAGTATAAATAAACCCTTGATATTCCTTAATCATGTGCCTTCATGGAACTTTTTCTAGTTCTACCATTGGAAAGTAGAACACCCTCCGCGAAGTAGAGTTGACTATGGATTCCATGCCTAGCTAGTATGGTCTATGTCGGTTATTTCCTATTATCACCATGTAGGATACATTCTAGTGTTATATATGTTATCTAGGCATTACACGAGTAGGCTTTGAAGATGTTTGTAAATAGGTTACCTAGGTCTTCTCTAAGACCATTATGTAAACATCCTTATTGTTGAATGTCTGTTAAATGACTTAATAAACATAGTGACATAAGTTAATGGTATGTTAATAAAAGGTACTTATCTAGAGTAGCTTTATGGATTGCTTAGGTAGGCTTGAAGTGGGTGCATGGGCAGTCTCTTCATGTCTTACTTAGGTGAGTGTTAGAGTAACTCTAGGTAGGGAGTTAAATGTATGAAATGGTAGTAATCTTATATTAGGTAGTCTAGAGGATCACTTAGGTCTGTGTGAAGGGGTTGTATGGGCGGTCGCTTCATAACCCACTTAAGTGAGACTTTGAGTCACCTTTGGTAGGAGGGTCTCATGTTTATGTGAATTGAAGTGATCTTCATGTTACATTGTATAATGTGACTGTATGTGTTTATGTTGACTTTTAAGTGACTCATATACTTGTTCTATGAAGTTTTACTCAAAAAGAACATATTTTATACAAATGTCCTCTTAGCATAGTTTTAATTGTATCTCATCATACTTGGTGCATTCTAATGTACTAATTTCATGTATTTTATCGTATCTCTAAAGGTGTAGGTGGAGTTTGAGGGGAGTTTTGAAGTTAAAGCTTGAATTAGTATCCATTCAAGCAAAGTTGGGTATGTCCTCAATAAATGGGAGGACATCATTATGTTTAGTTTTTCTTATTGAAAGCATTGTAATAGACTTAGATATTTCTATATTTTGATGTATGGGCTGTGTCACAAGATATTCGTGTTTCTAAGATGGCGACACATGATTTCCTTATGATTTTCTATAAAGAGAAATTTTGAAGTATTATTATTTCATGTGTAAAGTTTTTAATTCCGCGCTACTTTCTAGACATGTATGCAATGAATGATGTCAAAGGACTTTGCAAGACCTCCGAGAGGTAAAGTATTTCATGCCACAATTTGAGAATACCATATCTTCTCGGGTTTATTGTCGGGTCGTGACAACAAGGATCGTGTTGGGACCCATATAGAGTAGAGGTAAGGCTAGAGCTAGCGGTAGTGCTCGTGGAGTAGCACTGGTTATAGGTCATGGTAGTGGAAAAAAAATACACAAAAGTAAAGTAGAGGTACATCTAGAGATGGAAATGTTGAGCCACGGGTTAAGGTTGTTGAGGATAAGGTTGTTGAGGACCAGTTTACTCTTGAGTTTAGAGCTAAGTTGTTTCAAAAGACGTTGTTAAGGATGATTGGTGTACTAGAGAACCTTTCTGTGAGGGCGCTGACCCCAGGCTTGCATCATACTCCAAGTGTTTATATTCTGGTTGGCCAGCCACTAGGTGCTAGTAATTCCCATACCAACTGTTGGTCCAAAAATTCCTTGTAAGGTTATTTTGATAGCGGTAGATCAATAGTGTTATGAGAGGTTTGATAATGATACCTCCTAATGATAGGTGGTAACACCAAGGATTCTTATAAGTTTTTAGTTTGTTCCATGAGATGCTTGAGGTTGTGGGTTGGTGGATGCTCATGATTTATGGTTTGTTTCATTTTAGCTTTGTGGTCTCTCTAGAGAGTGGTGGAGGGATTTTATGAGGTCTAGACTACTAGGATCTCATCCAATCGAGTGGGATATAAATTCTAGTAATTTCTAGGACCAATTAATCTTTGGAGTGTGAGAGAAGACAATAATCTGATATTTAAGAGATTGGTTCAGGGTATTCGGTTTACGATCGAGTATAAGGACCATTTTTGCGAGCTCTCGAAGCATGTTTTAACTATTGTTCCAAATGAGGCAGACATAGTTCACCAATTTGTGAGAGAGTTGACTTTTTCCATCAAATTTTATGTGTTAAGTTAAGCTAGGGATGGGGCTTCTGTATATTCTATTATGGGAACCACCAAGGAGGCGGAGTTGATGGTCTTGGAGAAGTTTTGGGAGCCCACAAAGGTATGTTCATTTGGTCAGTTTTCTAGTGCCTTATTTGGAAGTAGAGGTTCACATAGGGGTAGTGGTTTCTCATCACTGTGGGCCAGTTCATATCTATCCCATAAGCTTCGAGTAGGTAATTAGCTTGAGAATTTTATGGCTATAGCTGAGGCAGATATTGTAGCTCGCCTGGTCATCAACAGAAGATATACGTGCCAAGATATTTCTTCACTTGTGGGGATCCATGTCATATGATGCGAAAGTGACCTCTACATATTTATTAATGACCTTGGTGTTCATTTTATCTAATATACTTAGAGATTTAGCACTTCCAACCAGGGGTCGAATAAAGCTTAGACTATTAGAGGTTGTAGGACTTCTAGTAGGGGTGTTCTAGCTCTGTAGGGTGGAGGTAGAGGTTTCACTCAATCATTCATGGCCGAGATGGCCAGTGCTATGATTTTCCAAAGAAGCCCTAGGCTGAGACTTCTAATGTTGTGATCACATGTATTGTCTGCATTTTCTATCGACCTCTATCTTTATTATTGATCCGAGATCTATTTTATCCTATGTGTCTACCTATTTTGTTGTTGGGTTTGATAAGATTTCAGATTGCATGTTTTTACCTATTCATGTTTCTACTACCAATGGGTAAATCCTTACTGATGGATAGACTATACTGATCATGTTTTGTTTCTTTTGTTGGATATGATACTTAGCTAGGCCTGATCATCTTGGTGATGGTATACTTTGATATTATCTTGGGTAAAGATAGGTTGTTTCTGCATCTTGTTATTCTTAATGATTATGACAATACTGTGACTTTAGTGATGCCTAGTGTCTCAAGAGTTTATTGGATGGGTCCTAGTTGTTCTTACCCTAACAAGGTCATCTCCTTTATTAGATCTTGGAGATTAGTTGATAGAGGGTGTTTGTCCTACTTGGATTTCATTGAGGGTACTAGTGTTGAACCACCTCTCCTAGATTATATACACGTGATTCGCGGTTATGTAGATGTGTTTCCTATTGATCTCTCATGTGGTCCTCTAGATAGAGATGTTGATTCTTTCATTGACTAGGAAAATCAGGAACCAAGCCCATATCTATTGCTCTTTATCATATGGCTATAGGTGAGTTAAAGGAATTGAAGGGTCAGTCGTAGGGTTTGTTGAGAAAAGAGTTCATTTTACCTAGTGTTTTTCCATGGGGTGCTACTATGTTGTTTACTAGGTAGAAGGACATAATTATGAGGATGTGTATTCATTATCGTCAGTTGAACAAAGTGAAAGTGAAGAACAAGTATAATCCTCCTCATATTGATGACTTGCTTGATCACATGTAGGGTGCATCTCTGTTTTCTATGATTGTATTGAGATTCTATTATCACAAAAACTAAAGATTAGAGCCTCAGAAATTCCCAAAGAGAGCTTTCAGGACTCGTTATGGCACTATGATTTTCTTGTGATGACTTTCGATTTGACTAATTCCCCAGCAACATTGATGGAGTTGATAAATAGGGTGTCTCAACATATTTCGGATTCCTTTGTGATATTATTTATTGATGACATCTTGATGTACTCCAAGATTGAGGAGGATCACAATCGCCATTTGAGGATAGTACTCATGAGATTGAGAAAAGTGAACCTTTATGTTGAGTTATTTAAGTGTGATTTTGGCTTTATTATGTTGCATTTACGGGAAAAGTTGTGTCAAAAGAGGGTATCTGGTTTATCCAACCAAGACTAAGACAATGAAAGGTTGGACCGAACCTACATGGGTTATTGAGATTCGATGTTTCAGGACTTATGGGCTATTATAACAATTTCTAGAGAGCTTATCTGCTATTGCATCTCCCTTGATTAGATTGACTCGACAGACTGTAAGTTGTGAATGGGTTGATGAGTCTGAGGGTAGCTTTCAAAATCTCAAGAACTTGTTGGCTCCTATTTTGAGTTAACTACAGAATGGTGTGGATTTCATTGTTTATTGTGATGCTTCTGAATTCGGGTTAGGTGGTGTTCTGATAGAGAAGGTTAGGTGATTGTATATGCTTATAAGAAGTTTAAATCCATGATAAAAACCACCCTAACCATGATTTAGAGTTGGTTGTCATTGTATTTATGCTTAATCTATGTCGACATTATCTTTATGGAGTTCATTGTGAGGTTGTCACAGACCATCAGGGTCTTTAGTATATCTTCAGTTAGAGGCATATGAACTTGAGGCAGTGTAGATGGCAATGGGAAGGCATGTAGTGGCTAATGTGTTTAGTTGGAAGACATCTAGCATGAGAAGTCTAGCTTCTATTAGAGTGGAGAAGAGACCATTGGCTACCAATGTTCAGAGGGTAGCAAAAATTTTCGACCACTAACAGATTTTAGAGTTGATGTGTAGTTTGATTGCTTTCATTCAGGGTTGTTCTTTCTTAGAGAAGATTTTTGGGCACTAGTTAAATATGACAAACAATGTATCAATCGAGACAAAGTGATCAAACGGAAAGCCAAGGAGGCCATCCTTGATTTTGATGATCTCTTCTAGATTGGAGGCATAATTTGTGTGCCCAAGGTAGGCAGTTGGTTATACTAGTTCATGAGGATGACCATTGTTCTTGATATTTTATCCATCCTGGTGTGGTGAAGATGTATCATAACCTGAGCCAGCACTATTTATTGTGTGCTATGAGAGAGATATTGTAGATTTTTTTTTGTGCTTGACTTTCCAATATGTCAAGCTTGAGGGAACAAATTTTGTTAGAAGTCCATAGTTCTCAGTATTCTATTCACCCAGGAGCCACCAAGATGTATTGTGACTTGCAGGAGATCTATTGGTAGAAAGGGATGAAAAAGTATACTGCGAAGATTGTGTCAAAGTTCCAAATGTTGAGCATCAGAAAATGGGAGGTTTAGCCCAAAACGTTAGCATTCCTACTTGGAAGTGGGAAGACTTGAATATGGACTTCATAGTAGGGACGCCACGTACTGTATGATAATATCACTAAATTTTGTTAAAAATAGAACCAATGACAAAATCTACTCATTTAACTCTTGTCGAATTGTCTTATTCGATGGAGGATTATGCTAAATTGTATTTGAGTAAAATGGCAAGGTTGGATTGAGTGCCCCTATCCATTATATCTGATGGAGATTCTTAGATTGCCTCCTAGTTTTGAAAATCTTTTCATAAGTGTCTTGGTACTAAAGTTAAGCTTAACACGACTTTTCATCCACAAACTCATGGGTAAGAGGAGCGTACTATCCAAAATTTTATAGATAAGTTGAGAGCATGTATCATCAATTTCCAGGGAAATTATGATGATCACATGCCTTTGATTGACTTTTCTTATAATAATAGCTACCACTCCAGTATTAGTATGGCTTCATTTGAGGCTCTTTATGGTAGGACATGTACATCTCCCATAGATTGGTTTGAGGTGGGTGAAGTTTCCTTGATCAGACCCGAGTTACCTCATAAGGCTATGGAAAAATTCATACTTATAAAAGAGAGGTTGAGAACAGCCCAAAGTTGAAAAAATTTGTATGTTGATGTTAGAATATGATATCTTTAATTTGTTGTGCATATTACACCCTCAAAATAACTTAGGTGTACCTAGATTATAACATGAGTTTCATGAATATATAAGTTCCTAAAATGACTATAAATAGTGTTAACATTCAGTATATGAATTTTGGAAGTGTTTGGAGGTCAAACGCCCAAGAACATCTGGAAACTAGCCGTAGTTTAACTGGTGTGTCACAGTGTTTTGTAGTGACATTGTAGGGGAGTGATCTAGGGTAAAATTGAGTAAGAATGGTTCCTATGCATATCCTGACATGTAAAGGGTTGAAACGTCTTAGAACGACGCTCCGGCGAGTGGCCAAAGGGTCCCAAGGAGGACCCAAAGTTTGCCAAGCAAGCTGCCACGCCAGCCAAAATTTGGCAATGGTTGCGCGTCGCACAGCTGACACTGAAAGGGGAAAAATTCTTGCCCTACGACGCAGGGCTTTCACAAACCATTTTGTCTCAAAATTCTCAAGAAACAAGACTTTAAAATACCTCCGCGACGTGCAGTAAACTCCCATCTTTGGTCGCGTCGTTTTTAAGTTAAATTTAAGTTTGTTAAAATGTCCAATAGTTGCAGGGGTCTTTTGGTAACTTTAGGGATTAATTATTGGCGGTTATTGTAGGTATTTGAGGAGTATATAAGCAGCACACTAGCCAATAAGACACTCGACTTCAAATCAAAATTTTTCTCTCCCAAAACCATCATTGAAGTAGAAGAAAAATTGCAGCAGCTTTAGGATGAATTCACCAATGTTTCAAGCTAGGTTTAAGACTCTGATCTAAGGTATGTGAAGCTTATTCATCCATGGAGTCCCCCTACTTTCCCTATAATTGAGAATCCAAAGAACCCCAAACAAGTGAGGGTCCTGATTGCATTGTGGATAAGTTGTGATTGCATGGTGAATTATGATACTTTAACTTGAAGGTGATCATGGTGATTTTAGTCCATTAGAGGCTAGATGAAGGTTTTATCTTAGTTTTCTTAATGCAATTGTATTTTCTGCTATTGGATCATGATTGAATCACCTAGATGTGAATTGAAATAGGTCTAATTGATTAAGGATGATATTGACCTAGGAAGTTGGAATTAAACCTATGTGATTATCGAGTAGAATTACCCTATAATAATCTAATTGAATAGATTAACATGTAATTGAGTATGAATCATGAAGGACTAAATATAGTAATTGTTTATAGGGTTTATGGCCATTGTTGTTAGGGATTTTGGGGTAAAGTCTTGATGAAAGTGATTGTGATGATATTTCCTTTCTCTTCCACATCTAGACATGAATATGATTAGGAGAAGCAACCTCTAACATAGAGGAACCCTAGATTGGTTCAATTACCTAACATGAATCAATGTATGCTAGACTAAGGTTAGCTTGAAGGTGGGTTGTTTGATCACTTCTTGTGTAGTAAGACAACAACAAGGACATGGTTTCTTGAGTTGAAGTACTCATGGTATGTTGAGATAGTAGATCACAAGGGTAGCTTGTGATAGTTAATCTCAAGGAGGCTTGAGTTGAAATACTCATGGTAGCTTGATATATTAAATCTCATGGAAGCTTGGGTTAGATTACTCATGGTATCTTGAGGTGTTGAACTTCATGATAGCTTGACTTGGTTTGTCCAAAACCATTTCATGGTAGCTTTAGGAGAAAGTCCTATACACTCTAAATGGTAGCTTGATTTTCATGTAAGGTGTAATTCGTGGAATAGCTTAAGAGTAGTTTCTCATGGTAACTTAGGGTTGAGGATTCATGTGTAATACTCCGAAAGTCTAAGACGTGTTCTAGAGTCTAACATGAGTATCTAAAGGTTTTGTCACTATTTTATGGTCAAAAATAATAAATATAAGTCATTTAGAAAGTTTAGGAATCAAGACGTCAAGGAACGTTCATGATGTCTGGAAACTAGTTCAATGAGGTGCTATTGTGCCTTAGCCTATTTGACTAAGTTTTAGGAGTCCAAAATGATAAAATTTGGTGGAAAGGTGTCTTACACATATTAGAGTTAGTATATAGTCTAAAAGTCAGGGTATGACTCCCCAAGGACCAACCAAGGGCACATGAGGAGGACCCTTGCAATTTGGCAAAAAGCTGCCAAAAGGCAGTGTCCACAAATGAGGGCAAACGACAGATCGTGGGACAATCGATGGGGCGTCGATAACTACCGTTGATAGACACTTATACAAATTCTAGAAGGGCCTGTTTTGCACAGTCTTTTATCTAAATGACGGACCAACATGACGGTTGGTCTCTTGGACGTCGTTTGACTGACGGACTGTCTATCGAGGTCTCATCTGTGAAGATTGTTTTCTGCATGTTTTAAAGGTAAGTTAAGTTAATTAATTAGGTGGTTATTTAAGTAGTTAGGGTTTAACTAGGTCTATTTAAATTGTTTAATGACCTATATAAAGAACCTAACCTAATTAAACTAACCTAACCCTCATAATTTCCCAAACCCAAATAGCTCCTCCTTCTCTGTACTTTCTCTCTCCCAAAGAAACCCCATTGAATACTAAGCTAGAGATTGTTTTAGGTATGAAAAGGATAAATTTTCTCCATAAAAATTTACTAATCAATAATTTATGGTATTCCTTTCACCTTTGGGATCTCTTTCCTCAAAGGGCTCCTCTAAATTGATTCCAAAAATATGAAATTCAAGTCGGTTTTCTTCCAATAAGGAATTGATCTTTTGAATTGATTTGTTTATTATTTATTTTGAATATTATGAGTATATTAACATTTATTATAACTCAATTATGTTACTTCTAGATGTATTGGTCTCAATTGTAGAAGATGACCTATGCCCCCTAACCCTAGGTTGTGATCTTCAATTGAATTGTATAGTATTGACTTAATTGGTTTGGTTAGTGTGTGAATTACTATCCTATGTTTCTATTATGTATGATTAGATTGTGATGTATTGTAATCCAATAATGCTAGTTCTTGAGCAATTTATTAGTTTGTAAAGTAGGTTATGAATTTGACCTAAGTCTCTAATTCTAGGCAATGGACTAGTGATGGATTGTTATATAATGATTCAATTGTCCTTGTTATTATGTGATAATATTATACCAGTGTTGGGTTAAGTTGGAGGTTGATGGTAAGACTTTGATGATGAAATTGTGAAGGAGATTGAGTAAGTCTTGTGATCTCTATTCTTTACTTCAATTATGATTACTTATGATTAAGTTTGATATTGTATTAACATATACCATATATTAAGATTTGTAGGGTTTGTATAATTTTGAATTAAAATGTCTTGAACCATGGATTGTGAGTTGTTGTCTAAAATGTAAATGTTATAAGGATGGTGATAACTTACAAATGTGTCTTATTATGATATGACTATGTAAATTTGCTAACGTGACTTGTATTAATTGTAACGAAAGGAAAATGTTCATGCATTTCTTATGGACCTATGATGGTGATGATTATATAACAATAGACCCTATAACCTATATTAAGCTATGAAATTAAAGGAATTAAAGACATTTCAAAAGGATCTCTAGCTTAGCACCGAGTGAACTAGAGTGAGGAGTGTCCCTTCCCACATAGGGAAGGTAGGATCACTAATGTACTCATGTGATTGGAGACTACAATTCATGTAACATAAAGAGGGTCCCAACAATATCTCCTTTTTCTTGAACTTTGTGCCCACATAGGTATACTAGTTAGTGGATCCACCTAGATGCTATGTTCATGTGTTGGTACTACCTTGGAAAGTAGCCTGCCTTCCTTCGGTGTACGGTTCCATAACACCGGATTCCACATTAGCTCATGTGATCTATGCTGGTTAATGAAAAATGTTCCCAAAAGGTATAATAAACTAAAGATGAACTATAAATAGGATGACCTAAGGGGTTTGTGTTTGTCTAGGTAGGGGTATGGGACTCTACCTAAACATTACACTAGTTAGCCTTGAGAGAAGTCTTAGGAGGATGTTATTTTATATGTATATGCTTATAATTGTACATGATATGTAAATTTTGATCTTGCATATTAATGACACTATATTATGAATGGTTTCACTTATGAATATGTGTTTTGTCTCTATTCCTAAGGTATGATGATATGTACTCTTAATGATATTCTATGTGAAGTTGGACATTGGTCTTGGTTCTTGTGGGTTACTTGATTAAGTAAGGTTATGGGGCTATGCTTAGTCATTGCACTAGTTGACTTAATAAGGGTTCATGAGTAATGGTCTTGCTTTGTTATGATGTTAGGAACTCTTATCAATGCTTGTTGATATTATCGCTTCATGGTAGAGTCGTCTTGACTATGTGCTCAATTATGTGATATGCATGTTGTCTTGACTAGACTTAGTGTTGTTGGTCTTGTGATCTACATGATTTTGACTTAATGAATATGCCTTGTTGATTGGAATGGTCTTCTTGATGTGCATAAGGCTTTTCAAAGTAAATTACATGCTTTAATGAAGTGTCACTTTTTTGAATGATTTTTTGATGTGTGTGCATATGATCTCTTACTTACTACAATTAGTGAACTACCCCCATTCCTCCCCTTTCTCCAACATTTTAGGTTCCGTTTGTTGAAGGGATTTTGAGACGATTTTGAAGGAAGACTTGAAAATCTCACTTATCCAACATGGGTAGGTCCGCACTTTCCGAGGGCAATTCCACTATCACCTTTTGATGTTGTTCTATTTATAAGACTTCTAGTTCTTTCCTTTCAATTTGAGTACTAATGATTTTATAGCCTATATGTGGCTTTATTACATTGATGTATGGGATATGTCCAATTGGTATACTCTTGTTTTAGATGTTTATGAGATGAGACGTCTGCTTAAGACTATGTTAAGTATCTTATACATCTATGTGCATGAAAAGTAGAAGACTATGTAATCTTCTTATACGAAGGGTCTATGTATAGTCGATATGAATATATTATGTGTGTGCAAGAGTTCTATGTATACCTCAAGAATATAGATATAGAAAAGTTTTAAATTTTCTTCATTTTGACCTATGAATGTAATGATGTAAGCTAAGAGGCTAGTCATAGTCCTCAAAGAGGACGACGTCGTCGTTACAACTAGGGGGTGCTCCTCGGATGTCACTAACTTTGTATCAGAGCATGAGGTTAAATATCTTTAGAGTGGATGTCTCACTCAACCACGTCTATGTAGATTCTAATTCATAATTATGAACACGCCACACTTATGAATAGGAAACTATAAGATGCTTAGGATACTCTCTTTTTCTTGGAAATCCAATATCGTGCCTCTAGAGTCTTGGATCTATGTTCCCTTAGTATCTAATCCTTTTTATTTTGATTATTGGGAATGAATACTCGAAGAACAGCCGCTCGAGAACTCGATGAAGAAATTTCCAATGCGGGATTTCCTCCCCGAGGCAATCAAGTCCCTCCTCTTGAAGAAGTTGCTAATGATGACCAAGCTCATGTGAATCCTCCTCCTTTGACGGATGGTGACGTAAGGGCTGCCTTTATCCAAATGGCCCAAGTCATTAGTACTCAAGAACAAGTCTTAAATACTGAAACTCAAGCCATGACGGACCAAGATAATCAGGAGGTTGTACCTCGAGCAAACCAATATGTTGGTACCATGGCCTCCAGTTTGAGGGATTTTACAAGGATGAATTTGTCACGGCCTGAGAGCATACCCTAGAAGCTAGGTCTCTCGTGACTCGCAACGTGGCGTACTTGACCTCTCGGAGGTCTTGTACAAGCCCTTTCATATAGTTCATTGCATACACATATATATATATGAAAAGAAGTGTGAAATTACAACTTCTCACAATTTTCAAATAGTCTTTAAAAATATCTTTCATATAAAAATCATAGGAAATACAAAGTCTTATTTCATCAAATCCTCGACACAAGAGTACTTGGGACACGGCCCATACAATAGAAATATATAGATACTTAATCTTATTACAATACTTTAATAAAAAGAAACCAAAGACATCTATGCCCTCCAGTCAAATGAGTACATACTTCAACTTTCTTGAAAGATCCTATAATCCAAGCTTCGCTCCCAAAAGCAACTTCACATATGAATCACTTTAGAGATAGATAAAAGCATGGAACTAGTACAAACACATGTACTAAGTATGGCATAATGCATAAAGATCATGAAAACGGACATTTAATGGAAATATGATCTTTTTTATTAAAACATCATAGTCTAAGCATAAGAACAACATTTAACACCTTAGAAACATATAAGATAACACTTAAACATTTTATCACATTTTAATAGCAGTACAGTGAAGTTCCTCAACGTCAATGACCCCTTTCTAGCATGCAATCTCCTCACTAAAAGAAATTTTGATGCACTTAAGTAATACAAAGAGAGACCGCCCATACACCCTCTCTAGGCACACCTAAATGATCCTTAAGACTACCTGAGATAAATATACTTACAATACACCAAAACATGTAACACGAGATCCTCCTACCAAAGGTGATTCTAAGGTTCACTTGAGTAAGTCGTGAAGCGACCGCCCATACAACCCATTCACCACACATAAGAGATCCATTAGATTACCTAGGATAAGACATTCTCACATAATACCACAATATACATGTAATGTGAAATTCTCCTTCCAAAGGTTATCAAAAGACTTAATCAAGTAAATCAACAAGAAAATGTCCATACTTGACCTCGTGAATATTACCTAAATAATCCTTAAGACTACCTAAGTTTGGATCATGTCTACTTAATAACTGAACTTCCCTAGCTAGTCACTCTTAAGACTTATCTAGGTAAGATACGAAGTTACCATTCCTATGTCCCCTTCACACCCTAACTAGACAACCCTTAACTACTCTATATAAGTACTTATTCATTAAACATGCTTTCTAACTTAAGTCATTATATTCTTTAGTTCATTAAAGAGTCATTCCTCACATATAAGGACATTCAAGTAATGGTCTTAGAGAATACCTAGGGACTCTCACTAACATCTTCAAAGCCTATTGTGCAATATCTAGATAGAATCTCATACCACCTCCTTAACTTTATCTAACTCCTCAAATGCTAGTAGGTATCCCATATGATGATAATAGGCAATAACCGACATAGACCATGGTAGTTAAGTACAGAATCCGAAGTTGTAACCTACTCAAATGGAGGGTGTTCTACATGCCAATGGTAGAACTTGGACACATCCCATGTACGCACATGGTTAAGGAATATGAAGGGTTTCTTTGCACTCTAGTCTCATTCTTAACTAGAGCTACTTCCCATACCATACTCACTCAGTACTAGCATTTGTTCTCATGGAGTAATTCACATTAAGGATCACATAGAGATGTTTCATATCTAGTTCATAACCTAATCACATTAAACCTACCAAAGAGGTATCCTAGGACTACCTTTCAATGGTAAATAGGATAGATTAATGATTTTCCTAAGGATGATTTCATGTCGTTTCAGCCAATCAACCTTAAGACCACCATTCATACAAGAAGGATACTATTACAGATTTCGACTTCAAGGATCATATCCTTACCACAAATTGAAGGTTCCACATAAAGGACCTTCTTATAAGCATTCAAGGTCTCATGACATTCATACTTACAAGACAAACAGGCTTTATCATCCTAAGTCAAGAAATCTCATATTCACATTCATATATGTATCAAGTAAGGGACACAAGTCTACCACACAAGACACACCAATACTTCACTTTTATCACATGTAACATGCTTTCCAATTTAAGTCATTACTTTCATTAATTCATTTAAAAGTCATTCATCACATAAGAACATTCAAGTAATGGTCTTGGATAAGATCTAGCGACTCACTCACTACTCTTTAAAGCCTATTGTGCAATGTCTAGATAGCATCCTTTACCAACACCTAAAATTCATTGAACTTCTCCGACACTAGTAAGTATCCCATATGATGAGAATAGACAATAACCTACATAAACCATGGTAGCATAGCATGGAATCCGGAGTTGTAAAACCTACCTCGATGGAGAGTGTTCTACTTGCAAATGGAGAACTTTGACACATCCCATGTAAACACATGGTTAAGGAATATGAAGGGTTTCTTTGCACTTTATCCTAATTCTTAACTATATCTACCTACTTACTATACTTACTCGTTGCTAGCCTTTTTTCTCATAGAGTAATTCACATAAAGGATCACATGAAGAGGTTCCATATCTAGTTGTTAACCCAATCACATTCACCCTACCAAAGAGGTCCCCTAGGGCTGCCTTTCAATGTAGAAGAGGATAAATTAGTGATTTTCCTAAGTATGATTTCATGTTGTTCCATACAACCAACCTTAATTCCACCATTCATACAAGAAGGATACCATTACAACTTACAATTTCAAGAATATCATAACCTTACCACTAGGTTGAAGGTTCCACATAAAGGACATTCTTAGCAACATTCAAGGTGACATGTTATTCATACATACAAGAATAAGAGTTGTAGCATCCTAACTCAAGATATAAAATATTCACATTCTAGCATGTATCAAGTAAGGGACATAAGTCTACCAAGATAAGACACACCAAGACTTTACATTATTACATATAATATATCATTCTAGAAGCACATCGGAATAATCATTATCATCTATAAGTCATCCTATACACTACTATAAGTTCATCAACGTAACCATCATAGACTCATATAGTCAAGTAGAAAGAATCATACATCAACTCTAAGACTAAATGCATAAGGATATATTCATAATATAACATGATCACTTTACAACATCAATAGAAGAACACATACTGTCCTCTTAATTAAATGTAGATCAATATGATCATACTTCACATAAATAAACTTCACAAATCATCATAATATATCGAGTAACGTCGACAATCCATTACATGAAATAAAGAGAATCCTTACCCATGGCCATGATCATCAATTCAATACAAACACCATAACACTCAATTAATATAGGTCAATTAAATATAGATTTATCAATATAAGACACCCTATACATTAACTGAAGACAACTCTTACATCATCTAATAGACCATAGAAAACTACACTAGAATTTATAAGCATTAAGACAATATCAATTTACCCATAATATAGTCAAAAACTAGGTTTCATGAATTACATGGGTTCATAGGTTAATTGTGTCAAAATAATATAATTAACAACAATATAATCAATATATAATGATTTGAAACCTTTAATGCAAGAACCCACGGATAGATCATAAAATTAGACAAGTTCATCTTTAGAAAACTTTAGGAATCTCTTTCAATTTTGCGGAATAGAGTTGAAAGGATCAAAATTCATACCTCAATATATATGATGAATCACCACTCAAATCTTCAATCCAATCATTTCCTTGAGTTTTGGCTTCAATAGAGTTTTACAGAATTTCTTGGAGATTTTAGGGTTTTGATTTGGAAGAAATGAATTCATCTAGGTATTTAGGACTTATATATCCACTTAAAATACCTAAAACACCCCTAAGTAACCTCCCAAACTCTTATTTGGAATTGGGGTGAATTTACCAATTCACCCCTTTCACTTAACAATGAAGCAGGCGAATTACAGGCACAAACAACGCCTAGCCATCGACGGCCCGTTCCCCAACCAAAGGACTGTCATGTTGGTTCGTGGTTTGGGACTGAGGCTGATTGTTGGAAGATTTTCATTCCATGCCTAATTCTTGACCCACGACCTCCATCGATGAGGCGTCTACCATCCTACTGGACGTCGATTGCCTCAGTCGTTTGGGGATGGTATTGACGACCTTTGGCTAAAAATGGGTCCTTTCTCAAGGATCCTTGGTTAATCCTTGATTATTTTTTCCCAGAATTTTTCAATCCTAATATGATCATATACGATATTAGGACCTCCCACATCAATTTCATCAAAAACAAACACATAAAACTCAGCAAAACATGCCAAGACACACAAGGTCATTTCAAGGCAAACATTTTGAACGTCATGGACGTTATTGAATGTTTGACCTTCAAACTTCATGAAACTTGACACACTGCCTATAAAAACTATAATAACTCATATAATAACCTCATAATCTCATGAAACACTCATAAACACATAAAAAATACATGAAGCATATAGGTAACTAATCGTCGAATGTCTTCATCGTCCCTTGACGTTTCACTTTTAATTCACCTAATATTATAGAAACTGCCACATTAACACATTATAAATGATTTTAGGACCTTAAAATCTAATGAAAAACATGTTAGTCTCTAGTTTCACCTAAATCTTTTTAGAGTTATTATAGAATTCCCCTCCTTCCTATGAGTCCAAAGTTGAGGAAGACCCCCCAAGAGGTCATGATGAAACCTACAAGATCCTCTATTATATGGGGTTGAATAGTAGTGAGAAGGTTGATTTATCTACCTACCAAATAAAAGATGTGGCGCGAACTTGGTTCGCCCAATGAAGAAACAATAAGTCTATTAGAGGTGGACCGGTGGCATGGGAGATTTTCAAGAAGGCTTTTCTTGATAGTTTCTTCACCTAGGGAGAAGAGGGAATCCAAAATGGAGGAATTAATCAACCTTAGTTAAGGAGGTATGAGTGTACTTGACTAATCCTCGAAATTCACTAAATTGTCAAAGTATGCTCCTCTTTTGGTTTCCGATCCTAGAGATGAAATGAGCCTCTTTGAGATTGGAGTGTTGGATGACTTGAAATAAGAATATCATTAGGTTATGTTACATGACAATATGAACATTTCTCATAGCATGGTTCATTCTCAACAAGTGGAAGAGACAAGGGCTAAGAGAAAGAGTAGAGATGCCAGGAGGTAAAGGTCTTTTGAACGTGGTCCTTCAAAGGATAGGCTTGACATTCAAGACAAGCCTATGTTTAATAAGATGTCTTCTAATAAAGTTCCTACCAAATTTCCCAAGGATCATGATGATAGGGCGTCTAACCCTAAGTATCAAAAGGGAAGAGGTACTAGATCATTAAACAAGAAGCCAACTTGTGAAAAGTGTGGCAAGAAACATAATGGTGATTTTCTTGTTGGGACGGACGATTTATTTGGGTGTGGAAAGAGTGGCCACAAGGTTAGGGATTTACCAAATGTGAAGGGTCAAGATAGTGGCTCTAATGTGGACCCTCCATAGAAAAATCACTTTTATTCACTTCGCTCAAGGGGTTAACAAGAGAGTTTTACCGATGTGGTGACCGGTATGTTACAAGTCTTCTCTATTGATGTATATGCTTTAATAGATCCGGGTGCTACACTATCTTTTGTTACTCCCTTCATATTTAGAAAGTTTGATGTTTTGTCGGATATTCTAAATGAATCTTTTATTGTACCTACCCCAGTAGGTGAGTCGGTGGTTGCAAAGAGGGTATATAGAAATTGTTTTATAATGTTGCCCAATAGAGTTACTCATGTTGAATTAGTAGAACTTGATATGGTTGATTTTGATGTCATTTTGGGGATGGATTGGTTGCATGATTGTTTTGTTTCCATTGATTGTAGAACTAGAATTGCCATGTTCAATTTTCCAAATGAACCCATTTTAGAATGGAAGGGGGGAAGTTCTATTCGTAGAGGTCGTATCATCTCTTGTCTTGAGGCTTGTAAAATGATCTCAAAAGGGTGTCTATATCACAATGTAAGAGTCAAAAATTTAGACTCCAAAAATCCTCCCATTAAGTTAGTCCCCGTAGTAAGGGAATTTTCTGAGGTCTTTCCTAATGATCATCATGGAATTCCTCCCGAACGGAAAATTTACTCTAGTATTACTTGCTACCGGATACAAACCCCATTTTAATTCCATCTTATCCGATGGCTGTGAAAGAATTGATAGATTTGAAGGCTCAACTCAAAGATTTACTAGACAAAGGCTTCATTAGACCTAGTATTTCTCCATGTGGTGCTCCGATTTTGTTTGTGAAGAATAAGGATGGGTCCCTTAGAATGTGGATTGATTATCCCAACTTAATAAAGTCACTATTAAGAACAAGTATCCTCTCCCTCGAATTGTCGACTTGTTTGATCAACTCTAAGGGTCAAGCTACTTTTCTAAGATTCACTTGATATCCCGGTATCATCAACATAGGGTGAGAGGTGAGGATATACCAAAAATGGCATTGTTGACTAGATATGGTCACTATGAGTTCTTAGTAATCTCCTTTAGTCTCACTAATGCCCAGGTGTCATTTATGGATCGCATGAATAGGGTGTTTTAAAGTTACCTAGATTCCTTTTGTCATAGTCTTCATTGACTACATCATGGTATATTCGAAAATAAGGGTCAATACATGGACAGTTTGTGGGTGGTGTTACAAGTGGTTAACAATAACTAAATATTTTCCAACAATAGCAAATGTGAGTTTTTGTTGAGGTTGGTGGCATTACTTAGTCATATCATCATTAGTGAAAGAGTTGAGTTGATCCAAGGAAAATCGAGGCGGTGAAAAATTGTCCTAAGCCATTGACTCCAACTGACATTAGGAACTTCTTTGGTCTAGCAAGTTATTATAGGAGCTTTGTGGATGATTTTGCATCCATTGCATCTCTCTTGAGTACTTTGACCCAAAAGAGTATGAAATTTGAGTGGTCTGAAGCATGTGAAAGAAGTTTACAAATCTTGAAAGATAGGCTTAATTTTGCTCTAGTGTTGATTTTATTGGAGGGTACCAAGGGCTTCGGTGTATATTGTGATGCATCCTAGTGGGTTTAGGGTGTGTGCTTATGCAACATGGGAAAGTAATAGCCTAATCCTCTAGGAAACTTAAGGTGTATAAGAAAAATTATTCAACTCATGATCTTGATTTAGCGGCCATGGTATTTGCCTTGAAAATATGGAGACATTATTTGTATGGTGTCCATGTGTATGTGTATACCGACCACAAGAGTACAATATGTGTTTACTCAAAGGAGTTGAATCTCCGACAAAGAAGGTGGTTGGAATTGTTGAAAGATTACGACATGAGTGTTTTTTACCATATTAGCAAGGCCAATGTAGTTGCGGATGCTCTAAGTCGTATGACCATAGATAGTGTGTCTCATGTAGAAGTAGACAAGAAATACCTAGTGAAAGCTATTTATAGGTTGGATAGATTGGGTGTTAGATTGGAAGATTCTCTGAATGGTGGTTTTATGGTCCATCTTAACACTGAGTCATCTTTGGTGGTTGAGGTGAAGCCTAAGCAACACCTTGATCAACCATTGGTGGAGTTGAAGTAATAGGTTCTTGGTAAGCTTAATGAGTTATTCTCCTTAATGGGGGATGGTGTCTTGAGGTATCAAGGAAGGTTAGTGTTCCCAATGTAGATGGTTTGATGAACCGGATTCTTGAGGAAGCTCATGAGTCCCGTTACTCCATTCGTTCGGGTTCGATAAAGATATACCATGACTTTAGGGAGGTTCTTTGGTGAGAACGCTTAAAAAACGACGTAACAGAATTTGTTACAAAATGTCCAAATTGCCAAAAACTGAAAGTCGAACACCAAAAGTAGTGTGGTTTACTTCAAGAAATCCAATTTCCTACTTCGAAGTGGGAAGACGTCAATATGTATTTTGCGGTAGGTTTGCCTTGGACACAAAAGCAATATGACTCCATATGGGTGCTTATGGATAGCTTGACCAAATCGCTCATTTTATTCCCATCAAGTCTACTTACTCGGAGGAGGATCATGCAAGTATCTTCATAGATGATATTGTGTGTCTCCATTGTATTCTGTTATACATCATATCGGATAGGGGTGAGAAATTCACATCTAGGTTTTGGAGGTAATTCCAAAAAGGATTGGGTACCAAGGTGAAGCTAAGCATCGCTTTTCATCCTCAAACAGATGGCCAAGAAGAGAGAACTATTCAAATCCTTGAGGATATGCGTAGAGCTTGTATAATTGATTTCAAGGGATACTAGGATAAGCAGTTGCCTTTAGTGGAGTTTGCTTACAACAATAGCTACAATTTCTATATCTATGGCTTCTTATGAATCCGTGTATCGTAGGAGATGTTGATCTCCAATTAAATGGTTTGAAGTAGGTAAGTTTTCACTTTTGGGTCCCGATTCAATATATAAGACTTAGGAGAAGGTTCATATCATAAGGAATCGCTTGAAAACAGCCTATGGCATATAAAAGTCTTATGCTGACCATAGGTGTCACGACCCAAATCGGGGACGCGACTGGCACCCACATTTACCCTCCTATGTGAGCGAACCAACCCATCTAAACATTAACATTTCAAGATATATCAACAGAAAATAATGCGGAAGACTTAAACTCATTTATAAAACAATTCAAAACTATTATTATTATCCCCAAGATCTTGTAGTCATCATCACAAGAACATCTATCCTCAAATTACTAAACTAAAAACGTCTAAGAAGCTAAAACAAATAAAAGCTAGTCCATGCCAGAAGTTCAAGGCATCAAGACTTGAAGAAGAAGATCCAGTCCAAGCTAGACGCATTGGCTCACCCTGAATTTCCGAAGGTAGAGAAGACTGGCTAGATCTACTGTTGAGTTGAAGTTGACGGAACGTTTGCTGCATTCCACAAATAACAAAGAAGAAAACATAAAAGTAGGGGGTCAGTACAACCACCAGTACTGAGTAAGTATCATCGGCCAACTCAAAATAGAAAACAGTATATATCAGTTAATATCATAAATCAACTATAATACTCAACATGTAGCAACAACACGTACTAAAATCATCAATAAGTACTAACAAGTTCATCCATGAGGACTCAAGCCTCAATATCATACTCATTTGGGAATTAGATTCATTAGATTGAATTCATTAACATATTTCAAGATTCATTATCTTTATTCCCCTCGTGTCGGTACGTGACACTCCGCTCCATCTACTATCCTGGTGTCGGAACGTGACACTCTGATCCTCATATACTATCCTGGTACCGGAACGTGGCACCCGATCCATATACTATCCTGGTGTCGGGACGTGACACTCCGATCCTCATTCTATCCTGGTACCGGAACGTGGTACCCGATCCATATACTATCCTGGTGTCGGAACGTGACACTCCGATCCTCATTCTATCCTGGTACCGGAACGTGGCACCCGATCCTCTATCTCTATCCTGGTACCGGAACGTGGCACCCGATCCCCTAATCTCACCACTTTCGTTCATCAAGCCTTCTTTTATACCAAGGCATCATCATTAACAAAATAGATTAGGGTTTCTTTTCAAGATTTGGGATTCAATAGCTTCATCATGCTTATTTATTCACAATTACATAATCATGGTCATGCAAGCATACAATTAAGCATGTAGAAGAGATTACAATACTACTAACACATATCATTCGCTATTAAGAGTTTACTACGAATAGTGTGAAATAACCATAACCTACCTCCACCGAAGAATTGAATTCAAACAAGCAAATCCCTCAAGCTTTGATATTCCTCTTCGTTTCTCCTCTCTCGTTCAATCTCTCTTTCTCTTTGTTCTTTCTGTTTTCTTTTGTTCAAACCCTCTTTCTTTTACCCTAATTAACATATAATTAAGTGTAAAAGAGGACAATAAAACCCACTAATTAACTTAAGGTTACCTCTTTTAACCCCCAAGTAATTAGACTTATTAATATTAGCCCTATAACTTTATAATTAAGGAAAGAATAGTACATACGTCCCTTAAAACGTGTAAAGAAATCCGAATCTGCCTGGGATTCGCGCCCCTGTGACGGGCCGTCGTGTGTCACGAGGGTCGTCGCAACCTTTAGAACTTAAGTGGTCTGTGACGGTCCGTCACACCTGTGACGGTCCGTCCTGCACTTCCGTCACTGATTACAGAGAGTCGATTTTCAGTACCCAATTCAGAAATTCTAAGTGTTCTGGAATGAGACATCTGTGACGGGCCGTCGTACCTATGACGGTCCGTCGTGGTGTCCGTAATCTTAGCCAGTTTTTCCAGAAATGGAATCTGCTGCTCAAAACGACTAAACAGGTCGTTACAATAGATACCAATTTACCCATCGTTCGTCCCCGAACGATCAAAAGAAGAAGAAAAAGGGCGGAAGGAAGTACTTGAATCTGTAAACAGATGTGGGTATTTTTCTTGCATATCTGTCTCCTTCTCCCAAGTAGCCTCTTCAACCGGTCGATTCTTCCATTGAACTTTGATGGATGCAATTTCTCTCGACCTCAACTTGCGAACCTCTCTATCTAATATAGCAACCGGTTCCTCCTCATAAGTCAAATTCTCATCAAGCAAAACTGAATCCGAACGGATGATATAGTTTCCATCTCCATGGTATCTTTTCAACATGGACACATGAAACACCGGATGCACTCCGGACAGCCCTGGAGGTAAGGATAATTCATAAGCCACCTCCCCTATTCGTTTTAGTACCTCAAATGGTCCAATACACCTTGGACTTAACTTACCTCTTTTGCCAAACCGCATCACCCCTTTCATGGGTGAAACCTTCAACAAGACTTGTTCACCCTCCATGAACTCCAAGTCTCTAACCTTTCGGTCTGCATACTCCTTTTGTCTACTTTGCGCCGCTAGAAGCTTTTCTTGAATGCCCTTCATTTTATCTAACGAATCCCTCAAGAGGTCAGTACCCCAAGGTCTAACCTCAAATGCATCAAACCAACCAATGGGAGATCTACACCTCCTCCCATACAATGCTTCAAATGGAGCCATATCAATACTGGAGTGATAGCTATTATTGTATGAAAACTCTGCCAAAGGTAAGAAGCTATCCCAATGGCCACCAAACTCTATCACGCATGCACGAAGCATATCCTCCAACACTTGAATCGTTCGCTCAGACTGACCATCGGTCTGAGGGTGAAATGCAGTGCTAAGGTCCAACCTAGTACCAAATTCAGCATGCAATGTTTTCCAAAACTTAGAAGTAAACTGCGTACCTCTATCTGATATAATGGAGAGTGGAACTCCATGCAGTCGAACGATTTCTGAGATGTAGATTTTTGCTAACTTCTCTACATTGTAAGTTACCTTGACCGGGTTGAAATGAGCAGACTTAGTTAACCTATCAACAATCACCCAAATGGAGTCATACTTACCCATTGTTTTTGGAAGACCAACCACAAAGTCCATTGCGATTCTCTCCCACTTCCATTCAGGAATGGGCATTCTCTGAAGTGTTCCTCCGGGCCTCTGGTGTTCATAGTTTACTTGTTGACAATTTGGACATTTAGCAACAAACTTAACAATATCTCGCTTCATTCTACTCCACCAGAAGTGTTGCTTTAGGTCACGATACATCTTGGTTGCACCAGGATGTATAGAATATCCGGAACTATGAGCCTCTGTAAGAATAGTGGTGATCAAATCATCGATGCGGGGTACACATACCCTTCCCTTAATCCTCAAAACACCTTCCTCATCGATTGTTGCTTCTTTAGCCTCTCCTTGTAACACTTTATCTCGGATTCGACTTAGCTTCTCATCATCAAACTGTTTCCCCTTGATCTTGTCAAGAAAAGAAGATCTCGCCTCTACACCAGCTAACAATCCTCCCTTCTCATTTATTTCTAACCTCATAAGGTCATTAGCCAGAATCTGCACCTCTCTAGCCAATGGGCGTCTAGAAACTTGCAAATGAGCTAGACTTCCCATGCTTCCCGCCTTTCTACTCAAAGCATCTGCCACAACATTCGCCTTCCCCGGATGATACAAGATAGTGATGTCGTAGTCCTTCAGTAGTTCCATCCATCTCCTTTGTCTCAAGTTCAAATCTTTCTGAGTAAAGACATACTGTAGACTACGATGATCCGTATAGATTTCGCACTTAACCCCATATAAATAATGCCTCCATTGCTTCAATGCAAACACTACCGTGGCCAATTCCAGGTCATGAGTTGGATAGTTACGTTCATGCACTTTTAATTGTCTTGAAGCATAAGCAATCACATTCTTTTCTTGCATTAGCACTGCACCCAAACCCGAATAGGATGCATCACAATAAACAATGAAGTTCTTACCCTCTACTGGCAAGGTAAGAATTGGTGCAGTAGTCAACAAGGTCTTGAGCTTCTGAAAGCTTTCCTCACACTCTTCCGACCATACAAATGGAACATTTTGCTTAGTCAAGTTCGTCAATTGGGAAGCAATAGAAGAGAATCCCTTGACAAATCGGCGGTAGTAGCTAGCTAACCCAACAAAACTCCGTATTTCTGACACATTAGTGGGTCTTACCCAATTCTTCACTGTCTCAATCTTAGAGGGATCCACCATCACTCCATCCTTAGAAACCACGTGCCCCAAGAAGGACACCGCATCTAGCCAAAACTCACACTTAGAGAATTTTGCATAAAGCTTCTTCTTCCTCAATAACTCTAACACCATTCTCAAATGCTCCTCATGTTCCTTCTTACTTTTAGAATATATCAGTATATCATCTATAAATACGATCACAAAGAGATCCAAATACGGCTTAAATATCCCATTCATCAAGCTCATGAAAGCAGCGGGGGCATTTGTAAGACCAAAGGACATCACTACAAATTCATAATGCCCATACCTAGTCTGAAAAGCGGTCTTTGGCACATCCATTGCCCGTATTTTCAATTGATGATAACCGGATCTCAAGTCGATCTTCGAGAAGACACAAGCACCTTGTAGTTGATCGAATAAGTCATCAATGCGAGGAAGAGGATATTTGTTCTTAATAGTTACCTTGTTCAACTGCCGTAGTCTATGCACATCCGAAAACTCCCATCCTTCTTCTTTACAAACAAAACCGGAGCACCCCAAGGAGATGCACTGGGTCTAATGAAGCCTTTACTCAACAACTCTTGAAGTTGTGCCTTTAACTCTCTTAACTCCGCGGGAGCCATTCTATAAGGGGGTATAGAAATGGGGCGAGTGCCCGGTTCAAGATCGATACAAAAGTCAATGTCCCTATCTGGTGGCATACCCGGAAGATCTGCAGGGAACACATCCAAAAACTCACAGACTACCGAAACTGACTCAATCGAAGGTACTTGGGTAGTGTCGTCCTTAAGATGTGCCAAGAAAGCTAAACACCCTTTACTAACCATTTTCTTAGCACGAAGAAAGGAGATAATACGCACCGGATTGGAAGTGTAGTCACCTTCCCACACTAACGGGTCTGTCCCCGGCTTGGCTAACGTCACCGTTTTAGCATTACAATCCAAGATCGCAAATTGCGGAGAAAGCCAAGTCATACCCAGAATTACATCAAAATCAACCATTTCTAAGATAACCAAATCTACATAAGTGTTGCTCCCCACAAAGTTCACCAAACAAGACCTATATACCTTTTCAACTACCACAGACTCACCCACCGGAGTAGAAACACGAATAGGCATGTCAAGTAATTCAAAATGCAAATTTAGACCATTAGCAAATGATGAAGATACATATGAAAACGTGGAGCCAGGTTCAAATAATACAGATGCCATGCAATCACAAACCAAAAGATAACCTGTGATAACAGCATCAGACGCCTCCGCTTCAGATCTCCCAGGGAAAGCGTAACAATGGGCCCTATCACCAGTCTGTCCGTTGCCCCTACCATGTTGTGTCGTAGTGGCTCCAATTTGCCCATCTCCTCGGCCGTTTTGGTGACCACCATTACATCGACCACCGCGTCCTCCATAATGACGGCCTCTTCCATAACCACCTCTACCTCTAGCTGTTGGGGGTCGATTACTCTGTTTTGGACAATATCTCTTAATATGTCCAATCTCCCCACATCCATAGCATTCTCTGGGTTCATGCATAGGTCTCTCAGAGAAGTGTTGACCGGTCTGAGGTGGACCCCCAACTACAGTCTGTAGTGAAGACTGAATGGGTCGAACTGAGTAACCTCCTGAGCTCTGTCCTCTTGAGTAAGAACCATTAAACTCACCTCCCCTTCGAAAACTTTTTGATGTCGATGTCGTGGTGAAGTCATCTGGTTTCACTCCTTCCACCTCTATCACAAAGTCTACCACCTCTTGTAAGGATGTTGCCGTTGCCGCTATCTGTAAGGCTGAAATCCGCAATTCTGCCCTCAACCCCTTCACAAAACGGCGGATCCGTTCTTGTGGACTGAAACAAAGTTGGGTGGCATACCTGGATAATGCACGGAATTTGGCCTCGTATGCGTTAACCGTCATCCTTCCTTGCTCTAGACTCAAGAACTCATCCCTTTTTCTATCTCTCAAAGTCCTTGGGATATACTTCTACATAAACAAGCTAGAGAATGATTCCCAATTCATGGGTGGTGCCTCTGTTGGTTGACACTCAACATGTGACCGCCACCACATTTTGGCGTTCCCTTGAAACTGATAGCTTACGAACTCAACGCCAAACCGTTCTACTATACCCATCTTGTGTAGTAGTTCATGACAATCAACCAGAAAATCGTAGGCATCCTCTGATTCTACGCCCTTAAAGACTGGAGGTTTCAATTTCAAGAACTTACTGAAAAGTTCATGCTGATCATTTGTCATAATAGGCCCAGTAGTCAGACGTGGAAATGTGCCTATTCCCAATGATGCATCCATGCGGGGAGCCATAGTAGCCGCATGTCGTATCTCTGAAACCGGAGGTGTTGGTGCAGAAACCACTGGAGGTGCCTGACCCTGATCGGATAACCCGCTAAGATAAGCAAGTACCTAGTTGATCATCTCTGGGGTAGGTTGGGGTGGCATTTCCTCATTTTGCACTTGTTCATTCTCCCCTTCCTCACCCTCTCTTATCACCTCCTCGGTCGGTGGAGGAGTCACCGCCCTAGTATCAGATTGGCTAGGGGCTCGTCCTCTTCCTCTAGAGGACGTCCTCCCACGACCTCTTCCACGGCCTCTTGCCGCTGCTCTTCCTCGAGCTACAGCCCCAGTGGCTGGCTCAGTCGTTTCTTGTCTTTCCGTTGTTGCTGCTGGTGCGGTCGTTGCTCTAGTTCTAAACATCTGCGAAATAGAATGAAGATGGTCAGATACCAATTTGTATCACCTAGATACCAATTGGACTCAAGTAGTAGCACGAAAGAAGAATGAAAGAATGGAATTTTCCTAAAGTCTTATAGCCTCTCAAAGAAAAATAAGGGCGTCCCCCTACCGTTCCTCAAGACTCTACTAGACCTGTTCTTGTGTGATGAGACCAACGAACCTAATGCTCTGATACCAAGTTTGTCACGACCCAAATCGGGGACGCGACTGGCACCCACATTTACCCTCCTATGTGAGCGAACCAACCCATCTAAACATTAACATTTCAAGATATATCAACAGAAAATAATGCGGAAGACTTAAACTCATTTATAAAACAATTCAAAACTATTATTATTATCCCCAAGATCTGGAAGTCATCATCACAAGAACATCTATCCTCAATTACTAAACTAAAAACGTCTAAGAAGCTAAAACAAATAAAAGCTAGTCCATGCCAGAAGTTCAAGGCATCAAGACTTGAAGAAGAAGATCCAGTCCAAGCTAGACGCATTAGCTCACCCTGAATTTCCGAAGGTAGAGAAGACTGGCTAGATCTACTGTTGAGTTGAAGTTGACGGAACGTTTGCTGCATTCCACAAATAACAAAGAAGAAAACATAAAAGTAGGGGGTCAGTACAACCACCAGTACTGAGTAAGTATCATCGGCCAACTCAAAATACAAAACAGTATATATCAGTTAATATCATAAATCAACTATAATACTCAACATGTAGCAACAACACGTACTAAAATCATCAATAAGTACTAACAAGTTCATCCATGAGGACTCAAGCCTCAATATCATACTCATTTGGGAATTAGATTCATTAGATTGAATTCATTAACATATTTCAAGATTCATTATCTTTATTCCCCTCGTGTCGGTACGTGACACTCCGCTCTATCTACTATCCTGGTGTCGGAACGTGACACTCTGATCCTCATATACTATCCTGGTACCGGAACGTGGCACCCGATCCATATACTATCCTGGTGTCGGGACGTGACACTCCGATCCTCATTCTATCCTGGTACCGGAATGTGGCACCCGATCCATATACTATCCTGGTGTCGGAACGTGACACTCCGATCCTCATTCTATCCTGGTACGGAACGTGGCACCCGATCCTCTATCTCTATCCTGGTACCGGAACGTGGCACCCGATCCCCTAATCTCACCACTTTCGTTCATCAAGCCTTCTTTTATACCAAGGCATCATCATTAACAAAATAGATTAGGGTTTCTTTTCAAGATTTGGGATTCAATAGCTTCATCATGCTTATTTATTCACAATTACATAATCATGGTCATGCAAGCATACAATTAAGCATATAGAAGAGATTACAATACTACTAACACATATCATTCGCTATTAAGAGTTTACTACGAATAGTGTGAAATAACCATAACCTACCTCCACCGAAGAATTGAATTTAAACAAGCAATCCCTCAAGCTTTGATATTCCTCTTCGTTTCTCCTCTCTCGTTCAATCTCTCTTTCTCTTTGTTCTTTCTGTTTTCTTTTGTTCAAACCCTCTTTCTTTTACCCTAATTAACATATAATTAAGTGTAAAAGAGGACAATAAAACCCACTAATTAACTTAAGGTTACCTCTTTTAACCCCCAAGTAATTAGACTTATTAATATTAGCCCTATAACTTTATAATTAAGGAAAGAATAGTCCAAAACGTCCCTTAAAACGTGTAAAGAAATCCGAATCTGCCTGGGATTCGCGCCCCTGTGACGGGCCGTCGTGACTTCGACGGTCCGTCACGAGGGTCGTCGCAACCTTTAGAACTTAAGTGGTCTGTGACGGTCCGTCACACCTGTGACGGTCCGTCCTGCACTTCCGTCACTGATTACAGAGAGTCGATTTTCAGTACCCAATTTCAGAATTCTAAGTGTTCTGGAATGAGACATCTGTGACGGGCCGTCGTACCTATGACGGTCCGTCGTGGTGTCCGTAATCTTAGCCAGTTTTTCCAGAAATGGAATTTGCTGCTCAAAACGACTAAACAGGTCGTTACAATAGGAGAAGGGAATTAGTTTTAAGAGGTGATACGGTATATCCAAAAATTTCGCTTATGAAAGGGGTGGTAAGATTTGGCAAGAAGGGAAGTTGATTCATCGTTATGTGGATCCCTCTAATATCTTGCAAAAGATTTGTAAGGTTGCATATGAGTTGAGGTTGCCTAGTGAATTGGCTTCGGTTCATCCGGTGTTCCATGTTTACATGCTTAAAAAGTGTATTAGTGATCCCGAGTCCATTCTTCCTATTGAAGGTCTAGGTGTTCAAGAGAACCTCTTCTATGAGAAGGTTCCAGTTGAAATCCTTGATATGCAAGTAAAGAAGTTAAGAAACAAAGAGGTGGCTTCCGTGAAGGTGTTATGGAAGAATCACTTAGTTGAGGGTGCAACATGGGAGGGCGAGGCCGACATGAAGACCCGTTACCCTCATATATTTGATAACCATGTTTATTTATTCTTACTAATAATGAAAATAATGACTATATTTTAAGTTGCTTTGATTTTTGGTAATGTTTTGCAAAAATGTTCATGTTACAGTGAATTACAGTGAAGTTATGTCAATAGATTGAAAATTGTCAATTTACCTTGTTTTGAGTTATGTTGTGCATGTTGATACAGTGATTCCTTATGAAATTATATTGAGAAGGATGATAGATTGAGTTTTGGATAATTGACTCCTTAATGATATGTTTAGCCCATGTTGTTGTGAGAATGAAAGTCCTCATATTGTGATGATTGAGCTTTATATGTAGTAATTGAATTTTGGAATTTCTATGTGTAGATGACATGATTGATGTTGTAACTCATGTTTTTATGCGTTGTTGGTTCGGCTACTAGTTTTGAGTCTATCCTTCTTTTTTAAGAATTTTAGTGTCTTTCGTGGGTTAATGTTCCTAAGGGAGGATAATGTAATACTCCGAAAGTATAAGACGCGTTCTAAATCCTAACATGAGTGTATAAAGGCTGTGTCACTATTTTAAAGTCAAAAATAAGGAATATAAGTCATTTAGGAAGTTCAGGAATCAAAACGCTATGGAACGTTCATGACATCCGGAAACTAGTTCAATGAGGTGGTAGTGTTCCTTAGTCTATTTGACTAAGTTAAACGAGCCAGAAAATGATTAATTTTGGTGGAAATATTTCTAACACGTATTAAAGTTGTTTTATAGTCTAAACATCTGGGTACGAATCCCCAAGGACCAACCAAGGGCCCTTGAGGAGGACCCTTGCAAACGAGTGCAAACGACTGATCGTGGGTCAATCGATGGGGCGTCGATGGCCACCGTAGATGTAAACTTAGCCAAATTAGATAAGGTCTATTTTTGACAGTCTCCGACAAAAACAACGGACCAACAGGACGGTTGGTCCCTTGGCCATCGTTTGACAGACGCGCCGTCTGTCGAGGTCTCGTCTGTGAAGACTATTTTGCTGCACATTTGTAAGGCAAGTTAAGTTAATTAATTAGGAGGTTATTTATTTATTTAGGTGTTAATATATGTCTAATTAAGTTGCTTAATGACCTATATAAAGACCCTAACTTAATTAGACTAACTTAACCCTCACAATTTCCCACACCAAAATAGCTCCTTCTTATCTCTTCTTTCTCTTTCCCAAAGAAACCCCATCTAAGACCAAGCTATAGGTGGGTTTTAGGGTTGAAAAGTATAAAGTTCTCCATCAAAATTCATCAATCAATAAGGTATGAGATTCCTTTCACCTTTGGGATCTCTTTCCCCAAAGGGCTCTTCTGAATTGATTTAAAAAATATTAAATTCAAGTGGGGTTTCTTCCAATATGAAATTAATCTTGTGAATTGCTTTTTTTATGATTTATTTTTGTTATTACTAGTATATTAAAATTTATTATAACTCAATTATGTTACTTATATATGTATTGGTCTCAATTGTAGAATATGACTTATTCCCCTTAACCCTGGGTTGTGATCTTCAATTGTATATATTGACTTTATTGGTTTAGTTAGTATGTGAATTACTATCCTATGTTGTTAATATGATAACTTTGAGTATATTGTGATGTATTTTTATCCAATTGTTCTAGTTATTGAGTAATTGACCTAGGTTGTGAAGTAGGTTATGAATTTGACCTAAGTCTCTAATTCTAGGCTATGAGCTAGTGATGGATTGTTGTATAATGATACAATTGGCCTTGTTATTATGTTGGTTACTATTATATGATGCTATTATACCATTTTTGGGTTAAGTTAAAGGTTGATGTAAGACCTTGATGATGGCATTGTGAAGGAGATTGAATAAGTCTTGTGATCTCTATTGTTTACTTCAATTATGATTCCTTGTGATTAAGTGATGATGTTGTATTGAATTATACCTTATATTATGATTGATAGGGTTGGTACGATGTTTAATTGAATTGTCTTGAACTATGGATTATGAGTTGTTGGCTAAGATGTAAATGTTTTAAGTATGGTGATAACACCAATGTGTCTTAATATGATGTGACTATGTAAATGTGCTAAGCTCACTTCTATAAATTGTAACAAAAGGACAATACACATGCAATTATTATTGATCTATGATGTTGATGATTATGTAAGAAATAGACCCTATGACCTACATTAAGTTATGAAAATTAATAAAGGCATTTAAGACATTTCAAAAGGGACTCTAGCTTAGAACCGAGTGAACTAGAGTGAGGAGTGTCCTTTCCCACATAGAGAAGGTAGGATCACTAGAGTACTCATGGGATTGGAGACTACAATGCATATAGCATAAAGAGGGTTCCAACAATATCTCCTAGTTTTTGAACTATGTTGCCCCTATAGGAATACTAGCTAGTGGATACACCGAGATGCTATGTTCATATTTTGGTACTACCTTGCACAACAAGAAAATGTACATACGACGACATTAATTTGGTGACATTTGAAACAAATGTTGAAAATAAAAAATCATACGATATTTAAGAACAAAATTTCATAAAAACAATGACATTGATGTCAAATGTCGTAAAAATAATGACATTTCGTATCAAATATCGTAAATATAATGACATTTGGTCCAAAATGTCACTATGATAATGCCATTTATTGCAAAATATCATTTTTAGCGACAATTAGCGAAAATGTCGATTAAATGATGACATTTTGCTACAAATGTCAAATATAATATGTCATTTATTACAAAATGTTATTAGTTTTAGTGACATTTCAAAAAATATCTCTTAAATAGTGACATTTAATATAAATTTCGAATATATTATGACATTTACTTCAAACTGTCATTGATTTAAGTGACATTTTTGCTAAATGTCACTAAAAAGTGATATTTAGAAGAAAAAAAAAGGTAACTACAATAATGACATTTATTGCAAAATGTTGTTGTTTTTAGGGACATTTAGTGAAAATGTCATTTAAATGTGATATTTTTCTGGAAACGAAGAATATCATATGACATTTATTACAAAATGTCATTGGTTTTAGTGACACTTACAAAAAATATATCTTAAATACTGACATTTAATATAAATTTCGAATATATTATGACATTTACTTCAAACTGTCATTGATTTAAGTGACATTTTTGCTAAATGTCACTAAAAAGTGATATTTAGAAGAAAAAAAAAGGTAACTACAATAATGACATTTATTGCAAAATGTTGTTGTTTTTAGGGACATTTAGTGAAAATGTCATTTAAATGTGATATTTTTCTGGAAACGAAGAATATCATATGACATTTATTACAAAATGTCATTGGTTTTAGTGACACTTACAAAAAATATATCTTAAATACTGACATTTAATATAAATGTCGAATATATTATTACATTACTTCAAAATGTCATTGCCTTTAGTGAGATTTAGAAAAAAATGTCACTACAATAATGACATTTATTGCAAAATTTTGTTGTTTTTAGAGACATTTAGCGAAAATTGAAATGGTGACATTTGCTTCATATGTCAAATATATTATGAAATTTATTACAAATGTCATTGGTTTTAGTGACTGTTAGAAAAAATATCGCTTAAACAGTGACATTTAATATGAATGTCGAACATATTATTACATTTACTACAAAAAAACATTGATTTTAGTGACATTTAGAAAATCACTAAAATAATTGCATTTGTTGTAAAATTCATTGATTTTAGCATATTTTAGCAAAATTGTTGCTAAAATAGTGGCATTTAATACCAATATCGAATATATTATGCCATATATTGCAAAATATTGTTGATTTAATTGACATATAATGAAAATGTTGTTAAAACAATGATTTTTATATGAATATCAAATATATTATTTAATATATTTGAAATATGTCATTGAAGTTTATGACTGATATACTGTGGTTTCATGGTATTTTTAGTGCTTTTTCCTTAAGTTTAGTGTGTGTCCAAAAGTCTTTTTGTATGATTTTTATGTAAGTTTCCCTTTATTTGCAGGAAATCTATCTAAAGATGAACGCGGAAGTTTTTGAGCAAGAAATGCAGAAAAGTTACCACTTACGGAGCTTGTGACGATCTGTCGTGCCTGTGACGGTCCGTAGGTGGCATCGTAGTGAAGCTTCTAAAGGAAGATGGGGAAGTCTGACCAAGTGTGGGGTTACGAAGTTCATGACGGTCCGTCTTGCTTGTTCGTCGTGATGATCAGAGAAGAAGTCCCTGTACCCAAATTCCAAGAACTTTAAGTGTTATGGAACGGAGACCCTCGACGGACCATCATGCTTGAAACAGTCTATCATACCTATTCGTCGAGGGTAATGGAGAAAGAAGCAGAAGATTTGTAAAGTATATTATGATGGAGGCCATGACGGCCTGTTTTGACCACGGCGGCCCGTCACGAGGTCCGTCGATCCAGCCACGTTTGACAGATTTTTAGCAAATAGAGTCCTTCTTTTTTGAGGTTTTTGTTTTTTATAAATAGTTCGAAAAACCTCGTTTTTGGGGTTAGACTCATTTATAGTTAGATTCTCTTATGTTAGACTCTATGTTAGTAGACTTTGTGATTGTGTTATACTTTTGAAGAATCTTTAGTCCTCAATTAATTTCAGTAATTGATACATTTTTTTTGGAATTGACTGTTGGTGTGTTTGTTGATTAATCAAGTGGACTTCTGGATTTTATTCTTTCACATTGAAGTAAGTGCATGATTTCTTATATTACATATATGAATATTGTGATTATGACTATGGGTAATTAAACTCCATAACTAGGGTTGTGGGAACCATAGGCGAATAATGAGGTAAAACCTGACTAAAATAACAATTCTAGAATATTGTCTTACATGTATTGATAATTCTTTCGCTTAAAAGTTTTTTTAACGGATGACCGACGTTAGAACTCGCCTTAATGCTACTTGTCGGACCAAGGAGTTAGGTAATAGGAAAAGAATTATCAACATAGATTTAGTATATACTATCTAATAGGCTAGTATTGATTGGTGCGAGGTAATAACTAAGTCAAATATCGAATACAATGCTTAATATGAGGTAAAGGTAAGGGTTAGTATAGCAACACACGTAGCGAGACCAAGGTGCGGAGTGAAATTTTCTAGATGCCGGACCAAGGATTTAAAAATACATAACTTATCATTTCGCATGCAAGATACTAGGAAAGAATTGTTATAGTTAGAATTTTCAAGTTAGGAACCTGTGGGGAACACTTAAACCCTAGTTACTTTTATTAATTGATTAAACTCCAAGGTTTGATTCTCTTAGCTGGTTACTTTAATTTAGTTAGTTATCTTTATTAATTTAGAAATAAAACCCCCCCTTTTATTGTCTTTTGTTTTCTAAGGAAATAATTGACTAAATAATAGTAATAATAGATTGAAGTTAAGTCTGAACTATTTTCCTCATGGTGACGAACCCAACCTCATTAGTTGGGTTCTTTACTTCATATGACCGATTTACTTCTTATTTGAGAAGTAAGTTTGAGCGTATCAAATTTTGGCGCCGCTGCCGAGGAAAGTAGCTTCTAGATTAACTTAAACTTATTACTAAAGTTTAGTCAATATTTTCTTGATTTTACTTTTCTATTGTTTTTTATTCTTGCAAAACTATCTTCCTTGTATGACAAATACACTAAGAGGAAGAGAACACTTGTTTGCCTACGATCACAAATTAGAGCGTACACTACACAACATGAATCGAAACTTGGGCATTATGATGATAATCCAAACCAGAACATCCTAGCTCAGGTTGATGTTAATGGTTAGTTATTACACAATGCTCCGGGTGGAAACCAACAGAGGGGACAAAATCCTGCTCCACGTCCTCAAGAATACTACAGAGGTTATGACAATATAGAAGACTCCGATGGGACACTTGTCTTGCTTCCTTTACCACTTGGCCACACCTTTGTGGTAAATAGTAGCCTGATGCAAATGCTCACTGCCAGAGGTTTGTTTTCAGGGCAACCTTCTGAGGATCTGCATGCCCATATAACTAAGGTAAGGGCAGTGCGTAAAAGTTGTTTAGGGAGGCCTGATTTAGATTTGGATGTAACAGGGCTACGAGTATTTTCTCTCTCACTAATGGGAGAGGCTGCTATTTGGTTCACTGATCACCCTTATAACTCAATTTTAACTTGGAACCAACTAAAGGACGTTTTCTTAGCACGTTACTACCAAGTCTCCAAGAAACTAAACCACAGAGACAGAGTGAAAAACTTTGTTGCACTACCAGGAGAGTCAGTTAGTAGTTCTTGGGATAGATTCACCTCATTTTTTAGAAGCGTCTCCAATCAGCGCATAGATGATGAGTCACTGAAGGAATACTTCTATAAGGGACAATGATAATAATAAAGCGGTGTTGGATACTATATCAGGTGGTTTTTATGGGGAGTGTCCTCATGCTGAGATTGCCGAAAAGTTAGAGAAAATCTCCCGTAATAATAAAGCTTGGAGTACTAGGAAGTCAGAGACTGGGAGAAATACCTTCGCAGTGCAATCCACTCACAACCCATCCACAGATGAGATTCCTGAAGAGATGGCTCAGATGAGAACTGAGCTAGGGTTGGTATTAAAACATGTCACTGGGGTGCAGAAAAGATAAATGCAGTTAAATTCTTGTCTAAACCACCACCACTAAATGATGAATGTCTTCATGAGGAGGATTCCTATGTGGTAAATGAACAGACGGGGGGTTTCCAACCAAGTACCCAAGGCTCAAATCAGGAGAATTGGCGCCAAGGTCAAGGAAACCAAGGTCGGATCTATGGTAACTATAACCGTGAGGGTCATTATGTTCGAGATAGAAACTACAACCGCGACAACAACTTCAACAGGGGTAACTATGGTAACAGAAATGATAGGAATGGGCCATATGTCCCTTCTCAAAATTGTGAAGTTACTCCTAGGGATGGTGGAGATAAAATGGCGCGAGTTGAGTATATGTTGGACAAAATTATAAGGAGGTTCGATGCTAGTGATGAGCACATTAAAGAGTTAAGGAGTGATTTAGCAGGTATTGGGAAGAAAGTTGATACACATGCAATATCAATTTAGCGTATTGAGTTGCAAATGGCCCAATTATCTGTGATTGTGAACACACGGCAATCGGGCACTCTTCCTAGTAACACTGTCTAAAATCCAAAAAATGATGGACATTGTATGGCAATAACTACTCCCGGTCGTAAGAAAACCATTGACCCACCTATGCCATCTAATGAGAAAAAAGTGACAAAAGATAATGATAAAGTGGTAGAGGTTAATTCTAAAGTAGAATATAACACTGGAAAAGATGTTGAAGTGCCTACAAAGGTAATTCCCATGCCTAGACCACCAACACCTCTTTCTTCAAAGATTAGTGAAAAATACCTAGGGTGGTAAATGTCAGTGTTTTATAACAATGTTGAAGCAGCTTTCTATCAATGTCCCTTTGGTAGAAGCTCTAGAACAAATGAGCGGTTATGCCAAGTTTATGAAAGATCTGGTTACAAAGAAAAGATCGGTCACTTTCGAGGATGATTATAGAATGCAGCATTGTAGTACTATTGCTAAAAGATCTCTCGTACAAAAAAAAGAAGATCCGGGTGTGTTCACTATTCCTTGTACAGTCGGGTCAATATATTTTGCAAAAGCATTATGTGATCTGGGGGAAAGCATAAATCTCATGCCCCTCTCGATTTACAAGAAGTTGGGTTTGGGTGACCCAAAGCCCACTGCTATGCGGCTACTGATGGCTGATCAAACAGTGAAAAGGCCTATAGGGATACTCCACGATCTGCAGTAAAAGTGGAGTCGTTCGTATTTCAGGCAGATTTTGTTATTTTGTATTGTGAAGTCGAATTTGAAGTGCTTATTATTCTTGGGAGGCCATTCCTTGCTACCGGTAGAGCCTTAGTTGATATGGAAAAGGGGCAGATGAAATTTTGGTTGAATAATGAAGAAGCAACCTTCAACATTTGTAGGTACATGAGGCAGAAAGGTGAGCTCCAATCGGTATCTGCTATATCCTACAAAGAAAAGATGAAGAAGAACCATGACCTAAAAATTGAAAAACGGGAGTTTATGGTTGGGGATTTGGTGCTTTTATACAATTCTAGGTTGCGTTGGTTTCCGGCAAGCTCAAGTCCAAATGGACTGGCCCTTACTTGATTACCCAACTATTCCCTCATGGAGCAGTTAAGTTGGAAACCAAGGAGGGTGTGCGGTTTAAGGTGAATGGACGACAAAAAAAACTCTATTTTGGCCATGCTGAATCGACGAATGAAATGATCGAGGCACACCATCTTGATGAAGGTTGAGTAATCAAGTTTCCTCAATCGTGTCGCGATGTTAAATCAGGCGCTGGTTGGGAGGCAACCCAGTACTTATAGTTTTTCTTTCTAGTAATTGTAGAATTTTCTACTAATGGGTTTTAAATTTACTGGCACATCACCAAGAAATTCTGCAGAAAATCACACTGTAACAGTTATTGATGGACACAGCGACGGACCGTCACGCACGCGATGGATCGTCGCATGAATCCATCGTGCCAGGTACATCTTTCATTTATTTTCAAAACTAGGGCACATGTGACGTAATCAACGACGGTATATCGCATCTATGACGGACCGTCATCGGGGACCCGTTGCGTCATTAATGAGTGTACCCGACATGACCCGACCCAGTTGGGGGTAATTAAAAAATATGCAACCTTTAAAAAACCCACCCTATCATTTACCCATTTCCTTCCCTCTTTCTCCAATTTCCCTCCCTTTTCAACTTCCAACTTCCTACCTGTCTTCTCTATCAACTGATCTCTTCCCCAATTCCCCAAATTCCTAAAATCTACTCTCTACTAGTCGGAGTCTGCTGTTGTGGTTCTGTTCTTGCTAACCAAGTGCCTCACTTGCTTGTCTTTCTCCTGTTCTCAGGTATGTGTCTCTGATTTCTACCCATTTACATTGCATTTTTGTTTATCAATTAGTATTAGCCTATTTCTTATTGATGGGTCTTCATTCTTTGATCCAATTTTGTCTGACCTAGGTTGAGAATCCTCAAATTGCCTTGTTAAAACTCTAGAAATAGGTGCTTTAGCATTGCTAGTTTACTAGGTATTTGGTTTAGAAACATTTAGGTTATCACTAAGTATTCCATGTGAGTCACAGAGGATGAATGTGGCATCCACTATTCTGTCGCTGAATGACAAAACGAGACCCCAATGATGGAATGTCATACCCACGATGGACCGTGATAGGGTCCGTTCTAACACCCCCTACACCTCGCTGTCCAATTTTCTCAAAATGTCCACCAACGGACACATGCGATGGACCATCGTTCCCATGACGGTCCGTCCTGCACAATCGTTCTGGTTGTCAGAGACCCTATTCCTAAAGGTCTCCCACCTTTTTCTAAGTGTCCTCATACGGACATCTATGAAGGACCGTCATACCCTCGACAGTTCGTCCTGCACAAACGTCATGACGGTCAGAGACCCATCTCCTGAGGGTCTCCATACTTTTTCTAAGTGTCCTTTGACGGACATCTACGATGGACCGTCATACTCTTGATGGTCCATCCTGCAGAACCGTCACGACGGTCAGAGACCCTTGTCCTAAGGGTCTCTATTATTTTTCCAAGTGTCCCCTGACAGACATCTACAATGGACCGTCATACCCTCGACGGTCCGTCCTGCACAACCGTCGCAACGGTTAGAGACCCCCTTCCTAAGGGTCTCCATACTTTTTTCTAAGTACCCCACGATGGACATCGACAACGGACCGTCATTGTCACTATGGTCCGTCCTGCTTAGACATCATACTTGTTAGAGACTTTCCTTCAAGGGTCTCCACATCAACATAGTTGAAGTAAGACATGATGGACCCCATGATGGTCCGTCGTACTCACGACGAGCCGTCACCTTTTCCGTTGTGTTTCACTGTTTCTGTAGAAAAGTCATTACAGCTTAGCTATTATATTTATTTTGTTTCGTTTTTGCTCGTCTTGTTTGCTCCTTCTCGTACTAATATTGATTCTTTACAGTAACTATCTCTTATGGAACCAAAAAACGATAAAGTTTACATATGTGGGCGTTCAAAGTCTATCACTCTGTTTGACCACCTGGTCATAGGCTCAGATAATGAGCATGACCCCGAGTACGTGCCCCTAGGCACTGCCACTCCAGCACGAGCTGCACGTGCTACCAGAGCTACGCCCAAAAAGGTGGCGTCCAGCGTAGTCACTGCCTCCCAGTCTGATGAGGAGCGCACACTGACCGGCACACCTTCTGGGTCAGCTACACATGAAGAAGGAGCGTCTAGCTCCTTAGGAGTTTCGTGGTCGGATGAATCCTCGGGTCCGCTGAAGTCCCTGCACCCGCCACAGTTGCACAATCTGCCTCGTGTGATGAGGTTGAAGTCCCTGCACTCATGCTCTCACCCTGGTTGCCGACCATCCCAACCGGTGGTGTGTCGACGGCTAATATCAAGTTTATTCAGACGCAAAGTTTTTGAATGATAAAGGAGTCATAACATGGACCCTTACACTGGAGAGGCGGGTCCTTACGGGAAGTCTTCCTAACATGCCAAAGATCCACAATCTCTTTACCAGACACCGACTAGAGTGGATAGCTCGTGTTGTGGACCGCTACAGTGAGGAGATGGTCTGAGAGTTCTACACCTCTTATGTGGCTACTCTCCAATCATAGATAGGTAGAGGGTATGCCCCCGCCAAACAGGCTCCACTTGAGCATGTCCGAGTATGTGGCATACAGGTTGATATCTCACTCCCAACCATCCGCCGGTATGTATATGGCTAGGATGTTGATGCTAACAGGACCCCTCTCACCGCCAATTTCGACTACCGATGGCAAATTGTAAAAGATGGCCAATTCTTGCGTAAGACATCGCTGAGAGAGACCACCAAGATGTGGATGGCCCTGCACTTGTCTGTTGATGGAGAGGGTGCCGACTGGGTAACAGAGCCGAAAGGAGCCATCAAGAAGGCTAACTTGACCTTCAAGGCTAAGTTCTTATGATTAATTGTCCGCCACTACCTTTCCCCCACGGCCGCTGATAATATAGTCACATGGGATCGTGCAGTTCTAATGGGCGGCGATGATAGCAGGGTTTGATGTGGACTTCGCTAGGCTTCTACAGGCGGTCATGCACGGGAGGGCTTTCAAGGCCACAACTACTTACCTTTTTCCATGCATCATATTTTTTTATGCCGATCCGCAGGTGTGCCCATCTGGCACATTGATCAGCTTAAGACTCCGCTGGGCACTGTTGATATCGGCCTCATAAGGGATCAGGTCAATGAGTTTGCTCCACGCAGAGGGCCCCGTCCAGAGTTGCCTCCATTTGGTGAAAATCTTGATGATACGGTAGCACATGCTCGAACGACTACGCAGACTGCTTCTGAAACCACTGACACCGTCCCAATCGAGTCTATCCTGGGTAGTAGCACTGCCTCTAGCTCCTCTTGCTCATCCCCTGTTCCCCGCTCTGGTCCCGCCTGCTAGGGTCCAGAAGATAGAGGCACAGATGGCTACAGTTTTGCTTCACATCCATCCTTGGATGCAGAGGTCTATTGCGAAGGAAGAAGAGCACTTGGAGCGGAAAATGGTCCAGCACACAGAGCGAAATATCGCTGAGGTTCATCAGCGCTTGGACGCTTTTGAGTTGCGGTGCTAGCCCGAACAGCCCCTCAGGTGGACGTGTCGACCCTTCAAGCATCGGTCGAGAGTCTTCGAGCGGACATTGATATGAACCTAGAGGCTAGGGTGACTGAGCCTGAGGCCCCTTCTGCATATCCTGCTGAGGACACAGTGATGGCGGCCTTATTTTCCACTTCTGAGATTCCACCACCTCCCACTCCAGAGCATGTCAAGAGGCGTAAGGGTCGAGAGGAGGATGAAGCTAAAGCACGGAACAAGGAGCGCCGTGAGATGGAGGTTGCGAGGAGAGCCTCGCTTGCTGATGACTAGGCAAAGTAATTTATAAATGTGTGGCTCTAAGCATGACATAGAGATACAGCATTGCATGACCCTAAGTCTAAAATTTCAAACAAGGTGTCTGATAATCTGGTAGAGTAATGAGATGTCAAATGAGTGTGAGGAAGATTTGAATAGTCCACTATTTGTACTGAGCTAGAACTTGCCTGGTTAGTCCAGCTAAAAGTAAGTTGTAATAGACAATTAGGAAAGGATCGTAGGCCCTTGTTCAATATAGCCAATTTTTAGCCTAAATTAAAAAACGAATAAATTAATCCTTCTTTGATCCAAATTATTTGAGCTTAAAATAGACCTTTCTTTTTCACCCCAACTGATCTTTTCTGGGAATAATGTGTTGTCCCTGGTCCCTCCTTGAACATGTGCACCTCAGCTTATGACAAAAGCATAAGTTGAGGGTGGCTAATGCAGTAAAAAACCTTTTCATGGCCCTGACCCAACTCTGGGTATTGTGTACTTCGACTCATAGCAAAGTCATGAGTTGAGGGTGGCTATTATGGGGAATGCTCTGGAAAGTGGGGTTGAAAAAACAAAGAGAGAGAAAGAACAAAAGTAAAGTGACTCAAGAACTAGTTGAAAGAAAAGTGAAAGAGAGAGAAAGAAAAAAAGTAAAGTGACTCAAGAACCAGTTGAAAGAAAAATGAAATAAGAAAAAAAATACAATAAATAGAAGCAAAAAAAGAAGAGAGTCACTTACACAAATGAAGAAAGAAGGGAAAATAGCAAGGCGAAAGAATATGAGAAATTGGGCGAAATAAAATGATAAAAAGCGGTATGCTTAGCCGATATGTCAAGGAGGGCAAAAAGTCACTTAAGTATACCTAAATATACCCTACCTGAACCTGAGCCTATGTTACAAGCGAATAAAGTCCTATCGTGATCCTAAGAGTTGTATAGTAAACTTAAAGTAGTGAAAATAAGGGCAGGCTTATGGCAATATGTATGAATGAGTTGTGAATTTGTTTTGAGAGTGAGTGTTGAAAAGTAATCCTTATACTCAAACTGAAATCATTTTGTGAAAAATGAGGATGTTGTTTTGAAGTGAGGACACTAGTTGCAATACCAAAAATATTAGCACCTCGGTGAGAAATTGAAGAAGATAGGCGTCAGTGCGTGATGAGTCTGTGTCATGGCCTGATTCCACGTAATTCAAGCCTAATAGTGATAACATGCATAAACATGATGAGACTGATCAGGATTTATAGCCAAATGATTGCGAAAGCTAAAACATGGATACTATTGTACAAAGATTTTGTAGTGAGTCATAGTGTGTCGCTTGAGGACAAACACGAATTTAAGTTGAGGGTGTTGATATACCGTGGTTTCACGGTATTTTTAATGCTTTGTCCATAAGTTTAGTGTGTGTCCAAAAGCCTTTTTGTATTGATTCTTATGTAAGTTTACCTTTATTTGCAGGAAATCTGTCTAAAGATGAACGCGGAAGTTTTTGAGCAAGAAATGCAGAAGAGACCACCTACGGAGCCTGTGATAGTCCGTCGAGCTTGTGACGGTCCATTGGTGGCATCATAGAGAAGCTGCTGAAGGAAGATGGGAAAGTCTGACCCAATGTAGGATTATGGAAGCTTATGATGGACCGTCATAGCCACGACGGTCCGTCCTGCTTGTTCGTCGTGATGATCAGAAAAGTAGTCCCAGTACCCAAATTCCAAGAACTTTAAGTGTTATGGAACGGAAGCCCTCGACGGACAGTCGTGCTTGAAACAGTCCGTCATACCTGTTCATCGAGGATAATGAATAAATCAGCATAAGGAACTGTAAAGTATGGGATGACAGAGGCCATGACGGCCCGTCGTGACCATGACGGCCCATCGTAACCACGACGGCCCGTCACGAGGTTCGTCGACCCAGCTGCATTTTGACAGATTTTCAGCAAATAGAGTTTTTCTTTAATTAGGTTTTTATTTTTTATAAATAGTTCGAAAAATCTCGTTTTTGGTGTTAGACTCTCTTATAGCTAGATTCTCTTATGTTAGATTATTTGTTAGTAATCTTTGTGATTGTGTTATACTTTTGAAGAATCTTTAGTCCTTGATTAATTTCAGTAATTGATACACTTTTCCTGGAATTGATTGTTGGTGCTTTGTTGATTAATCAAATGAACTTCTGGATTTTATTATTTCTCATTGAAGTAAGTGCATGATTTCTTATATTACATATATGAATATTGTGATTATGACTATGGGTAACTAAACTCCACAATTCTAGAATAGTGTCTTGCATGTATTGATAATTCTTTCACTTAGCTGTCTTTTTAACGGATGGCCAACGTTAGAACTCGCCTTTATGCTACTTTTCGGACCAAGGAGGTAGATAATAGGAAAAGAATTATCAACATAGATTTAGTATATACTATCTAATAGGCTAGTATTGATTGGTACGAGGTGTGTGCTGCAGTTTTTAGCTTATTTAAGATGATTTCTTATGATAAACAACAACATACACAATGTGGATGCATATTAATGCTATCACACTGTTAATTATATCATAAGATGTTTGTATCTTTGTCCCAACACCATATGTTTGTTTTGTTGATGTAATCATGTCTCTTCCTTTTTTATTTTCCTTCTAGAAAAATTGTCACACTTATGTATTCAAGGAAATGTTAAGTTTTGTATTTCATAAAGGATCAAAATTATCAATTTTAATTTTTTTTTCTCATGCTAACATGATCTCACAAATAAAAAGAAGTGGATATGTTTTTGGAAAGAAACTACAAGATCTTTCTTTTCTTTCAAAAGGAGGAAAAGTTCATGTATATAGTTATTGCCTTTGCATCAATTCTTTAATTATATTTGTTTTAGAAAAATTCAATTAGTTATTCTTGATATCCCAAATTGGTTTAGTTAATGGGGATCTAATTTCTATTATTATATAGTGACATTTTCTTATGTGCATTTCATGTGCAGAATTTTTAAGGAAATTGAGGTCAAGTATTGACTTCAACATGCTCCACTTTTGGATTGATGATTTCATAAAGATTTATTTGAAAATTTACTAGAGATTTTAATTCATTTTTAATTAGGAGGAGTTAATCAATTGGTTTTATGTTGAGATAATAAGATTTAGTTAGATAACAATTTTACTTGAGATTGAAAAGACAATTTATTTTGACATTGTTTACTTTTACAGAAAACTTATTATATTTCCATTTTGTTATTTGATTATAATATTATAAAATATTTTTCTTTATATAATATTTCATGCTTATCATGAAGAAGATAGTTTTGAATGCACAAATTGTTTGTATTTATGTGTCTTGAGAAAAACAATATGTAGATTTTTCTAGCATATCTGAAGAAATTTGATAGTGATACTAGAATATTAATATGACATTTAGCAAAATATAAAGTAATGTCACCAATTTTTATGACATTCAATAATAGCATTTGTAGACATTAACTTAATTGTCAGAAATTTCAATGTGACATTTTATAAATGTTATGAGTAAGTATCTTGAATTTTTTTTTACCAATATTTAATCTAAATGTCAGAAAGTGTAAGTGACATTTCATAAGTGTCGAAAAAATAAATGTGATATATCTCATATCAACATCTACATAAATGTCATATATTTCATACCGATATTTACGTAAATGTCAAAAATAAATGTCATCTCATACCAAAATTTACCTAATTATCAAAAATAAATGTCATATATATCTCATACTGACTTTTACCTAAATGTCGAAAATAAATGTCATATATCTCGTACTGACATTTACCAAAATGTCAAAAACTAATGTCACATATCTCATACTGACATTCACCTAAATGTCAAAAATAAATTTTATATATTTCTTATCGACATTCACATAAATGTCAAAAAATAAATGTCGTAATAAACTTACAAATATTTACAAATATATGTTGCAAAGTAAATGACGCAAATTCTTTTCAACATTTACCTAAATTTAACAAATTCTTCCTCGACAAATACCTAAATTTCGAAAAAATTGTCAACACTAAAATTTATGACATTTGGTCCAAATGTAAAATAAATGTCAGTAAAAAAATTGTGACACTTAAACATCATAATACAATATTTAGATAATGTCGTTGTATTTTCACTTTCTTGTAGTGTTGTCAAGCAGTTCGCCTTCCTTCGGTGTAGGGTTCCGTGACACTGGATTCCACATTATCTCATTTGGTCTATGTCGGTTAAGGCAAGATGTTCCTAAAAGGTAAAATAAAGTAAATGAATGAACTCTAACTAGGATGACCTAAGGGGTTTATCTTAATCTAGGTAGGGGTATGTGACTCTACCTAAACATTGCACTAGTAAGCCTTGAGGGAAGTCTTACGAGGATATTCTTATATATGTATATGCTTATTATTGTACATGATATGTATATCATGATCTTGCATATTGATGATACTATATGATTAAAGGGTTTCACTTATGAATATGTGTTTGGTCTTTATTGATAGGGTATGATGATACGTACTCTTAGTGATATGCTATGTGAAGTTGAACATTAGTCATGGTTCTTGTTGGGTTACTTAATTGAGTAAGTTTATGGTGATTTGCTTAGTCATTTCACTAGTTGACTTAATGAGGGTTCATTAGTAATGGTCTTGCTTTGGTTATGATGTTAGGAACTATTTTCCATGCTTGTTGATACTATAGCTTGATGGTAGAGTTGTCTTGATTGTGTGCTCAATTACCTGATATGCATGTTGGCTTGACTAGACTTATTATTGTTGGTCTTGTGATGTACATGATCTTGACTTAATAAATAAGTCTTGTTGATTGGTATGGTCTTCTTGAATGTGCAGAAGACTTTTCAAAGTAAATTTCAAGTTTTAATGAAGTGTCCTTTTTTAGCATGATCTTATGATGTGTGTGCATATGATCTCATACTTAGTACAAGTGGTGTACAAACCCCATTTTCTCCCTTTCACCCAACATTTTAGGTTTCGTCGTTGAAGGGATTTTGAGACGACTTTGAAGAACGATTTGGAATTCTCACTCATCCAAGTTGGGTAGGTCCTCACTTTCCGAGGGCAATGCCCTTATCAAGCTTTTGATGTTGTTCTAGTTATAAGACTTCTAGTTCTTTCTTTTTAATTTGAGTACTAAAGAGTGTATAGACTATATTTGTCCTTATTACATTGATGTATGGGATATGCCCAATTGATATACTCTTGTTTTAGATGGTTATGAGATGAGACGTCCGTTTAGGACTATGTTAAGTATCTTATATAAAAGTACAAGACTATGTAATCTTCTTATACGAAGGGCCTATATATATACTTGGCATGAATAAATTATGTGTATGAGAGAGTTCTATGTATACCTCAAGATAAATATAGAAAAGTTTTAAAAAAAATTCATTTTCACCTATGAAAGTAATGATGTAAGCTAAGAGGCTAGTCTTAGTACTCAAAGAGGACGCCGACGCCGGTTACGTCTAGGGGGTGCTCCCCGGATGTCACATCATGCTCTCATGTGGTTATCTTGCATCTACATGATTAATTGCATGGTGGTTAGAAGGGTCGTATCCTTCCTTATTTAGCTTTGTAAGTATGTTGAGATTCTTACCATGGTAGTGGTTCTATTATGGTAGTATGTTGAACATAATAGACAAGATTACAAGATAAGTTAGCTTGAATTGGGTTAGCCTAGAGAAGTATTTAGTATGGATGGTAGTATGGGATGCCATCTATACACTGCACAAGTATGACTTGAAGCTACCTAAGACATGACCCCTACATGATGTATGTTTAGCTTGGATAGTTCCTTGAAATATGAACTAGGTCTATTAGCTGACTCATATGATAATATGAACAAGTTAGGGTGATTTCAAGAAATGCTTATTGTATGAAGTATTATGGATGCTTCACATGTATTGCACAACTGTGTTTTGAGATGGCCTAGGGGCATAGTGCTCCTATGGTATAATTGAACTTAGGTCTTAATTATGAAAGTGAACTATGATCAAATATGACCAAAGAGAGGTACTTAGCTTTGGTAGTAGTATAGGATGCTACCTTAGCCTTGCACAAGTATATTTGGAGGTGGCTTGTGATATAGTTCATTTGAGTAAGAAGGACAAAAAGGGTTAAGTATGAACTCTTATATGTCTTATGATGCTTTAATATGCTTATGATATTCCTTATATGCCTATGTTGTTACTCTTATATTTATGTCTATTGTTGACTAACCCTTTGCGATATATTATGTTGATATGTAGTTTCCATATTGAGTACATATTGTACTAACACATATTGCCTACATGTTGTCCATGAAGGTTCTTGAGAAGATAGTTGCTTGAAGGATAGAGTTTCAAGGTTTTTGAGAAGAAAATAAGTGGTGAGTCCTCATAGCTTTGAGGATGAACCTTTATGTTCCTTAATGTTTTCTTCATATTTTAGATGTAATGTGGGATGCGTCCCAAGATGTTTCATTCTTGTCAAAGTTAGATGGTTTTTGAGACAATGTTATTAGACATGCTTCAACTTTTATGAAATACCTTTTGGTTTATGCTTAAATAAAGTTTTTAAATTCCCTCCATTGATATTATGTAATAAAGTCAAGTGGATTGTACAAGACCTTCAGAAGTTGAATACGCCGTATTGCGAATTGAAAATGCCCTAACTTCTAGGAGGTACTCTTCGTTCGTGACATTGCATGATTGACTTTACTTGAAAATCTCACCCATGAAGGGTGTAATGAGGTTTAATAAGAAAGAGAAGCTTATTTCCCGTTTTGTAGGACCATATCAAATTTTGATATGTGTTGGCAAGGTTGCTTATGAGCTTCATTTGCTAAATAAGTTTGCATCATTGCATCCCTTTTTCCATGTCTCTATGTTGAAATTGTGTGATGGAGGTCCGACATCTATTGCTCTCTTAGAAGGTTTGGAATTGATGAGAGTCTTTCTTATGAGGAATTACTGATTGAGATTTTAGACCAACACGTCGAAAAATTAAGGAACAAAGAAGTTGCTTCCATAAAAGTGTTATGGAGGATTCATTTAGGTAAAGGTGATACATGGGAGGTTGAGGCCGAAATGATGTCCCGATATCCTCGTATTTTTCCTTGTCCTCCTACTTTAGATTGAGGTATTGAGTTCCTCATGGTTTTCTTTTTGTTGCGATGTCATGTCTGTTTTAGGTATTTCTATGATTTCCTTATGTTATGCATGTTCATGAGAAACTTATGTTCTGAAAGAAAATGAGTTTACATGATTGATTGTCCCTCATGTTGTTGTTCATTGAGTATAAGTTACCTATAAACTTCATGAGATGAATTATTGAACATGTTTTAGCTTGAAGTTGAAATTTCCTTCTTGGAAATATATTTATTGAGTATAGATGCATATAGGTTCCATGGGATTGTGTTAAGCATTTTTTATCTTGGAGATGGTAGTTCCTCATTGAACAATAGGATTGTTGAAATTTCATGCATATTGGGTTGCTAGGTCTAGTTCCTACTTTTCTTATGACGTATTCACTATATTTAGCTTGGAGTTGATGTTTCCTCCTTGGTTGTGTGCATTTTGATGAGTTACATGCATGATTGACTGCTAGTATTAAGTCTTTTCTCCAGTTAGTATAGGCAGGAATCTCTCTATCCGATAACTAAGATCCCTGAAAGGATGATTGTCTTAGATAGAAATTAGCTAGGTGGTCCCCTTTAGACATACTTATGGTTCGTACTTGGAAAGTAAGGATAACCCTTTTCGGTGTAGCTTAGACATTGGATTGCTTCTTATAGCTCACATTGGTTTATGTTGGTGACACTGTAACCTCCAACACTAATGAACTAAGTTTACTTCAAAAGTATCTCCCAAGTGATTCAAATACGTTTAGTTTTTATTGACCATGATTATGATTTATGTTTCCTAACCTTTTTATGCAATGATTTAGCTTGGTCATTGCACAGCATGTAAAGTCCCTTTTAGAATGATTCCAAAACTCTTATCCATTTCTATCATACTCAAAACATTACATATACTAATGCATACTTGTGCCTACATTGTTTCACTAATGTAGGGTCATACCACCTAACTCTCACACTTGTAGCTAATTAGTCTTTGGTGTTCAGGGATTTGGTGAGTCCTTATGTTAGAGGACTAAGACCCTTCTACTGCTTTATGTCAATTCAATTTTCATAATTTTATGTGATGTATGAGCTACGTCCTAGTCACTTTTTTAGATGTAATTGATGGCTTATTGAGACTTATATATACTTCCATTTATATTGAACTCCTTATTGATATAAGATTGTTTCTTTGAAATCATTTATTTTGATTATCTTGTATGATGTATGCTAAGTGTCTTGTGTAAGACCTCCCAAGATTCTATACGTCATATTACCCTTAGGATTTACTTTCGGTCGTGACAAACTTGGTATGCATAACACAAGGTTTAGAAATGTCTTAGAATGTCTTATAAGCCACGTCGAGTAGAGTCTTGTTAATGAGTTTGAATCACACCTGCAAGATGTTTAGGATTTTTTATTTTTTAATCATTCTAAAGTCGTGCAATAGACTGCAAATATATATATCTTTATTTTAATCCTTATATGATGTTTTTTAGATTATGTCCCCTCGAAGAGAATACGTTAGGAGGAATACGGGTGAGAATATTTGGATTGAAAAGCTTCTCAAGTAGCTTCTCAAGTTTAGGTCAACCCTTTGGATAAACAAGTAACTAATGTGGAGTTTTGGGATAAGTGTTGGTTCAAGCCATGATGACCAAATCCAACAAGGAGGTTATGGTCCTCGTGAACCCAAATTCGGGTACAATGGTAACTAGAGTAAAGGAGTTCACTAGAATGAATCCCACCAAGTTTTTTTTGTTTCAAGGTTAAGGTAGATCTTAAGAATGCAGTTAAGATTTGTCCTAGACCTCTATCCACTATGGATATTCATAGTTTCTTAGGTTTAGATAGAAGGTTCGTGAAAGGATTTTTTTTATCCCAACTCAATTAACTGTATTTACCCAAAATAAAATTAAGTTCCTATGGTTGGATGCGTGTGAGGAATGTTTCTAAGGGTTTAAAGATAATCTCACTTCGGCTCTTATTTTGAATTTATCAGAAGGATCTGAGTTTTTTTTAAAATTTATTATGATGCTTCAAGGATTATATTAGGGTGTGTTCTTATTCAAAATGAGAAATTTATTGCTGATGCTTCAAGGCAACTTAAGATTCATCAAAAGAACTATCCTACCCATGATTGAAGCTAGAGGCAGTTGTGTTTGAGTCAAAGATTCAGAGACATGAATTATATGGTGTTCATGTTTATTTTTTACCGACCACAAAAGTTTGCAATATGTGTTCAAGAAAAGGGATCTAAGTACTTTCCAACTTAGATGGCTAGAACTATTGATGGACTATGACATGAGTGTCATTTATCAACAGTATAAAGCTCATATGGTGGTCGATGTCTTAGTCGGTTGTCCAAGAATAGTATTTTCGTTGCACATGTTGATGATGTTAAGAAGTAGTTGGTTTGTTATGTTCATAGATTGGCCTAATTGGGTGTTCGCTTGGTTGATTCTAATGAAGGTGGTGCTATTGTTCATCACATTTAGAATCATCCTTTGTGTCGTATGTGAAAGTCAAGAAAGGTCTTAATCCTATTCTTGTTGAATTGAATGATGTTGTGCTTAAAAGTTTGTTCAGACTTTCTACCAAGAGGGAGATGGTGTAATTAGATATCAAGTTGTGTTCCAAATGTTGATGACTTGAGGGAGCGCATTTATTAGAGTCACATAGTTCTCGGTATTCCATTTTCCTAGGAGACACCAAGATGTACTGTGACTTGAAGGAGGTCTATTGGTGGAATGTGATGAAAAAGGATATTGCAGAATTTGTAGTCTATGTCTTAATTATCAACAAGTGAAAGTTGAGAATCAAAAGATAGGATATTTTTTCTAACATATCAACATTTTTACTTGGAAGTGGGAAGATATGAATATGGACTTTATTGTTGGTTTACCTTACACTTGGTAGCAACATGACTCGATTCGGGTAATAGTAGATCGTATGACGAAGTCAACTCATTTAATTTCAGTCAAAGTTTTTTATTCACTGAAATATTACAGTAAGTTGTGTCTAAGGGATATGGTTAAGTTGGATGGAGTTCCCCTATCTGTTATCTTTGATTATGGTACCCAATTTGCTTCTCAGTTTGGGAAATCTTTCAAAAAAGGTCTTGGTACTTGTGTTAAGCTTAGTACGAATTTTTATCCCAAAATGGAAGGGAAAGCAAAATGTACTTTTTAGACTTTGGAAATGCTCATAACTTGTATAATTGATTTCAACGTTAATTGTGATGATCACTTGCCTTTGATGGAGTTTGCATATAATAACAACTATCAATCAAATTGGAATGGCTCAATTTGTGTCTCTTTATGGTAGTAGGTGTACATATCCTATTCGTTTGTTTTAAGTAGATGAGGTTTCTTTGATAGAACCTTAATTAGTACATGAGGCTATGGAGAAAGTTTGGCTTACTAGAGAAAAGGCTAAAAATTTCTCAATGTCTACGAAAGTCCAACATCGATGTTAGAATAAGTGATCTTGAGTTTGATGTTGATGATTGGGTTTACTTGAAAATTTGACCGATGAAGAGTGTCATGAGGTTCGTAAAGAAAGGGAAGTGTAGTACTCGATATGTGGGCTCATATCATATTTGAGGCATATTTGTAAAGTTTCCTATGAGCTTGATTTTCCCAAAAATTTATCATTAGTACATCCGGTATTCCATGTCTGTGTTGGAGATCCATTATCTATTGTTCCTTTGGAAGGTTTGGGAGTTAAAGAGAACCTTCTTATGAAAAGGTTCTGATCGATATTTTAGAGTGACAAGTCATAAGTTGAGAAACAACGAAGTTGCTTTCATAAAATTTCCATGGAGGAATCATTTAGCTGAGGGTTCTACTTTCAAGGCAGAGGTTGATATGATGTATCGATATCCAAAACTCTTCCCCTCCGCCCCTACTCTAGCTTGAGGTACTTAGTTCCTCATAGTCCATCATTTTAGTTTCATATGTCTAAGTCATTCTCATGTTTTCTTTTGCATGCATGCTCATGAAAAAAATTAGATTTTGATGTTATGATCTGCTTGAAGTGATCTTCTATTTTTAAGTTCACGTGAATATAAGTTGCATGTATACCTTATGAAATGATGTTTCAAATATACTGCATCCTAGATTGGATCTTCCTCCTCGGTGCATGTATGTGATTGCATTAATGTTGGGTTGTTAGTTTCTCTCCTACTCTATTCATGCCTGCTTGAATCCCACTCGAGAACGAATGTTCCCAAGGGGGAGATATTGTAACACCTTGAATTTGATAAAGAAGGAAAATAAGTTTCTGGGTTGCAAAGTTGTGTCTACGTATCCCATATACAAACCGTAAAAGATTTTACGGACAGCAGAGGGCAACTGTAGGAAGGGGAAATAATTTTTAAAATCAAGGCAAGTACCCTTTTTTATGGTTCACCAGGACGGTCTATTAATCCTTACACGAGTCGTAGATAGGTTTCATAGTAAGTCCCAAACTTAGTGAAATTTTGAGGGTTTAATAGGTTTGTATAGTTGGGGTCTACGGACCGTAGAAGGTTCTACGGGTTGTAGACCAATCTCATCAAAGTTGGTCCAATTTTTTTAAAAAAGTTTTTTTACTTTTTATAGTTCACGATCCGTAGAAGGGTACGCCATTTTTTAAGGGGCTTATTAAGTCTTTTCTCTAAGTGATTAATGTCTAAACAAGGTCGTTTTGGTCCTAATCCTAAGCCCAATATAAGTCTTGTAGGTCTTGAAGCTACCAACTCTAAATTATTCTCCTGTATTCCTAAATTCCTTCCAAGATCACCCACATAAACTTCCCAAGATATAAGGAAGGAGAAAGTTAATGTTTGTATGAAGAACTCCAATTCACCATTTATTGTGGACATTGATTTCTAAGGTATGTTAGTATTCACCTATGGATTAATTTCCTCAATAGGATTCCCAAAATCTCCAATGTTACAAGTGAGATTCTCAATCAAAGTTAGGGTTTTATTCAATGTTCATTTGTTTATTTCAATTATGATTTAATTGATTGTTTTCCATATTTTATGTATGCATTGAAGCAATTATATGTTTTTAAGTTGAATTCACAGTAACCCATGCATGATCCATAATTGTTAGACTATGATCATATGATGAAGATTATAAACTATGAAAGGTGAATTTATGAAGATATGCATGTTCTTTTAATGTTATTGATGTAAATAATTTAAGGTTGCTTTGAGACTAAAGCATTAATATTGTTGTTATTGTGAAAGTTTTTCTCACATTATACTAGGAACATGATTGTGAATGGATTTCTCATAGAATTATTCATAAGGTTAAAAAAATTTCTCACCTAAGTTGAATTAAGATTAAGGAGTTAGTGAACCTTAGCTTGGATTGTCTTCTTAATTATGTCTTTCCATTGATGATGAAGCTGATAAGATTAATGACTATTCTGTGGGATTTTTGAGTAGCACTGCGAGGGTATTGAGATGGAGACTTTGTCTTTAACAGAGGTTGGGCATGTACTAGCAATGTCTTTATCCAATAACTATGTGTCACCATAGGATGATTGTATTATACAGACATTAGTTAGTAGATCCAATTTAGCTTAGATTCATGGTTCTTACCTTGATAAGTGTAAGACCCCGAAAATGACTTAGGTGAACTAGACCATAACATTTTGTTCATGATGGTATCACGTCCTAAATAGGTCTATAATATGGTATTGAGACAATTTCTAAGAGTTAAGGTGCATTGGAAGTCAAACGTCAAGGGACGACCAAGACGTCCGACGACTAAGTCACCTATGTGTCTTATATGTGTTTATATGTGATTCATGAGGTTATAAGGTCCTTAAATGAGGTGTATATAGGCAGTGTTTAAAGTTTCCTGAAGTTTGGAGGTCAAACGTCCATGGCGCTCAAAAAGTTTGCCTTGAAATGACCTTGGGTGTCTATGCATGTTTCGACGAGTTTTACTTGTTCGTTTTGGATAAAATTCATGTGAGAGGTCCTAAATTTGTATAAAATTATGTTTAGGTTGGAAACGTCCGTGAAAACATCCCCGAGGACCATCCAAGTGTCCTTGAGGAAGGACCCAAAGTTGGTGCCAAGACTGTCTAAAACAGCCCAACCAACGGATGGCAATCGACACCCAGTGGGTCAGTTGACGCCCCGTTTGTTAGGTCTAGTCATTTGAGAGTTATACATGGGATATAAGGTACCAAATAAAAGCCTCAGTCCCAGACCGCGGACCAACAGGACGGTCTGTTGGTCAAGGGATGGGCCGTCGATGGTACTCTCTCTACGTGCAGTTCACTGTAAGTTCAAGGGGTGAATTGGTAAATTCACCCCACGCCCCAATCAGACTTTGGATGGTTGTTTTGAGTGTTTATGGGTATTTTTTAGATTATATAAACCATTAAACTCTCATTTAAACTCTAACACCTAAATCAAAACACATTCTCTCCCAAAGTTTCTTTAAAAACCTCCATGAGAGTTCAAGGTGAAGATAGTTCATCAATAGAGTTTCTTCTTCCATTATCATTGGGTTCTTCTAATAAGGTATGCAAGTTCGTCATCTACGGTTTGTTATCACCTTAGATCCAATTTCAAAAATGATTTTCGAAGATTTCAAAAAGAAGAAAAAATCAATATTTTACTATAATTCTTGGCTTTTTGCATAAAAGGTTTTCATACGTTAACATATGATGTTATTGATGTATTGATGTTTTCGAATGAAATTATCCATGAACCTTTGACCTTCTCAATTCAATAATTTGACATAAATATGGATGAATTGATTATGCTTTGATATTAATAAATTCATGTGTAGGTTGTTATGGGCTTTTGATTCATGTATAGATTATGATTGATTGGTTTATAGGCTGTTATAATTTGATCAATTGAGTATTGTAAATTCTTAGTTCTATTGAATTTTAAGCTTATTGAATTGATATTGACTTAATGCTTATGAATTCTAGAGTAGTTTTCTATGGGTTATCTAATGATGTAAGAATTGTATTCAATTGATGTATAGGTTGTATTAGATTGATAAATCTATGTTAAATTAACCTAGTTTCGTTGAGTATTATGATTTATGTATTTAATTGATGTTAATAGTCATCGTAAGGGCCTTATGGTATCAAATAGGATGATTTAGCTTGGGATTGAAGTGGTGAGATTAAATGGGTGGTACGCTGCCCTAAATCTCTTAAATATTATGTATAGCTTTTGTATTATAATGTTTATTGGAATTGTCCACTTCTGGTGGTGGTGTTATGTGGATTGATATGGCCTTGTCGACGTTACTTATGTATTATGATTATCATGGGCTTGTCGGCACTACTTGAGGTATTATGATAATTTGTGTAGTTGATTATGTGAAGTATGATCATATCTACCTATATGTAAAGTAACTTGAAAGTATGTGTTCTTCTATGGATGTTATCTAGGTGATCATGTGTCACATCCCAAAAACACACCCTAAAAGTTAGGGCACTCTCGGAGTGCAACCGGCGTACTTGACCTCTCGAAGGTCTTGTACAAGCCCTTACATATCATTCATAGCATAAACTTAGTGAAAAGTAGTGCAGAATTAAATTTTTCACAAAACATATCATAGTCTTTAAAAACTCTTTCATATAAAATCATGAGAAATACTAAGTCTCAGTCTCATCATCTTAAGACACAAGAATACTTGGGACACGGCCCATACACAATACAGAAATAGAAATACTTAGTCTATTACAATACTTCAAATATAAAACATAAAAAACATATATTCCCTCGAGTCAAATGAGGACATACTTCAACTTATCTTGAATAATGCTACGGTCCAAGTCTTCACTTCCAAAATGCTCCTCAACTACCAACAATTATGAAGATAGATAAAAGCATGGATTAGTACAACCACATGTATTAAGTATGGCATAATGCATAAAAATCATGAAACTGGACATTTCTTTAAAGTATGCATCTTTTCTATTAAAAATCATATTATAATCATAAGCACAACATTTATCAACTTAGAAACACATAAGAAAACATTTAAACAATTAGTTACATTTTTTAGACAACATTACAGTAAGCTCAACTCAGTGGTACATTAAATTCCTTCACTGTACAGTGAAGTTGCTTATGTTCCCTTTTGACATCTTCTAGTATGTAATTATCCCACTTAAAGCTATCCTAAGACTCATTCAAATCAAACTAATGAAGACCGCCCATGGACCCCCTCTAGGAATGCCTAAATAATCCTCAAGACTACTTATGATGAGTCTGATACACACTTACAAGACATCAACATATGAACATGAGATTCTCCTACCCAAGGTGATTCTAAGTCTCACTTGAGTTAGTTGTGAAGCGATCGCCCATAGAATCCCTTATACACACACTCAAGATATCCTATAGAATCCCTAAGATAGAATCATGCTCACTCAATACACCAACATAAAGATGATATGACATTCTCCTTCCAGAGGCTATCAAAAGACCTACTTAAGTAAATCAAGAAGGTAACGTCCAAGATTGACCTCTTCAATATTACCTAAGCAATACTTAAGACTACCTAAGGCTTATATCATGTCCATGACACCAATTACCTTATCTAGAGTCATTCTCAAGACTTACCTAGGTAAGACATGAAGAGATCATTTGATATGCCCTCTTTACACTTTAACTAAGGAATCCTTAAGTCACTTTAGATTATGTACTCATTCATTCACATGATTCATAACATAGGTCATTTGTTCATTAGTTCATTAAGAGATCCACACATCACATAAAGGACATTCAAGTAATGGTCTTAGACAAGACCTAGGGACTCCAACTAACACCTTCAAAGCCTATTGTGCAATGTCTAGATAGAGTCCCATACCACCACCTAAACTTCATAGAACTTCTCTAATGATAGTAAGTATCCCACATGATGAGAATAGGCAATAACCGACATAGAGCATGATGGAAAGACATGGAATCTGGAGTTTTATCCTACTCCGATGAGGTTGTTCTACTTGCCAATGGTTGAACTTAGACACATCCCATGTAGGCACATGGTTTAGGAATATGAAAGGCATGATTTTTGTATTCTAGTCTCCTTCTTTGACTAAAACTACTTCCCTTACCATACTCACTCGGTGCTTGACTTCATTCTCATAGAGTAATTCACATTACGGTTCATATAAAGGGGTTCCATATCTAGTTCATAACCCAATTACATTTACTCTACCAAAGAGATCCTTTAGGGTTACCCTTACAGTGGCGACAAGATTCCATGATGAATTTCCTAAGGTTTTTATAAGATGTCGTTCCAGCCAATTTACCTTAGTCCATCATTCTTTTACTTTGAGGGATGCCATTACCGCTTTCTACTTCAACATTCCCAACCTCACCACTTGGTTCAAGGTTTCACATAAAAGACTCCCTTAACATCATTTAAGGTCTCATGACATTCATACATACAAGAATAAGAGCTTTAACATCCTAATTCAAGACATCACATGTTCATATTCATACAAGCATCAAGTAAGGGACACAACTCAACCAAGACAAGACACCACATACTTCACCTTAACACACATTACATGTCATTCTAAAAGCACATAAAAGTAACTACTATCATTTTTAAGTCACACTATACAAACTCATAATATCATCAATATGATCATCATAGACTCATATGATCAATTAGGAAATAACAACCCTAAGACTATACACACAAGTCAAAGTCATAGTCTAACATGATCACCTAAATAGCATTAATAGAAGAACACATATAGGACTTCACATATAGATAGACATTATCATACTTCACATAATAAACTACAAAAATAGCCAGATTAGTTCAAGTAGTTGCCAACAAGGCCATTATCATCATAATACATAAAATAACGTTGACAAGGCCATATCAATTGCAATTAAAGCACATGACACCACCACCGTAAGTGGACCATACCAATAACAAGAAAATTGAAGTATAAATAACAACAAAATAAATTAAATAGGGAAGCATACCACCACACCATCCTCAACACCTCAACTCGATGCTCAATCATCCAATTACATACCATAAGGCTCTTACCAATGGCCATGAACAACAGTACAATGTAAAAACTATCATACTCAATGAAACTAGGTAAATTCAAGGTAATTTCATGCATCTAATACAACCAAGATATCAATTAAATACAATTATTATATCATTAAACATCCCATAGAAATCTACACCCTAATTCATAAACATTAAGTCAATATTAAGTAACCTATAAAGTAGTCAAAAAACTAGGGTTCATCAATTACATGGGTTCATAGGTTATTTAGGTTGAAATCATAAATACAACAACAATATAATCCATGATAAATGTTTAAAAATAATTAATGCAAGAACTCATGGTAGAATCATGAAATTGGTAAATTTAACTTTGAAAACTTTAGGAAACTTCTTGAGAGTTGGGATCCTTGATGAAACAAGTTTGAATGATCAAAATTCATACCTCAATGAATCTAAATCTTCAATTTGATGAAGAATTTCTACTCACTTCAACAATCCAAGTTGTTCCTTGATTTTCGACTTCAATGGAGTCTTTGGAAATTCTTAAGGGATTTTGGGATTTTAATTTAGAAGAATGAAGTCTTCAATGTGTTAAAGAATTATATACATATTTAAAATACCCAAAATACCCTTAAGGAAACTCCAATACTTTTATTTTTAAGTGGAATGAAATTACAAGTTCACCCCTCAACTTACAATGGACTGCACGCAGTACACGGTGCCCATCGACGGGGCGTAGGTCCATACATGCGTCGTCATGTCCTCCATCGATGGGTTAAGAGACTTGAAATTGGTAGATAAGCTCCCCATTCTAAGTTCCAAATGACTCCCACCACCTACGGGGCGTCGACCAGGCCACTGGCCGTCGTTTGCCATCCATAGGTGGGACTGCCTTGGGCAGTTGTGGCCACCAGCATGTGTCCTTCTTCAAGGTACCTTGGTTGGGGTGTTTGCCCGGATGTTTCCAACACAAAAATGATCGTATACGATTTTATCACCTCTCACATGAATTTCATCTGAAACGAATACGTAAAACCCGATGAAACATGCTTAGACACACAAGGTCATTTCAAGGCAAACCTTTTGAACGTCATGGACATTCTTGGACGTTTGACCTCCAAAATTCACGAAACATGACACCCTGCAAATATACATCATAATAAATCATTTAATGACCTTACAACCTCATGAATCACACATTAACACATAGAACGACATATGAGGCACATAGGTGACAGTCGTCGAACATCTTGGTCGTCCTTTGACGTTTGACTCCCAATGCACCTAAACTCTTAGAAACTGCCTCATTACCATATTATGGACCAATTTAGGACCTTATACCATCAATACTAACATGTTATATTCTAATTCAACTAAGTCATTTTCGAGGTCTTACATCACGTTAGACTATGACTATGCCTTTATGTGTGTAGTCTTAGAGTTGTTACTTGATTTTTCCTAATAGACTATACGAGTCTATAATGGTTATATGGATTATGAAATTTAAGTGTATAGGGTGACTCAAAGATGATAATGGTCATTCCTATATGCTTTTAGAATGACATGTAATATGTGTTAAGGTGAAGTATGTTGTGTCTTGTCTTGGTTGACTTGTGTCCCTTAATTGATGCATGTATGTATAGTACTATGTGATATCTTGACTTAGGATTCTACAGCCTCTTAGTCTTGAATGTATGAATGATATGTGAGACCTATAATGATTCTAAAAAGGTCATTTTATGTTAAACCTTGAACCTAGTTGTAAGGTTATGAATGTTGAAGTCGAAAGCCGTAGTGGTATCCTTCAAGTAAAGGAATGATGGACTTAAGGTTGATTGGCTGGAACGGCATCATATCAAGCCTTACGAAAGTCATCATGAGCTTCTTGTCACCATTGGAAGGTAAACCTAGAAGACCTCTTTGGTAGGGTAAATGTTATCAGGTTATGAACAAATATGGAACCCAATTGTATGAACAATAAGTGTAAATTACTCTATGAGAACAAAGGTTAGCAGTGAGTGAGTATGGTAAGGGAAGTAGTTCTAGTTTAAGGATGACTGTAGTCTTAGAGTAGTTACTTGATTTTTCCTAATAGACTATACGAGTCTATAATGGTTATATGGATTATGAAATTTAAGTGTATAGAGTGACTCAAAGATGATAAAGGTCATTCCTATATGCTTTTAGAATGACATGTAATATGTGTTAAGGTGAAGTATGTTGTGTCTTGTCTTGGTTGACTTGTGTCCCTTAATTGATGCGTGTATGTATATTACTATGTGATGTCTTGACTTAGGATTCTACAGCCTCTTAGTCTTGAATGTATGAATGATATGTGAGACCTATAATGATTCTAAAAAGGTCATTTTATGTTAAACCTTGAACCTAGTTGTAAGGTTATGAATGTTGAAGTCGAAAGCCGTAGTGGTATCCTTCAAGTAAAGGAATGATGGACTTAAGGTTGATTGGCTGGAACGCCATCATATCAAGCCTTAGGAAAGTCATCATGAGCTTCTTGTCACCATTGGAAGGTAGACCTAAAAGACCTCTTTGGTAGGGTAAATGTTATCAGGTTATGAACAAATATGGAACCCAATTGTATGAACAATAAGTGTAAATTACTCTATGAGAACAAAGGTTAGCAGTGAGTGAGTATGGTAAGAGAAGTAGTTCTATTTTAAGGATGAGACTAGAATACAAAACATCCCTTCATATTCCTTAACCATGTGCCTACATGGGATGTGTCTAAGTTCTACCATTGGCAAGTAGAACACCCTCATTGGAGTTGGTTAGAACTCCGGATTCCATGTCTTTCTATCATGGTCTATGTCGGTTATTGTATATTCTCATCATGTGGGATACCTACTAGCATTGGAGAAGTTCTGTGAAGTTTAGGTGGTGGTATGGGACGCTATCTAGACATTTCACAATAGGCTTTGAAGGTTTTGTTAGATTCCCTAGGTCTTCTCCAAGACCATTACTTGGATGTCCTTATGAATATCTGTTAATGAACGAAGAAATATAATGACTTAGGTTAAGAAAGCATGTTATATGAATAAGTACTAATCTAGAGTAGTTAAGGTATGAAGGGGGCATAGGAATGTTCACTTCTCATCTTACCTAGATAAATCTTAAGATTGAATCTAGTCAGGGAAGAAGATTTATTATGTAGACATGATCCAAACTTAACTATTCTTAAGGATTAATTAGGTAATCTTGAAGAGGTCAATCATGGACGTTATCTTCTTGATTTACTTGACTAAATATTTTTGTAACCTTTGTAGGGGAGAATGTCCTATTCTATGTATGCTAATGTGTTAAGTGAAATTGATTCTATCTTAGATAGTGTATAGGATCTCTTAAGTGTGTGTGTAAGGGAATGTATGGGTGGTTGCTTCACAACTCACTCAAGTGAACCTTAGAGTCACATTTGGTAGGAGGATCTCATGTTCATGTGATTGATGTATTTGTAAGTATGTGTATCTCATTATGAGTGGTCTTAAGGATCATTTAAGTGTGCCTAAGAGGGTGTATGGGCGGTCTCTCTTTGTCTTAGTTAAGTGACTCTTAGGATAGCTCTTAGAGTGGGAGTTATATGTTAGAAGGTGTTTGAAGTAAAGTTGAGAAACTTCACTGTAACAGTGAAGAAGTTCACTGTACAGTGAAGTAGTTCACTGGAAAGTGTTCCTAAAAATGTGACTATTTGCTTAAATGATTTTTTATGTGTTTCTAAATTATTAAAGTTGTTCTTATGATTATAGTATGATGTTTTAATCGAAATTCAGGAAAATCATGCTATTTACTAAATGTCCTTTTTTCATGGTTTTTGCATGACTTCCATACTTAGTACATCTAATGTGCTAACCCCTTCTTTTCTCTTTTTGACTAAAGTGTAGGGAATTGGAAGTTTTGATCTGCCATAGAGGATAGATAGGTTTCTACGGGTTGAAGATGAAGTATTGGTGAGTCTTCATTGATTCGAGGACAATATCCACAAGTTCCTTATGTATTAGTCTTTATTTTATGTCTTGTATGGGCTTAGACCCAAGTGTTGTATAATCCAAAGTTTAGATGGTTCAATGAGATTGTTGTAAAGGTTTAATGTTTTTAAATGAAATTCTTCCACTTGCATATTGGTTATGAAAGAGTTCTTCGTGTGGAAAGAAAGTTTTAAATTCTTACTCATTTTAGAATGTTTATTATGCAATAAATTATACTAGAGTCTTAGATGAGACTTCTTGAAGTCTCATTTGTCGTGTGATGACACAAGGATGCTCTAACTTCTAGGGTGTACTTGCATGTTGTTACAATAAGAAATGACACCCTTTTCGATGTGGGGCAGACACTTATTTTATGTTATATATCATATGGTCTATGTCGATTACATAGTTAACTTCCCAAAATAATGAACTAAAGTTACTTAGAAGCCTCATTTGCCATGTGACGACACAAGGATGCTATAACTTCTAGGGTGTACTTGCGGGTTGTTACAATAAGAAAAGACACCCTTTTTTATGAAAGGAAGACATTGATTCCTTGTTATAGCTCACATCGTCTATGTCGATTACATAGGTAACTTCCCACAATAATGAACTAAAGTTACTTCTAAAGTATCTCACGTATGATTTAAATATGTTTAGTTTGCATTGGCCATGACTATGATTTATGTTTTCTAACTCTTTTATCTAATGATTTAGCTTGGTTGTTGCATATCATGTAAAGTCATTTTTAGCTTGAATTCATAACTCTTATGCATTGTTATCATACTTAGTACATTCCATGTATTAATGCATACTTGTTCCTCATAATTTAACTATCACAAGATTAGAATTTCATACCTCTCATACTCATGACTAATTGATATTTGGAGTTCAAGTATTTGGTGAGTCTTCATGTTCTGAGGATCGAGACATTTTAATTGTTTTATGTCATTTTAGTTTCAGACTTGAATGTGATGTATGGGTTACATCATAATCACTTCTTTAGATGTAATAGATGGCTAATTTGAGACTTATGTAGACTTTTGTTTTTATCAAACTCTTTATTGCTATGGTTGTTTATTTGAAGTCTTTATTTCTATTATCTTGTATGATGTTTACTAAATGTTTTCTGTAGGGCCTCTCGTAGTTCTATACACCAAATTATGCCTAGGATTTACTTTGTTTTGTGACGGTTCATCAAACTAAACCTGACTCAATTTCATAAAACTATGAAGGTAGTAAGATCAGGTACTGGGACATAATCTTTTAACGCTACATGTTCTTCCTTATTTCATTTATACGTCTACACCCACACAAAAATGGGGTGGTGTAAAGATAACATAGGTATATCTTAAAATTAGCTAGACCAATCAGATTCCAAGGTTCCTTCCCCTTGAAACTTTGGGGTCAATATGTTTTAGGTGATGTCTACATGATGAACATACTACCTTCAATATATTTAGAGAGGTAAGACACATTTTGAGGTGTTTCATGATTGCAAATGTATTCCTAATCATTTCAGGACATTAGGATGTTCGTGTTATGTAAAAACCTTACCACCTGGTGACAAGTTTACACTAAGGTCAGTATGTGCAGTTTATTGAAGAGTCAAAAAGGTATTTCCTATACATTTTGGATACTCATGGTTTCTGTACTTCTAGATATGTGAGCTTTAAGGAAGATGTTTTTTCGTTTAGGCTTCATTTCCCTCTGATTTTATGTATTTAGATATCTCTGCAGGTGATATAGTTGATGATTCTCAGGTAGCTCCACTCTTGGATCCACACCCTGATGATTACCAAGATCAAGTAGTGGTAGACCATGTAGTTGATCCACCAATGGTGGAGCCTATAGTTGAGGTTCCAGCAGTTGGAGTCCCTACACAGTCCAGCAGGCCAAGAAATTCCCTACTTGGATGAATGATTTTATCACTAATGCAACATTTCGTTGAATATTTATCCCCCTCTCGCAGTCATGAAGCTATGTGTCACATCCAGGGAGCCCCCCCAGAAGTAACCGGTGTCGTCGTCCTCGAAGAGGACTACGACTAACTTCATAGCATTCGTCATTACTTGTCATAGGTTAACTTGCGAAAAATTTAAAATTTTTCATCTACTTCTACATTGAGGTTTACATAGACCTTTCTCTTACACATAATATATATACATAGGGAGTTTACATAAACTCCTCGCATAGGAAGCAATACATAGGCTTCTACTTTTATTTCACATACTAATATAGCAACATAGGTTCATAAGAATATCTAGGATACGTCTCATTTGAAACCATCTAAAACGAGTACAACATTGGGCGTGGACCATACTTCATTAGAATAAAGGCATCATATACGCATATACAATGTCATCAAAGAAAGAGAATGAACTAAATTGTCTTTAAGACTAAATAATATCTAATATCCAGATAGTGACATCGTCCTCGTAAAGTGAGGACCTACCGAACCTGGAGAATAGGATTTCAAGCCTTCTTCAATGGCCCTCTAAATGCTCAACTGCTGGAACCTACATTTTTGTAGTAAACATAGAAATATGGGTTTGTACATCACTTGTACTAAGTATAGGCATATGCACATAAAACATTTGAAACATGCATGAAAAAGAGACATTTACTTTGGAAGACATGCCAAGTCATTTGAAAACCTTCAATGCACATTTTAAGATCCCATATAAGCTAATAACCACATATTCATTTAGACAAAATCATATCTATCACAAGACTAACATCCTCAAGCATAATCAAGTCAGCATGTGTAGTAGCATATTAGAACCATAGACAAAGCAACTCCCACATCATGTTATAATAACAAACAATGTATAAGAGTTCAAACATTACAGCATATACAAGACCCTTACTCATAACCCCACATCAAGTCTACAAGTTCAATGACCAAGTATAGCCCTATAACCTTACTCAACCAAGTAAACCAAATAAGGTATCATAAACAATGCCTAACATCACATGATATAGCAGCAACAGTAGTCATCATCATGTTTAGCAATGTAAACCAATAGCATGTTCATCCATGAAACGAATATAATATAGTATTGTCAACATATAAAGTCAATAAATGCATATTATTCACTTTATAAGAGCATAAGAAAATCATTCTAAGACTTCCCTCAAGGCTAACTAGTGCAATGTATAGGTAGAGTCCTATACCCTTACCTGGACTAAGTCAAACCCCTTAAGTCATATAAGTTAGATTTCACTTTATTGCTTCATTTTACTTTTGGGAACATCTTGCCTTAACCGAAATAGACAACATGAGCTTATGTGGAATCCAGTGTCATGAAATCCTACACCGAAAGAAGGTGGACTACTTGCCAAGGTTACCAAGACATGAACATAGCATCAAGGTGGATCCACGGCTAGTATTCCTATGGGGGAAACATAGTTCAAGAACTAGGAGATATTAATTGGGACCCTCTTTATGCCTTTGATATTATAGTCTCCAATCTCATGAGTATATTAGTGAACCTACCTTCCCTACTTTGGAAGGGACACTCCCAGTACTAGTTCACTCATTGCTAAGCTAGAGTACCTTTTTGAAATGTCTTTATTTAACAATCATAACTTAGTTTAGGTCATGGGAGAATATCTCGTTGTATAGTCATAGTCATTATCTCAATAGTAATTGCATGAGAACATCCTTTCAATACAACCCTCATATGTGAGATTAGCACAGTAACATCATCATATCATAGTAAGGCATGTAGGTACTTCATAACCAACCTTATATCATTACATCTTAAGTATAATCTCATGATCACATAATCAAGACAGTTCAAATGCATCACCATACCACACCTACTTAATCCAATTACAAAACATACTTCGATTGAACTTCATCACCAAGTACAAGCCATCACAATTGAAGTAAAGGTTTAGGATAACAAGACTTACCTAATCTTCTTAAAAATCCATCATCATGGTCATACCATCAACCAACCTATTTCATCCAATAATAGGTGTAGTAACATCATTCAATAATAATTTATACAATAACTAAATCAATTGCATCATTAGTATCCCAATTAACTTCAATTCATAACCTAGGGTTAGGGGGAAAAGGGATCATCATAAATTCTTCAAGAAATATATCTTATACCAATAATACATTACCCTAGGCAATCCGTGAACGAATTAGAATAGATACAACAAGTCTAACAATCAATACATTCATCAAATCCCATCAATTTATAAGCAAGATCCAAGATTTGGGGAAATTGGGGAAAGGGACATGATCCACACGAATTTCCCACAATTATCATTAATTACTCAACAATCTACACTTAATTAGTCATGGGTAATCACAATTAGTAATAATCGTTCATCAATTTCAAGTTTAGAAGAAAACCCACTAGAAGAGGAAAACCCATTGGAATTGGGTAAAAATCAACTTTGAAAGGACCTCTTGGGGAAAAGAATCCCAAGAGTGAAGAACTCATAGCTTAATGAAGCTTAATCCACGGAATCCAAGTGAAATCCTAGAGGAATTGGTCTTCTTCCTCTAGCTTTCTTGCTTCTTCAGCGGAGGATTTTGGGAGAGAGATAAGAGCTTTTGGGTTTTGATTTGGGAGTTTGATTTGGATGAGTGAAAAATGAGGGGCCAATTTCACGGTTTATTTTTGAAATACGGATTAGGGCACTAAGCCTCGTGTAGACCCCACGTCACAAGGAAAATTTTATACCTCCTCGTGTTGGCTGCGTGACGCACAACAACCTTCATTTGTTGGCTGCACGCAGATTGCCTTGGCAGCCTGCTTGCCCATGTTCGGGTCTTCCACAAGGACCCTTAAGGTGGTCCTTGAGGAGTTGTAACTAGACGTTTAGGTCATATATACTATATTTTACCTATTTAAAGTCTTTGTACAAGTTTTAGAATTCATATGACACTCTCAAACCTTCACACAACATAGGGACGTCTATTAGTTCAATTTTGCTAGTTTCCAGATGTCATGGACGTTTCTTAACGCCTTGACTCTAAAACTTCCTTAATGGTTTATAAACATTATTTTAGGCTTAGAAACAGTGTTCTAAAGTTTAGTTCATGATGTGAGGCTCTATCTTAGGTCATGGACTTTCAGAATGTTATAGTATGCACATTTATCCTCCAGAAATCATGTTTTTATACATGTTTTCTCTTGCATCTTTGAGCCAACTTATCAAGAAGCTTGTGCAAATGACATTGGATTTCACCCATGTAAGAAACAGTTATGACACTTGAAGCTAACCATATTGGTTAACTAGTCACTTTGCCAGATTGGAAGGTTACCGTTAGATGCAATTGGGTGTACAAGGTGAAATATAAAGCTAATGATGATCTGGAGAAATACAAGGCTTGATTGGTGACCAAGGGATATAACCAAAAAGGCTGATCTAGATTATTAAGACACATTCTCCCTAGTTGTGAAGATTGTCACAGTGAGAAATGTCTTATCTATTGTTGTTGCTTCTGATTGGTGCATTCACCAATTAGATGTATACAATGTTTTCATACAGGATGACTTATATGATGAGGTTGATATGACCTTACATTAAAAATTTTCTAGCCAGGGGAGAAGCCAGGATTGGTATACGGGTCGGTAAAGTTCTTCTATGGTCTAAAGTGGGCTAGTATTCAGTGGAATGTGAATCTCCTTGATGCATTAGTAGCTTCTCTCTTTATACAAAGTAATCCAAATCATTCCTTGTTTACTACAAGGAACCATGGACATATTCTGGTGATTTTGGTGTATGTAGATGACATGTTGGTGGTTGGTAGTGACCTGCAGACTAAGAGCTACAATCCAAATTGTTGATAAAAGATCTTGGAACTCTAAGGTACTTTTTGGGAATAGAGTTTAGTAGATCATCCAAAGGAATATTGATGAACCAAAGGAAATATGATCTTGAGATGATAGAGGAATTGGGACTAACTAGTGTTAAGTGATCCTGGACACCATTAGACAAATTGACAACAACTTAAGTAGATAAAGCATGAGGAATAACATATGATCCCTTCTTAGCAGATATAGTTACCTATCAAAGAATGATTAGAAGACTGCTATATCTGACACTAACAAGACCAGATATTGGATTCATAGTGAAAACACTTAGTCAATTCATGTAGGGTCCAAGGAAATCACACATGGAGGCAACTATCAAGGTTGTTGATATATGAAGAGAGAAAATATTACTAAGTAGTAAAAAAGAGAACAAATTAGTAGTTTTTTTGTGATGCAGATTCGGCATATTGCCCCTAAAGAAGAAGATTTGTGACAAAAATTTTGATTAAGCGTGGGAGTTTTCTAATATCATGGAGATCGAATAAACAAACAACCATATCCAGGAGCTCAGCAGAATCAGAGTATAAAAGTATGGCTTCAACTTCAATTGTTTCAAAGCTTGTGTGGATTATTGCATTATTGAAGAAACTTTGAGAATAACTGGAGAAACCAGTGGAGCTTTTTTGTGATAGTAAAGCGGCATTACAAGTAGCTACAAATCTAGTTTTTCATGGTACACAAAGCACATATAAATACATTATCATTTCATGAAGGAAAGGATACAAAAGAGACTTATCAGACCACCATACTTGACAACAGATGAGCAACAAGCATATATAATGACAAAGGGATTGATCAGGTCACAACATGAGTACTTAGTATCCAAGCTAGGGATTGATCAGGTCACAATATGAGTACTTAATATCCAAGCTAGGAATGTTGAATGTCTTCACACCAGCTAGCTTGAGGGGGGGGGGGGTAATGAAGTTGGAGCTATGACTTAAACTAAATTAGTTAATACTCCATTCGTTCTTATTTAGTTATAATCATTTTAGATTTTATATCCCTTAAGAAACCAGGTAAGTTTATCATTGAATAGTATTCTCTCAAGGTCAAGTTTTCAATCAATGAATATAAATTAATTTATTTTGATTAATTAATTTGACTATGTACATGAATTATTAACTTAGATTTTTTATGTTTGTAAACTACATATTTTCATGGTTAATAACTAAACATGAAGAATTATGTCAAATATACAAAAAGTTATCATTTGATCTTATAATCTAAAACATTACATGGAGATGGAAAAATGATATTAAAATGTTATCGTAAAAAAAGAATTGTCATTCTTTTTTAAACCCAACAAATATCTTTTGATTTTGTGAAATGAAAATCCATTTTTAGGAAGGGTGCGAGTAGATGGGTGAAAGTGAGCTCTAAAGAAAAATGTCTGGTTGTTAGGCAAAGGCCATCTGGTTAAAGTAAATTTGTTGAGGAGGCAGCCATGGTGGTGTTGGGAGTTGTTTGTCCACAGCCACAGCATATCGTTGTTTCAATTCGAACCCAAATTCCTCCAATTTCTACACAAACCCAATATTGTACAAGGCGTAAAGCTTTGATATTTACTTCTTCTCTGCTTTCCTCTTTCATATATACATCTCATCACTCTCCTGCAACTGCTTTCCAAATCGAAATGCCTCAACAAGAAGAAGACAGACTAGTTCACCTCTTTCAGGTATATAATTAATTCAATGGAAGAGGAAAACCCAATAATTGACTTGTTTGCCAAAATGTCTTCTAATTTTGTGGTCTATTTTTAAATTATTTGCTACTACTGGAAAGTGAAGATTGAAAATTAAGTAAGAAGCCATTAAATACTAACCCAACTTTTTAACTCAGGTATCTTCATAATATAATGTTGGAATTGAACTCTTGACAGTTGTGACTTGTAGGTTTACTTTGCAGTCGTTGTTAACAATCTTGTTGTATCTGAAAGACGTGGGTCTCATATTGATGTTACCGAATAGATGGTGCAGGAAAGAATGTGCACATTATTCTGAAGACCTTGTATTGGACAGATCACAGATATATTGAACAATAAGATCCTCCTAAGCCATTTTGCATTAGTATGTTAGTCCACACAAGTCTAATATGGTTTAGTACCAGTAAAATGCCATACTTCAGACCTACGAGAAATTTAAATGTTTCTTAGTCATCCAAAGATCTTTGCAACAACAATAAGACGAAAGTACCATTTTTTGTATTATCATGTTTATTGATTAGTGAGTTTAGCTGTTTGAAATGTAGTAACAGAATTGATGATGCAAATGCAGGAAACTTCCCCTTCTGTTGTTTTCATTAAGGACCTTGAGTTGGCTAAAGGCTCCAATGACTCTACTAAGGTGCTAGCCGACGATGAGAATGCAAAAGTGGAAGGGACAGGTTCAGGCTTCATTTGGGATAAGTTTGGTCACATTGTACGATTGTTCGACTCTGTGGATTACAAATTTGCAATGAATATCCAAATTTTCTATGTTAATTGGATGAACTCTCTGCTGCTTATCTCAAGAAAGTTAAATGCTTGATATCAGACTTGAATTAAGATTCCATTGGTTTTTTGTTTCCTGCCTCAATATTCTCACACAGTTGAAATTCCGTTATCTCGTTCAAATTTATGACCCTGCTTCAAATCTTTCTTCGGAAGTTTCTGTAAATTTGTTTCAGTACTGACCTAACACAGTCACTTATAATTCTAAAATCAGACAGTTTGATGAGCATGGGGCATGATTATTTTGGGTTAATCGCAGGTAACCAATTACCATGTCATTGCTAAATTAGCTACTGATAACATCGGACTGCAGCGTTGTAAGGTTTTTCTGCATTCCTGGTGTTTTATATCCCTTTGTTTTCAGTTCTTATTTGTATATTCAACAGGACTGCTCCATTTCAGGTAATTCTAATTTTATAGGTTTGCTTTTCAGGTTTCTTTAGTGAAAACTAAAGGAGAGCGCATAGTTAAGGATGCGAAGATCGTAGGTGTTGATCCAGCATATGATCTGGCCGTTCTCAAGGTGTTAAACCGATATATTACTTAATATTGTTGTCAATTTCCATTATTTTTACTAATTTATTTTCTATACTGGTAGCTTTAGACTGGTAATTATAACTATCCAAATTTCTCCTTATAGATTGGTTATTGAAGTAACTATGACAAACAGAACATAATCTAACTCCTTCCATTCTATTTTATATGACAATATTTGAATGGCCACAGACATTGAGATATTAATTTTGGTTTATATATTATATTAGCTATTATGGAACAAAATATTAAAGTAATGGTTAAAGGTTTGATGGAGAATTCATCATATCAACGTGTTAAATTTGAACAATTAAACGAATTTGAGCCATTGAATTGTGAAAGTTGTGTGGAAATGGGATGGTATAAAATGTTTGAAATGTTTAAAAATTGCAAGATTTTCATATAACTTAGAAAGATGGTTGTACTTCTACGTTCGGAATAGAGACGCAGAGTCATCATCAACCTATTCTTGTGAAATTATTGGGGATCTATTTGATACGAATTTTAAACAGGTAGCTAAATAAGGCATCTATTTGCCTGTCCCAGGAAATTATATACAAGGTCTTCTAGTTTCAGTCTATATATGAGGAATCGTCATGAGTTAGCAAGTTTTGCATCTGCTGCCAGCATGTTGCAACCCCTCCTCCCTTATCTGAGTTTAGGACTGGCAATATTAGCAAGCTCACACAGACGAAGTTAGTATGTTGATTTTGAACGTATTGCTTTCCAAGTATGATTTTGACCTTTATATGTTAGTGAGTATATAAGGAGCATCTAATATTATTATTCACTTATATATATAACTTTTTTTCACTTTTATTTCCTTTTTTCGAATGATGCTGACATGAGTTAGATTTTAAATGAGGAGATATGGTCACTGAGGTCTGAGGGTTCATATAGCCAACCCTGATTAGTTTGGACTTAGGGGTTGTTTGTTGTTGTCATACAGTTCCAACACCCCCTAACACTCCAAAATCTCAATTGTTATCTGTCATTGCTTCTCTCCTTTTAACAAAAAAGCAATTTTATAGAGACAAGTGAAAACACTTGGATCAGATCTGATGAAAATGAAATGTTAAAAGACAATGGGTATTAAATATGAAGAAAAAAATTTGTGCAAAATAAAGTTGTCTAACATTTGATATCTCACTGCAGGTTGATGTTGAAGGTGTTGAAGTTAAACCAGTCTCTGTTGGTACCTCTCGCGGCCTACGTGTAGGTCAAAGTTGTTTTGCCATTGGAAATCCCTATGGATTTGAAAACACTCTCACAACTGGGGTAGTACATTTCTACAGTTTATTTATAAGTTATATACCCGTGTGGAGACTCATTTTATGGTTTCATTTCCAGGAAAGAGTGTTTCTAGCATTTATTTTCATGCATTTCTGTTCAACTTACTCAGTATATAACTTGTAATTTTCATTTCCTTTGAGGATGCTTAATGTTTTCATTTCTATTGAACGGGAGCTCTCTCCTTTTACTGTGTATAGTTTTTCATTCGAAATAAACCAAAAAAATATGTTATTCAGCTCATACTCTGAATATCCTAAAGATGCTTTAAACTATGGACTCTCCACAATTCGGTCATACCTATGCCAAAGGGAACCAAAATCATGAAACTGCTGAAGTTTATAAATTAATTTGCTCATGTTTCTCCATGCCATAGAGAAGGGAAAAAAACAATTATTCATAGGGAATAAAGATAGTTAATAAGTTACTAGTGTTTATTTGATAACCTCAAATGTTACAGGTAGTTAGTGGATTAGGCAGGGAAATACCTGCACCAAATGGAGCTGCCATTAAAGGCGCTATTCAAACAGATGCTGCTATTAATGCAGGTAAACATTATTCTTTAGTTTTCCTGTATAAGATATTAGCACTTGTGAGAAGATTTTGGTTAATAGCACAAGTAGGGGTGTCAAAAGGGTCGGGTTGATCAATTGGTAGCCAAAAAGTTACTAGGGCATACTGTTAAACTGATCGATTTGAAGAAGAAGAAGAAGAAGAAGAAGAAGAAGAAGAAGAAAGCAGTAAGAAGAAATTGTTTGTGGAAGCTTTTCTGTATATTTCACATTAATCAGTCCATGTACAATAGTAGTTGTTTATATAGACTCACATATTTGTAGCTTAGAATGAAAGCTAATATTATAACTAACTAGCTTGAATTAGTAACAAACTTTATCATAGCTAACTAACTTTCACTGTAGCTAATTAACCAACTAACTACCCTTAACAACTTAATTAACTCAATATATGAAGAAAACCTTCAAGGTGTTGTTGTACACTTTATCAATTCCTCAACATCCCCCCTCAAGCTAGGAGTTATGAAAATATTCTTCATGCCTAGCTTGGATACTAAGTAAGTATGCTGAGAAACACCAAGAGCTTTGGTAAAAATATCTGCCTGCTGTTCAGTCGTGGATAAATGGATCAGTTTGACCAAGCCAAGTTGTACCTTCTCTCTAATGAAATGACAATCTATGTCGATATGCTTAGTAAGCTCGTGAAAAACAGGATTTTGAGCAATTTGGATAGCAGATTTACTATCACAAAACATGGATATAGGACCAGTAAGAGGAACACCAAGCTCAGTGAGTAAATTAGACAGCCAAACCACTTCAGCCACAGTGGAGGCTAGGCTTCTGTATTCAGCCTCAGCTGAGCTTCGAGAAATAGTGGATTGTTTCTTAGACTTCCATGAAATAGGAGAATCCCCAAGTTTAAGTAAAAACCCAGTGACAAACTTTCTTGTATTAACACAGGAAGCCCAATCAGCATCACAATAGGCAGTGAGGCTAGGAGAAACATGGGCTGACATGAAAACACCAAGACCAGGAGATTGTTTCACATATCTGATCACCCTTGCTGCTGCAACCATGTGAGATACTTTAGAGAATAAATATACTGACTGAGACATTATACTGCAAACGCAATATCTGGTCGAGTGATTGTCAAGTAGAGTAATCTGCCTACGAGTCTTTGATAAGCACCTGGATCACTTAACAAAGGATCAGTACAATCCTGTATATGTTGATCAAATTCAAGAGAAGTTAGCTTTTTATTGACTTCCAATGGTGCTGGAAATGGCTTAGCAGCTGTGAAGCCTAAATCGTTGATGAGTTCAACAACATATTTTCTCTGATGAATCAAAATTCCTTCTTTGCTCCTGGCAAATTCAATGCCAAGGAAATACTTCAAATCACCTAGATCCTTGACCTTAAAACATAGTTGTAAATGATCCTTGGTTCTTGAATTAACACTCTATCATTTCCAGTTATTAACAAATCAGCAACATAAATCAAAACGATGACAATATGAGTGTCAGTCTTCTTAGTAAACAGAGAATAATCCAAATGACTTTGAACAAAACCTGAACTAGTCAAGGCATTGGTCAGCTTGATATTCCACTGTCGAGAGGCTTGTTTAAGGCCATATAAGGACTTGGATAATTTGCAAACTTGATGCCCTTTCTTTCCAGCGAAGCCTAAGGGCAGATCCATGTACACTTCCTCATTTGAATCTCCCTGTAAGAATGCGTTATAGACATCCATTTGATGAATATCCCATTTTTTCATAGCTGCAATAGCTATCACTGTTCTCACTGTCACCATTTTTACAACCGGTGAGAAAGTTTCTTGATAATCAAGTCCTTCCTTCTGATTGTAACCTTTTGCAACCAATCTAGCTTTAGATCTTTCGATCTCTCCAGTAGCTTTATATTTGATTTTGTAGACCCATTTACAACCAATAGCCTTCTTGCCTGGTGGGAGGTCAACAACAGACCAAGTAGAATTCTCTTCCAATGCCTTTATTTCAGACTGCATTGCCTCTATCCATCTTGGATCCTTAACAGCCTCTTTGAAAGATGTAGGTTCACAAACAGTAGACATCTTAGCAATATAAGCCTGATATTTAGAACTCAAACCTAAGTAGCTTAGCACATCTGAAAGAGGATAAGTACAATTATGAGCTGTTGGCTTACACACATAATCTTGCATCCAAGTAGGAGGTTTAGAATGTCTGGTGGACTTCCTTGTTTGTGATGTAGGAGAGGTAGTAAAAGAAACATCTTCAGTAATAGAAACAACAGTATCAGTGGAAGGAACAGGTTCATGATTGTCTTGTGATAAAGACACATTCTCAACAGCTTCTGTTTCAATATGTTGATCAGTAAGAGCCACATTTTCAACAACTTCTGTTTCAATAGGCTGATCAGTAAGAGCCACATTTTCAACAACTTCTGATTCAATATGCTGATTAGGAAGAGGCAAGACTTGTGCACCTACTGGAGTAATATATGGAGGAAGAAACTGAGATGAAGAATCAAACATAGTTGAATCCTCAGTTGATGGATGTTGTGCAAAAGAAAAATTATCCTCATAAAATACTACATCTCTACTGATGAAAATGGACTTACTGCTCAAATTATACAACTTGTTGCCTTTCTGATGAACACCATAACCGAACAAGACTGATTTGATAGCTCTGGGTGCAAATTTGTCTTGTTTAGGTAGTGTAGATGCATAACAAAGACATCCAATCACTCGCATATGGGCTAAGGAAGGATCATGACCATGTAACACTTCAAAAGGTGACCTATTCTGCAACACCGAGGAAGGTATTCTATTGATGACATAAACTGCAGCTTCAATACAATGACCCCAAAATTTTAGTGGTAGACATGACTGAAAACGAATAGCTCTAGCAGTTTCCAAAATATGTTTATGTTTTCTCTCCACTACACCATTTTGTTGAGGAGTGTAGGGGCATGAATTTTGATGAATAATGCCATGTTGTTGAAATAGGTTAGAACAAGTCTTATTAAAAAACTCGAAACCATTATCTGATCTAAAAATCTTGATCCTTTTCCCGAACTGAGTGTCCACCATACTTATGAAGTTTTTCAGAATAGTAGAGACATCAAATTTCAATCTAAGTAAAAAAATCCAAGTCCATCTAGTACAATCATCAACCAAAAGTGAGGAAATATTTCATACCATCATGAGTTTCAACATGATAAGGTCCCCATACATCCAAATGAATCAAATGAAAAGAAGCTGTAGAATTACTACTACTAACTGGAAAAGGTAATCTAGTTTGTCTAGATAAAGGACAACATCACAATGTTGTGATTGAAAAGAATCAGTCTTATGAAATACAAGAATTTTTCTTAAAACTGCCATGGGAACATGTCCCAGTCTCCTATGCCATAGATCAGGAAGGAGTTTCAACATGATAAGGTCCCCATACATCCAAATGAATCAAATGAAAAGAAGCTGTAGAATTACTACTACTAACTGGAAAAGGTAATCTAGTTTGTCTAGATAAAGGACAAACATCACAATGTTGTAATTGAAAAGAATCAGTCTTATGAAATATAGGAATTTTTCTTAAAACTGCCATGGGAACATGTCCCAGTCTCCTATGCCATAGATCAGGAAGAGGTCTAGACACAAACATAGACTTTCCCTCTGTAAGAAAATGTTCATTGTTTCTTGTGTTCAGTATGTATAATCCATCTTGCTCCCTACCAGTCACCTTCACTTTCCCAGTGCAAAGATCCTGAAAGACACAATGTTCAGGATAAAACTTAACACAACAATTCATGTCTTTTGTCACCTTTGAAACAGACATGAGGTTGAATTTAAAAGATGGCACACACAAGACATCTTTTAGTGAATCACCTCCTGGTAATGGATAGTTTCCAATGTGACTAATATGAGCAAATTCTCCAGTAGGTAATTGTACCTTTTTTGCACTACTGACTGTATCATTATGCAATAATAATTGTTTACTTCTAGTAATATGATTAGAAGCCCCGGAGTCTACTATCCAATTTATATGTGAATCTGGAAAACATTTACCTGTCATGTTAGCACTAGCTCCAGAAATAGGACCTTTAGAAGAACATTTATCCCTCATTTGCTTCCAAAGAGTATATTCCTTGAATTCCTTGTACTGATCATCTTCAGATATATTCACTAGCCCTTCCTGCTGAATATTAACATGATTAGCTTGAACATTCCGTCCTTTAACCTTGTAATCAGATGGGTACCCTAATCAATTAGTAACATTTTTCGATTAAATGTCTTGTTTTCCCACAGTGATCACACTTCATCAGCTTGAAGCAATCCTCCCTCACATGCCCTTTGACATGACAAAAATACACACTGTGTTCCAGTTCTTCTTCTTAGATCCTGAGCCCTTCGAAGTGAAGAAAACTGCTGATCCTCCTTCATGTAAATTAGATGAACTGATAGCAGCTAACTTTTGACTTTCATCCTGCACAATTAGAGCATATGCTTGGTTAACACTTAACAATTTTGATTTTAAGAGGATTTGACATCGAGCTTGATTGTAATTGTCATTTAGTTCCATCATAAACTGAAGTAGCCTCTGGTATTGAAGCTGAGCAAGGTATTCCTTTGACTTCTCACAGTTACACTCAGGAGGAGGCATCATCGAGTCGTACTTATCCCATAGATCCTTAAGTTTGCAATAGTAAACAGAGACTGGATGTGTCCCCTGAGTTAATGTGAATATCTCCTTGTGTACTGCATACGGCCTTGAACCATTGATTTTATGAAACCTCTCTTCGAGCTCCTTCCAAAACAGATGTGCATCTGATCGAAAAAAGATCCCACTCAGTAAATCTCGGCTAACATTGCTGGTCAACCACGAAACCACAATTGCATTACAGCGATCCCAGAGATGTCCTAACGCAGATCCATATGTCGATCTAGTGATTGATCCATCTACGAATCCCAATTTGTTCCTCCCTATGAGTGCATTTTTCATTGCTCGAGTCCACAACATGTAATTCTCCATTCCAACAAGCTGAATTCCCACTGGCAATGAACCTGGTCCATCAGATGCACCCAGATACAAAGGATGATGATAATCAATAAGTTGTGCAGATCCTGATCCACTTACTGGATCTGTTGTTGAATCAAGTTCATCTGCCATGAATGAACACAGCAAATTTGCAAATCACGGTAACAAAATCAAGCTCAGAATAACTCTGATACCATGTTAAACTGATCGATTTGAAGAAGAAGAAGAAGAAGAAAGCTGTAAGAAGAAATTGTTTGTGGTAGCTTTTCTGTATATTTCACATTATTCAGTCCATGTACAATAGTAGTTGTTTATATAGACTCACATATTTGTAGCTTAGAATGAAAGCTAATATTATAACTAACTAGCTTAAATTAGTAACAAACTTTATCATAGCTAACTAACTTTCACTGTAGCTAATTAACCAACTAACTACCCTTAACAACTTAATTAACTCAATATATGAAGAAAACCTTCAAGGTGTTGTTGTACACTTTATCAATTCCTCAACACATACCGCAAACAGCTCGATTCTTACTAAGTTTTTGTTTCATTGCTTGTTCTTTTATAGTCCCCCGTTTCACAAAGAATGACCTAGTTTGACTTGGCACAGAGTTTTAAGAAAATAAAGAAGACTCTTGAATCTTGTGGTCTAAAATTAATATTATGTCAAATGTACAAAATTGTCATTTAATCTTGTGGCCTTAAACATGCCACGTGGAAAACTGAAATTAAAATGTTACCAAAAAAAGGAAGAGGTCTTTCTTTTTTAAACAGACTAAAAAGGAAAGGAGGTCATTCTTTTTTAAACGGAGGGAGTAATTTTTAGTACATAGTAAAACTTATCTATTTTCTTAAAAAAATTATGGCTCTATATAACTTATCAAATATAAAGATTGTTTTTTGAAAATCTTTTGACAAGATTTCTCAAGGGTCAATTTAGGCTACAAATCAAGCAGAACTTTTTGATGAGTTGAGTTAATAAATGATTAGCCCAAACTTGGATGGGTTGAGCGGGTCATGTTTTCATGGGCTAATCTTGTCACCCTAAGCACAACGGTCACCTCTTCATGATGTACTGTTTGAGTAAGATGTAACACATTGTTTACATGAGGATGCCGACAGGGTTGAATGCCAGTTCGATTTAGGGGATGAAGTTACTTTCTAACTGCTGAAATTGTCAAAGTAGAATACCTTTACCTGATTAGAACTCATAATTCATCAAATTATGCATGTCAAGATTTAGCTTGACATATAGTTACTTATGCAGGGAATTCAGGTGGTCCGTTGATTGACTCATCTGGCCATGTCATTGGTCTAAATACAGCAACATTCACCCGCAGAGGTAAAAATGGTTGCTTGATATTCTTCTTTTTTCTCTTTCTTATTGGTGATCCCTTGTTTTAGGCTTTCCCTTTCAGTTACTTTTTTACTTGAATATTTCTTGGATTAGATTAGCCTAAGGCTGGCAGGTCTGCATCTGCTGGTTCATCGCTTGCTGACATTATTAAAAGCCTGTTGTTTCTTGTCTTTACACATCTTCTGCTCTAGTTTGACCAGGATAGAAGTAAAAGCATTGGTGTAAATCATATTGTCATTTTTCAAAATTTTAACTGTTTAAATTCAGCATCACATGGAATCATCAAGCATCATACCCGTATCCTAAGCCAACGTATTAGGTAACTGTTGAATTTTTGTTGCCTGGCGGTAGGATCTAGTTCAGTCCCCTCCCCCTTGGAAAAATATATTTGCTTTTCCCTCTACCCTAATACTGCAGAATATATATGCACAATCTTTTAACCATTGATGTCAAACTTCGTACACAATTAACATAACTTGTTATTATTTGGCATTAACATTTTACCCATCTAAAAGCATGTCAGGACTTGTACTTTTCATAACAAGGTGTAAAAGATGTGCATTTTATCATTACTCCCTCAGAAGTTATTCCTTTCAAAGAGTTTTTCAAGAATGGAGCTGAATTAGCATAGATTAGTAGAAACTTCAAAGCTTACTAATCCTAGTGACTGCTCGTGGGAATTTCGCTCATCTGGCTGTATCCGTAGTAACATGATCAAAGTCGGTCGTAGTTTGGTAAAATTTGAATTTATTTATTGAGATCACATTTGATCCAGAAATGTGGTATATCAGGTTTGGTTTCTAGAGTTACAAAATTGGATTGGCTTAAGATTCTAATCCAAGCCTAATCACTAGGTTAAGAGCCGATTCATATTACAAAAGCTGTAGTTCACCATCCCTAATGGCGTATGATGAAGTATGTAGAAGCCTACTTAGCTCAGAATGCTAGAATGATTACCATATTTACTATTGAATCTTAATTACCCTACAGGTTACATCATTTTGTGATGTTACTGAAGGACCTTTAGTCTAAGTTGCCCAAGTTCTCCCAAAATATTGTCACACCCGTGTCTGTTCATCCAATAATCCACTACTTTTGGAGGATCTAACACGCACCTGGCAGCATTCTTGAAGAATCCGAGCAACATAAGCTTAAGTTGTGTCCTGCAAAATCTTGTGATCTGAAAGAAATTAAAGCTCACACTTATTTGATGTTGTAGAGTTGGACAGGTGAATCTGTAAAAAAAAACTGTTTGACAATCTTATAGTCATTTCAGTTACTTCATCTTTAATGAGCATCTACTTTTCTTGCTGCTTCATAGGAGTTAAATACTCTCTGGTGACCTAGTCTTCATATATATACACAGAGAGAGAGAGAGAGAAACTTAGTGATCAGAAAAGGATGAAATCTGAGGAAATTTCTAATTGCTTTTGACATTTCATTCATGTTACAGGCTCGGGTATGTCTTCCGGGGTTAACTTTGCCATACCAATTGACACGGTTGTACGGACCATACCATACCTGATCGTCTATGGAACAAGTTACAAAGACAGATATTGAATATCTGTAATCAGAAAGTTACTTGAAGGAAGTCAGGCCAAAGCATAAGGAAGGAAGCTCACTCATAAGCGGATTCTGAGCTATAGCTCTTAGCGCTTGTGATACATATTTTATCATGTTGACAAATTCTTGTCTATTAAATATTCCATGATCCAATATTAACAATCTTTGATCTCTTTGAGTGGTACCTTTGATCCTTAATGCAGTTTTAGCTTATTCATTGTGTGGTATTAACTTGACAAAAAAGGCTTCATTTTTGAGCTGGAAAGACCATGTTATTAACTGCTACTTTTGTAGCTTTCACAATTCATTTTCTTATGTGGAAAAGAAAAACATGAACAAATCACTGTATTCAATATTATGTTCTATGTGAAGAGAAAACCAACAGAACATTGTGCAACTTATGCTAAATGGTATGGGAAGATTATTTTCTTTCATTTAACCAAACAATGTATAAAGTCATGCTAGTTCTAATACATGGGTAGCTCCATCCACCAACAAAACTACCCCTTATTCACCTAAAAATAACCTCTTATCAAAGGTCAAAATTAACTGGACATAGATCAGTGAAGTAATAAGTTGTCATATGCATCATGACACTCCTGGCTGGCTGGTCTACAATTTGTTTCACTTACACTAGTCATCAAAAACATATTTTCTCTTCTAACTGAGATATCCCCGAGGACTAATGGTGCATGTTCTGAAACTCGGTGGATAATGGACTTGTCCTACGATCCTTCTCCACTTACACATCAACAGTCCCCCTAACAAGATTCAAACTTGTGAAGTGTACTTGATCCACATCACACTTACACATCAACAGTCCCCCCTAACAAGATTCAAACTTGTGAAGTGTACTTGATCCACATCACGTGTTGCGTTCTTACTACTAGATAGCTCCGCGGCCTAGCCGTCAAAATTGGAACTTTATAATGGATCAGGGGCAGGGGCATCATGGTAGGAGGAAACCATCGATAAGGAACATTAGAGAGAGGGATGCAACAGAAAATGACAAGTTTATCGATGACAGGCTCATCAGCTTCTTCCTAGAAGAGAAAAACATATGATAATATAACACCAGTAAAGTACACACTTGAAAATGAAATAATCAATTGTCACGATAAATCAAACAGGGAAGATGTTCGTCCAATTGGATCAAGTTTATCGCCACGAATAATTATGACTTCTGCTCCCCAAGCGACATTAGTGACAACTGTTCGTCAATAGAACAATCCACATGACATGTTTTCCGACATGAAGAAGGGATTAAAATGAGACCAAGAACTCGCTGTTCCATTGGAGAAGGGGCAGATCTTCTAGTGCTACGGTACTCGACTGCATCTTGAAGAATTATGTTTCCTTGCTTATCAATACAATAAAATGTACCTAGAAAGAACCTTCCATCACTTATACCAACCAGCATTCGTCGATATAGTAACTTCTTGACATGAGAGACATATTTTGAACTGTTTGTCTCGAACTGATTTGAGCTTCCAACATCAGATAGGTATGTCTCTAGTTCCTTGGTGCTCATTTTAGTCCAGTTTAGATCAATGAAGGAATTTTCCGTACAATCTGTAATTGTAGCTACAGCATATGCTAAGACAAACAACTAAACCATAAACTCCTCTTCCCTGCAGAAAGTAAAGACAGGGAATTAATCAGATAAATTTTGATAACCGTGGTGTCCAGACCGCTCTTGGGCAATATATGATACATTAAAGGGAAAGCATTCAAAGCAAACTCTAAAACAGAAGATCTTTCGTTAATTTCTCCTCCCCTCTCCTCTGCCCACAGAAAAATAGAACAAGCTATAGCAGTCGAGAAATGAATCTGTATATATAAAAAATCAAGAAAATTGTGATATCTTGGGTGTGGGTGTGAACAAGAAAAAGAAGAGTCTTCTTAGTCTTTGAACAAGGATATTATAATAAAGAACACTGTAAGATGCTCAGTTCCACACCACATAGGAATTGGCATACTCTTGGGCAGAACATAGAGATCCAACATGTAGAATACAACAATCACTATAAAGTCACGATTTAGAAACGTTACAATATACTCAGTGTATACAGAAAGTCTTTCTACCTCTGAGAGGTAGGGTAACATTTGCATATACTCTACACGCCACAACCCGTGTAAGGTACACTCTACCCTCCGACCCTATACGACACCCCTCACCAACCCCCTAAAATGCAAATAAAGATGAGAAATGTGGTCAGTATGATGAAGAATGAAGCTATATTCAAATAAAAATCAGCCACAAATTGAGATTTGTCTGTTAAAAGATGGAATTGAATAAAGCGTCAAGATACTCAATATGGGGGTTTATATACCAGATATATCATAAAAACTAAACTCATCTTCTTCATAAAGCATCTATTTTAACAATCCGACAATTAAATTCTTAAATAAACGCATTAGAGAAAACGATATATCTCAAAACCCTAACCCCATATCTCTATTATTAGCAAGAGCAGAAATTCATGGGTACCTTTTGAATAAATTTTGCAAAATTCTGGACAAATTAAGCTCCAAAAAATATGTGCAACACTTGCTTCTACTTTGTTTCGGTATTTCGGCGCAAATTGTATTTCACTTCACAATGCGCTGTTATAACAATGCCTCTTTTCTTTTTTTTTTTTTCTCTCTCTCCGGCCTTTTTACTTTCATTAGTTTCGTGTCCTTAATTTTTTTTAAATTTTATATAAACTACATGTATGATAAGTATGTGAACCCAAATATAGGTAACTTGCTTAACTCGTTCAGAATTTTAATGGTTGTGCTCAAGATAATTTAAATTGAGTTTAATATTAATCCATTCCAGCGTGACCCATTTTAAGAGATTTCTCAATTGAAACCAATTCAATCTTCAATTTCAACCCGTTTTAACGTTATTTACTAATATATGTTTCTATATTAAATGTATGAATTATTATCTATTTAACATGTTTCGGATTCATCTATCCATTTGATACTTTTTTAAAAAAAGAATCTTAAGCGAAAAATTAAATTGTGATTATAAAAGTTAAATATCACTATGTTAAAATTATTAAGATTAATCGGGTCAAATTGGGCAGGTCAAAGACCCAACCCATTTTTAGCCTATTTGAAACAATTTAGTCCAAAGTAAACTTGGGTGGGTCAAGATCCAATCCGATTTCTATGTCAACCCATTTTATAATTTTTTATTTAAACCCAACCCGCCCATTTGACACCCCTAATGATGAATAATAAAATGCAACAATTATAAATTAATTTTTACAAATATTTGATAAGAAACATCAAAGTGAGTGGCATATTTTAATGTTTAAATAATTTATTTTACCGAATCAACGGCAAAATAAACTTTGGATAGTAGTAGCTAAGTTTCAATCAAACCATAAATTGCTAATTTGACTCCAAATAAAAATTCTGACTTACTACAGTTAGATATGAAAAAATTAGCTAACTAGTCGATAAAAAATAAATATTTTTAAAAAATATATACAGTTTAAAATAATTATTAAAAATGTCAATATGTTATTATATAGCAAATAAAGTGTATCTTGATATAAATTTTTTGCCTTTCTTTTGTTTCTCATCTTGGGCCACATTTGGTTTAATTTTACCTACTTTTCTCTTACATTTTTACCTAAAATCTCTCACTTCAAATCATCTAACCCTTTCCTTCTTTAACCGGACACCATAGTATCTCTTTCGACATTCATCTTTTTTTGAAAAAAAAAACATTCAATTATTCAAGGATTTTAAATTATATTTTTTAGATTTTTTTAAATAATCTATAAAAAGATTTGTAAAAGAATCTCATTGATCCTGATATCATATTTTGGGTACGTATCTTTTTGCGATTTTATCTTCATCAATTGTTCAAGGATTTTAAATTATTTTTTAAAAATATTTTTTAATAATCTCTAAAAGGATTTGCACAACAATCCCATTGATCCTGGTATCATATTTTGGGTATGTATCTTTTGCGATTTTATCTCCTTCTTAGTGATTTGATTTGTCTTTTGAGTTTTTTAGTTGTATTCTCCTATTTAAATTGAATCATTTCTACATATTTTGTATTTGTTTGGATCTTTCTATATAATTGTGTGTTTAGTTTCTTAGTAATTCTCCATTTTCGATTTAAGTTCTAGCTAAGAAAAACTTCAAAGATTTAACTATATTGTCTGAGTCAAAGAGGACTACAAAAGGTATCATATAATCATAATTTTTTTAGCGACTTTCCCTCTATTGATCTATGCATTACTCAAGGAGTCCTGAAAATGTAGGCTTCACGGCAAAATGGCTGAAGAGAGCAGATATAAGTAGATCAATCTCAAGTAACAAGTAAGTCACGCAAAAGCATCAAACTATCAAGTTACAATGATCAATCTCTCGTAGGAACCACTTTCCATCGGCACAATATCACTAGACAAAACCATTTTTTATCGGCTTTATATCAACTCATTAGCCCGAATTATTTCCTATAAGCCTTATATCACTAGCCGGAACCATTTTCCAAATCAGCTTTATTGTCACGATCCAAGGATACCCACTAGACTTAACATGGCGTACTTGGCCCCAAAATGGTCTCATACAAGCCCTTAGCATAATTATTAAATAAGATCATAAAAGAGTAGGGAAATTTTCAAACGTTTACAATCAAAGTCATTCTCATAAAGAAATCAAGCGGAAGTCTCTTTATAACCTTTGTCTTAAACCATCTATTAAACTTCTGACTACAATTTACTGGGACGCAGCCCATACCCACAATAGCACCATTCTCAACTAACCTAAAAAACATACAAGTTCAAAGCAAGAATAGCATCCCATAATACCACCCAAACCAAGTATCCCTTTTTTTGTCATCTTAATCATGGTCTATATACACGATCTAAGTCTTTATGTTTTTCTTCCATAAGGGTATCATACTCCTAGGTCACCTTAGGGCATACTTGTGCAATGCATCAAAAACATCTCATACTACCCTTCACACTAAGCATAACCTTGAAGTCATCCTAGTCATATTCACCCTCCCTAGGCCTCATTAGCTTAACTCTCATAACTAAAGGAATATGTCACCTTAAGTCAACTATAGCAGGAAAGGAAACTATGTCACAATCCTATCTCAACTCATTCTATTTTGTGACCCTAAGTTATCACCCCATAATATCATTCATGCTACGTACAACTTTTGGGTTCTCATACTAATACTTCTTGATTTGGAACCTAATTATCTCTTTAAATTTAGAATACAATGAGGTACTCTCTTCCAGAACATCTTAGTTCATTAAAAACTTGAATCCTATGAGATACTAATCTTAGTATGTCTAATTTCATTACTAGCATGGACCCTATGAGATACTACTTTAAGCATGTCTAAGTCCATTTACACTCTTGACCACTATGAGTTACTTCATTAAGTAAGTCTTAGTTCAATTATGCTTTATAAAACTATGATATGTTTCTTTAATCATCTCTTAGTTCATTGGATATGAAGTTTGTTACTAGGCACCTTGACTCTACGATTTAAAGGCACACAACTTTGGGAAAAACCATATTCTACTACATAAGAATTCCCCCTTTGACTTGGATAGTCCTCATATCATCTAGGTGTGGTTCTCCTTTCCACTTGGAGCCCGGACCCTATCTTGTGTGACACACATCTCATCTTCAATATCCACTTGTAGCCAAGCATACACCCCAATATTTACTTCTTAAGCCTTGTTTAATACTCATTGTCTCATGGAAGGATGTCCTTGACAACAAACCCATGTTTAAGTAATTCTATCATTTTATTCTTTCAAACATTCATAACGTAGATTAGGTAAGTATCATCCTTTCACCACAAATCCACCCATTAGACTTCAATTCATCACATTGACTTTACTTTGAAAGCCCTAGTGATTTAACATTCATGACTACAAGCCTTCCTCTAAAAACTTTTCTTCATTTTATCCATATTCATATCTAGAGTACAAGACATTCAAGTAATAGGCTTCACCTTAAGCGAATCTCATCATATCCCTAATTACTATGTAATTCTAGTCGTAATTCATCATAAAGGTTCAATTCCATCTCTACAACTCAAGATCAATCATATTCAATTAAGTTAGATTCAATTCATGATTATGTGTTTCTAACATTGAACAATTACTACTCATGACCTTGATTCAAGAAGATCACCATAAATAAACCTTCAATTTCACCTCTAATGGCATCAATCCACAACTATCACATTCATCAATTTAGACTAGGGCCATATAAATCATATAAATTCGTCATAATATAACTAAACAAAGATAAATCAATCATAATTAGGTATTATCCACTAGATTGGAATCATACCCATACCCTACCCACAATGTAAGAATAACCCTATTAGAATTGGGTATTTGAAACCATAATTGGGGGACTACTATGGGCTTCTATTGGTGGAAGAACCCATAGATAAAAATCTAAAAGTACCTTAATCAATGCCCTAGCACAAGCCTTTAGCAATGGAACCTTCTAAACCTCAATCTTCTTCTTCAATGGAGGTTTTATAGAGAGAAATATTTGAGAGATGAGTGATTTGGGGTTTTGATTTGGGTCTTGTGTAAAGTGACTTAAAATGGGGGGGGGGGTTAATGACTTAAAATCCCTTAAATATGTGAATAAAACTTATATGACCTTATTGATTGACTAGTCAATTTAGAATTTACCTAAGTGCCCCCAACTAGGAAGCCCCTTGACAGGGGTTATGCCTCTTTTCACGGACCGTCAAGGGCACCATGGCCCTTGGTAGTGCTCGTGGTCCCTAGAATAGTGGCTAACCTCCGACTTGCCAAGCCCCTACATGCTAAGGCATGATCACGGGCCTTCCCACGAGCCCTGGACATGACCACAGTTCTCGAAGTGGCTCGTGGTTCCTTAGGAGTAGCTAAGCCTTTGAGCGTTACCTCCCATATTGCTAAGGGGTCTTCACGAACCCCTTCATGGGCCATGGTCAAGACCACTAGCCCTGAAGGTTGTTGTGGAACCTTTGGCGATAGTTTTCCAAGTTTGGTCAACCTTGGCCCCTTAGCTTAGGTTTGCTCTTTTTCCTTGACACTTACCCTTCCCATATTTAACCAAACTCTACATGGTCTTCTATGCTACGAGGTCTAACACGCACCTTGACTTTCAACTACTAAACCCCTCATCCTAAGCATGTATAGTGTCATCTATGACCCTTATCTTCAACATCACACTCTAGAACCCTAGCTCTGGGCTCTAGTTTAGTCTACTAATTTTCTGGGTGTTACATTTATTTCACTAACCGAAATCATTTCCCATTGGATTTATATCAAATCATTAGTCGGGACCGTTTCCCATCGATTTTATATGCACTTGACGAAAATGATCGCGACATCACAAATCATCACATGTCTTATCACGGTGCTCACAATCGATGCATACAAAAAAGTATCACAATACACGGGAGAGAGAACAATCCAAACAATTCAAATCCATTTTCATGCTTTCAAACATTTCATCAATCAATCAACAAGGGTCACAACAAGGAACTTCACATTATCATGTTCATCCCATAACCTTTTTCTTTAAATCTTTCACCTCATTCCCATTATTTCAAACACACAAGCAACAAAGGACGTACACAAATTATACTAGTATACGAGGTGTTTAAGAAGACATTTGTCTTAAATCAGTCAACATTTACTCCAAGAGTTGAGTCTTCCCCTTTTGAATCACTTCCAAAGCCACACAATCTATAATAAGCAAGTATTTACTATCACACATCGGAAATAACAAATCTCACATCAATTATGTTAATAAATGGGTCAATCAAATCAAAAAAAATAATAATTAAAGTTGGAGGTTTAAATCCAAAAAAATACTTGAAAATGGTGTTCAAGGCTTTAGGAATTCATTAGAGAAAAGCATTTTGAAAATGGGATTAAAACCACTTAAAAATCACCATCTTACTAAGTTATTAGGTTCTTTATAATTCTCCGAAAGTCTAAATCCTAATCGAGATCATAACATGAGAGTCTAAGAGTTGTAACATTTTCTTCAGGTCAAATACAACGTATATAAATCATTTAGGAAGTTTTAGACTCAAAATGTCAAAGAACGTCCATGACGTTCGGAAACTAGTTCAAGAGGTGCTAGCGTGCCTTAGTCTATTTGAAAAGGTTTTAAGAGTCGGAAAATGATGAAATTGGTCAAAATATGTCCAACACGTATTAGAGTTGGTTTATAGTCGAAATGTCCGGGTACAACTCCCCAAGGACAAACCAAAGGGTCTTTGAGGAGGACCCTTCTTGTTTGGCTAAAAGTTTTCAAAAGATAGTACCATCGACAGTTGCCAACCCACGAGGCGTAGGACAATCGACGAGGCATAAATGTTCACTTAGAAATTTAATTCAAGGTTCCATTTGTACATTCTCTTACAAAAACAAAGGAGGTGCAACACTGAAGGGACACCGATCATCGACTAACCTACGACCCGTAGGTCGGGGTCTCGTAGGTCATGTCATTGTGTTGGCACCCACGTTTTAATTAATCCAATTAATTAATTAGTTAGGGTTTAATGTAGGTCTAATCAAGTTACATAATTACTTCTATAAATACCTCAAACCTAATTAAACTAAAACTCGACTCTCATAATTCCCAAAATCCAATTGCTCTTCCTTCTCTCTCCCAAATAGAAGAACTCCATTTAAGGATAGGTCAATGTATAAGGAATGAAAGAAGGGGATTTTATTCATCATTATCCATAAATTAACAAGGTATGAGATTCTTTTTACCTTTGGAATTATTTCCTCAAAGGGTTCTCTCAAAATTGATTTCAAAGAGATGAGTTTCAAGTGGGTTTTCTTCTATTACGAATTTGAATCTTCTAAATGGATTTATTTATGATTTATTTAGATAATTATGCGTATATTATGCTGTATTGTAATCCAATTATGTTATTTCTTGATTAATTAACCTAGGTTATGAAGTAGATCATGAATTTGACCTAAGTCTTTAACCCTAGGCTATGAACTAGTGACAAATTGTTGTATAGTGATTCAATTGACTTCATTATTGTGTTAATTAATATTGTGTGATGATATTATACCAGTGTTGGGATGAATTTTATGGTTGATGGTAAGACTATTATGATGGCTTCTGAAGCATATTGGGGTAAGTCTTGTGATCTCAATCCTTTACTTCAATTATGATTTCTTGTGTTTAGTGATGAAGTTATATAGAAGTATACCTTATGATAAGATTGATTAGGGTTGGTATGATGTTGAATTGAAATATCTTGATTGTGTTATTGTGAGATTATGCCTAAGATGTAATGATATAAGGTTGGTGATGAAGTACCTATGTGTCTTAAGGTTGGTGATGAAATACCTATGTGCCTTACTATGATATAACGATGTTAATGTGCTAATTTCACATATAAGGTTTGTATTGAAAGTTGTTCTCTTGCAATTTCTATTGATCTATGACTATGAATATGTAAGGCGTAGATCTATGAACTAATCTAAGATATGGTTATTGATGAAAGACATTTCAAAAAGGACTCTAGTTTAGCACCGAGTGAACTAGTAGTAAGGAGTCTCCCTTCCCACATAGGGAAGGTGAGATCACTAATGTGCTCATTATTTTGGAGACTATAATGCATCTATTAAATAGAGGGTCTCAACTATATCTCCTTGTTCTTTAACTATGTTTCCCCCATAACAATACTAGCTAGTGGATCCACATAGATGCTATGTTCATGTTTTGATACTACCTTGGAAAGTAGTCCACCTTATTTTGGTGTAGGGTTGTATGACACCGTATTCCACATTGGATCATGTGGTCTATGTAGGTTAAGGCAATATTTCCCAAAGGTAAAATGAAGTAACAAAGTGGAATCTAACTAGGATGACTTGAGGGGTTTAAGTTAGTCTAGGTAGGGGTATGAGACTATACCTATATATTTCACTAGTTAGCCTTGATGTAAGTCTTAAAAATATATTCCTATATGATTATATTATTATAAATGGAAATGTTATGTAAATCTTGATCTTACATGTTAATGACACTATGTGATGTTGGTTTCACTTATGAACATGTGGTTGGTGTCTATTGTTATGGTATGATGATGTTTACTTAAAAATGATATGGTATGTGAAGTGGTTATTGTTTTGTGGTTCTTGTTGGATTTACTTGGTTGAGTAAGGTCATAAGGCCTTGCCTAGTCATTGCACTGGTGGACTTAATGAGGGTTCATGAGTAACGGTCTTACTTTGGTGATGATGTTACGACATCTTATACATGCTCATTGATATTATAACTTGATGATAGAGAGTTCTTGATTATGTGCTTAATTATGTTGAAATACATGGTGAAGTGACTAGAGTTAGCATTGTTGGTCTTGTGATGTACATGGTCTTGATATAGCGAAGATGTGTTATTGACTTGTTTTGGTTCTTGATTGTGTATAAGGCTTTTCAAAGTAAATTAGAATGCTTTAATGCAATGTCCCTTTTTAGCATCATTTCTATGTTGGATGTGCGCATGGTCCTATACTTAGTACAAGTGATGTGCTAACCCTGTTTCTCCTTTTTCGCCCAACATTTTAGTTTGCGGTCGTTGAAGGGTTCGTGATGATATTTGAACAAGACATCGATCCTCATTCTCCAAGTTGGGTAGGTCCTCACTACTTCGAGGAAAATGCCACTTTCTAGCATTGGATGTTGATTAGTCTTAAAGATACTTTGTTCATTCTCTTTCATTTGAGTACTATGATTGTATAACCTATATGTGGCTTTATTGATATTGATTTATGGGTTATGCCCAATTTTTATACTCTTATTTAGACGATTTAATATGAGACATCCGTTTATTACGATGTTATGTATCATATATATATGTGTGCCATATATATAGTCTTTTTATGTGCTTTCACCTAAACCTTGTATCATGGTTATATGTGTGAATACTCGAAGAGCAGCTGCTAGAAGGGCCGATGAAGAAATGGATAATGTGGGAGCTCATGATAACCAAGTGCCTCCACAAGACAACCAAGTGCCTCCACTTGAAGAAGTTGCCATGGGTGATCAAGTTCCGGATGTTCCTCCACCAATGACCGATAGAGATATAAGGACAAACTTTCTCACTTTAACCCAAGCCATGACCTCTTAATCTAATGCTGTCACTTCTCAAGTTCAATATATGATGGACCAAATGAATACGGAGGTTGGACCTCGAGTGCCTCAACATGCTAACACTATGGTCTATAATTTGAGAGACTTTACTAGAATGATCCCACCTATGTTCTTTGGGTCGAAGTAGGATGAGGACCCTCAAGATTTCGTCGGTGAGGTCTATAAGATTCTCTATGCTATGGTTGTGACTTCAATTGAGAAGGCCGAGTTGGCGTCCTATCAACTCAAGGATGTGGCCCAAAATTGGTATGTGCAATGGAGGGATAATAGGTCACTAAGAGGTGGTACGATGACTTGGGAGATATTCAAGAAGGCTTTCCTTGATAGTTTCTTTCCTAGATAGATGAGGGAAGCTAAGGTGGAAGAATTCATCGACCTTCGTCAAGGAGGTATGAGTGTACTTGACTGCTCTTTGAAGTTTACTAAGTTGTAGAATATGCTCCATCCTTGGTTTAAAACCCAAGGGATGAGATGATTTATTTTCTTACGGGGGTGTCCGATTATTTGGTTGAAGAATATCGTTTGGATATGCTTCATGATAATATGAATATCTCTCGTCTCATGGTCCATGCTCAACAAGTGGAAGAAACTAGGTTAAGGAGAATGAGTAGGGAGGCCAAGAAGTCCAAGTCCTATGAAGGTGGTTCCTCTAAAGGTAGGCTTGATATTCAAGAGAAGACTAAGTTCAAAAAGAGGTTTTCTAATCAAGTTTCTTCAAGATTTCTCAAGGCTCGTGATGATAGGGTGTCTAACCCTAGGTGTCAAAAGGGAAGAGGTACTAGCTCACCAACAAAGAAGCCAACTTGTGGAAAGTGTGGCAAGAATTATTATGGTGATTGCCTTGTTGGGACGGACATTTTCTTTGGGTGTGGCAAGAGCGTCCACAAGGTTAAGGATTGCCCAAATTTGAAGGGGAAATACAAAGGAAGCGGGCGAGCTCAAGCTAGTGGTTCTAATGTGGATGCTCCAAAGAAGAATCTCTTTTATGCTCTAAGCTCTAAGCGTGAACAAGAGAGTTCTCCGATGTGGTGACCGATATGTTACAAGTCTTCTCTATTGATGTTTATGCTTTACTTGATCCAGGTGATATGTTATCTTTTGTTACTCCCTTGATAGCTAGAAAGTTTGACATTTTACCCCATATCCTAAATGGAACTTTGATGGTAACTACCTCTGTAGGTGAGTCGGTGGTTTCAAAGAGGCTATATAGAAATTGTGCTATAATGTTTCCTTGTAGAGTTATTCATGTTGAATTAGTAGAACTTGATATGGTCTATTTTGATGTCATCTTGGAGATGTATTGGTTGCATAATTGTTTTGCTTCCATTGATTATAGAACAATAATTCTCAAGTTCAATTTTCCAAATGAACCTGTTGTAGAGTGGAAGGAGGGAAGTTCTATCCCTAGAGTTCGTATCATCTCTTGTCTTAAGGATTGTGAAATAATCTCAAAGGGTGTTTATATCATATAGTAAGAGTCAAAGACTTAGACTCTAAAAATTCTCCAATTGAGTTAGTCCGCGTAGTAAAATTTCGGAGGTCTAGTCCGCGTAATAAAATTCGGAGGTCTTTCCGAATGATCTTCCCGGAATCCCTCCTGAACGGGAAGTGGATTTTGGCATTGAGTTGCTACCCGATACCAATCCATTTCAATTCCTTTTTATCGGATGGCTCCGCCGAATTGAAAGAGTTGAACGCTCAACTCAATGACTTGCTACACAAAGGCTTCATTAGGCCATGTATTTCTCCATGGGGTGCACCAATTTTGTTTGTGAATAAGAAGGATGGGTCCCTTAGAATGTGCATTGATTATCACCAACTCAATAAACTCACTGTTAAGAATAAGTATCCTCTCCCTCGGATTGACGACTTGTTTGAAAAACTTCAAGGGGCAAGCTACTTTTCTAAAATTGATTTGAGATCGAGGTATCACCAACTTAGGGTGAGAGGTGAGGAGATACCAAAAATGGCATTTCGGACTAGATTTGGCACTATGAGTTCTTAGTAATGTCTTTTGGTCTCACTAATGCCCCGTCGGCGTTTATGGACCTCATGAATAGTGTGTTTGTAAGTTACCTAGATTCATTTGTCATTGTCTTCATTGACGATATTTTTGTATATTTAAAAAATGAGGTTGAACATATGGATCATCTAAGGGTGGTGTTTCAAGTACTTAAGGAGAACCAACTATTTTCCAAGTATAGTAAATGTGAGTTTTGGTTAAGGCCAGAGACATTTCTTGGTCATATCATCTCTAGTGAGGGGGTTAAGGTTGATCCAAGGAAAATTGAGGCGGTCAAGAATTGGCCTAGACCATTGACTCCAACCGACATTAGGAGCTTTTTGTGTCTAGCGGGATATTATAGGATGTTTGTCTATGGTTTTGTGTCCATTGCATCTTCTTTGACTACTTTGACCCAAAAGAGTGTGAAATTTGAGTGGTCGGAGACATGTGAAAGAAGCTTCAAAATCTTAAAAGAGAGGCTTACCTCCGCTTCAATTTTGACCTTACCAGAGGGTACTAAGGGCTTCGTTGTATATTGTGATGCATCCCAGTGGTCTTGGGGTGTGTGCTTATGCAACATGGGAAAGTAGTACATTATGAATCTAGACAACTGAAGGTGCATGAAAAGAATTATCCAACTCATAATCTTGAGTTAGTGTCCGTGGTATTTGCCTTGAAAATATGGAGGCATTATTTGTATGGTGTTCATGTTGATGTGTATACCGACCACAAGAGTTCTCAATACATGTTTAATCAAAATGAGTTAAATCTTCGGCAAAGAAGGTGGTTTGAATTATTGAAAGATTATGACATGAGTGTTCTCTACCACCCCGGCAAGGCCAATGTGTTTGCAGATGCTCTAAGTCGTATGACCATGGGTAGTGTGTCTTATGTAGAAGAAGCCAAGAAATACCTAGTGAAAGACGTTCATAGGTTGGCTAGATTGGGTGTTTAGATTGAAAGATTCTCAAAATGGTGGATTTATGGTCCATCATAACTCTGCATCATCTTTTGTTGTTGAGGTGAAGTCTAAGAAACACCTTGATTAATCGTTGATGGATTTGAAGAGATCGGTTCTTTGTAAGCTTAATATGTCATTCTCCTTAGGGGAGGGGGATGGTATTTTGAGCTATTAAGGAAGGTTGTGTGTGCCCAAAGAAGTGTTTTGGTGGGAAGGCTTAAAAGGGGACATAGAGAAATTTGTTGCAAAATGTCCAAATTGCCAACAAGTGAAAGCCGAACACCAAACGCTGGTTGGTTTACTCCGAGAAATCCAAGTTCCAAATTGGAAGTAGGAAGAAATTAATATGGAAATCATGGTAGATTTGCCTCGACAAAAAAAATATGACTCCATATGGGTGGTTGTGGATCGATTGACCTAATCCGCTCATTTTACTTCCATCAAGTCCACACACTCGGCGGATGATTATGCAAGGGTCTTCATAGATTAGATTGTGTGTCGCCTTGGTATTAGGTTATCCATCATATTAGATAGGGGTGCACATTCACATCTAGGTTTTGGAGGTCATTTGAAAAAGGGTTGTGTACCAAGGTGAAGCTAGGCACCGCTTTTCATCCCCAAACGGATGCTCAAGAGGAGCTTACTATTCAAACCCTTGAGTATATGCTTAGATCTTGTATATTTGAATCAAGGGGAATCGGGATAAACACTTGCCTTTGGTTGAGTTTTCCTATAACAATAGTTACCATTCATCTATATTTATGGCTCTTTTTGAGGTCTTGTATAGTAGAAGATGTAGATCTCCAATTGGATGGTTTGAAGTGGACGAGTCTTCGCTTTTTGGTCCCGATTTTATTTATAAGACTTTGGATAAAGTGCATATGATAAGTAACCACTTGAAAACAACTTACAGCCGGCAATAGTCTTATGCCGAGCATAGGAGAAGGGAATTAGAGTTTGAAGAAGGTGATAAGGTGTATATACAAATTTTACCAATGAATGGGGTGGTGATATTGGAAAGAAAAGGAAGTTAAGTCCTCGTTATGTGGGTCCTTATGAAATCTTGCAAGGAGTTGGTAAGCTTGCATATGAGTTGAAGTTACCTAGTGAATTAGCTTCCGTTAATCTACTGTTCCATGTCTCCATGCTTAAGAAGTGTATCGGTGATTTAAGTAAATTCTTCCTATTGAGGGTCTAGGTTTTCAAGAGAACCTCTCTTATGAGGAGGTTTCGGTTGAAATCCTTGATAGACAAGTAAAGTAGTTAAAGAATAAGGAGGTGACTTCCGTAAAGGTGTTATGTAAGAACTACCTAGTTGATGGTGCAACATGGAAGGCCGAGGCCGACATGAAGTCCACTTACCCTCGTCTATTTGATAACTAAAGTTAGTTGTGCCTATTTATAGCAAAAATAATTAGTTCATTTGATGTTGCCTTTTTTTTTTGGTCAAATAGTGAATTTTATATTTTATTAAAATGACTTACAGCGATTTGTGCGTTTTGAAATAAAAGCTTCAAAGAAAATTCTCTTTTACTTGATTTGAATTTATGTGGTGTATTTTGGTATGTTGTGCCTTCATGAGTTGTATTGAGCATGTTGATATATGTTGAAGAAATCTTTGGCATAATAAATGAGCATGTAATGAATGTTGAACTCTGAGAAGTTGAAAATGATGTTTTGAGTTGCATGGTGTAAAAGGTCATGTGGTTACGTTGATTTAAATTTTTACTCATGTTTTTATATGTTGTTTTTGGTTGAGCTGCTAGTCTTGACTCTATTCATTTTTTTTTAAGAATTTTAATGTCATTCGGGGATGAATGTTCCTAAAGGGGGTGGGAGGATAATGTAATACTCTGAAAGTCTAAAGCCTAATCCAGGGACTAACATGAGATTCTAAGAGTTTTAAAATTGTTTTAAGGTCAAATATAACGTATATAAGTCATTCAGTAAGTTTTAGAATCAAAACATCAAGGAACACCCCTGACTTCAGAAACTAATTCAAGAGGTGCTAGCGTGACTTAGTCTATTTGAAAAGGTTTTATCAATCGGAAAAGGATGAAAATTGGTGAATAGGTGTCTAATACATATTAGAGTTGGTTTGTAGTCTAATATTCTGGGTATGACTCCCCAAGGACCAACCAAAGGGTCCTTGGGGAGGACCCTTCTTGTTTGGCTAAAAGTTGTCTAAAGACAGTGCCATCGATGGTTGCCAACCCATGAGGCGTAAACCAATCGATGCGTCGATGTTCACTTAGGAATTTTGTACAAGGGTCCATTTTGTACACTCTTTGACCAAAATGACGGAGGTGCAGCATGGAAAGGACACTGGTCATCGAGTAACCTACGACTCGTAGGTCGGGGTCTCGTAGGTCAGCTCACTGTGTTGGCTGCCACATTTTAATTAATCGAATTAATTAATTAAGTAGTTATTTAATTATTTAGGGGTTAATGAAGGTCTAATTAAGTTAGTTAATGACTTATATAAAGACCCCAAACCTAATTAAACTAAACCCAACTCTCATAATTCCGAAGCCCAATTGCTTTTCTTTCTCTCTACTTTCTCTCTCCCAAATATAAGAAATCCATTGAAAGTTATATCAATGTATAAGGAATGAAAGAAGGGGATTTTCTTCATAATTCTCCATAAATTAACAAGGTATGAGATTCCTTTGACCTTTGGGATTCTTTTGCCATAGGGTTCTCCCAAAATTTGTTTTAGAGAGATGAGTTTCACATGGGTTTACTTCTATTACGGATTTGAATCTTCTGAATGGATTTGTTTATGAGTTATTTAGATTATTATGAGTATATTATGGTGTAGTTTCATTGAATATGTTAATTCTTGATTAATTAACCTAGGTTGTGAAGTAGATCATGCATTTGACCAAAGGCTTTAACCCTAGGCTATGAACTAGTGATGAATTGTTGTGTAGTGATTCATTTGACTTCATTTTTGTATTAATTACTATTGTGTGATGATGTTAAACCCACTTTTTGGTTGAATCGGATGGTTGATGGTATGACTATGATGATGAATTGTGAAATAGATAGGGGTAAGTCTTGTGATCTCAATCCTTTACTTCAATTATGATTTTTTTGTGTTTAGTGATGAAGTTATATTAAAGTATACCTTATGATATGATTGATTAGGTTTGGTATGATGTTGAATTGAAATGTCTTGACTGTGTGATTATGAGATTATGCCTATGATGTAACGATATAAGGTTGGTGATGAAGTACCTATGTGCCTTACTATGATATAATGATGTTAATATGCTAATATCACATATGAGGGTTGTAATGAAAGGTGTTCTCGTGCAAATCCTATTGAGATATGACGATGACTATATAACGGGTAGACCTTATGATCTAATCTAAGATATGATTATTAATGAAACACATTTCAAAAGGTACTCTAGCTTAGCACCGAGTGAACTAGTAGTGAGAAGTGGCCCTTCCCACATAGGAAAGGTAAGATCACCTATGTACTCATGATATTGGAGACTTTAATGCATGTAGCATAAACACGATCCCAACTATATATCCTAGTTTTTGAATTATGTTTCCCCCATATGTCACTACAAATAAACAACATTTAGTGACAAAAAAAATCCATCACTAATCTATGTTTTGCCGTCGCTAAATAGAATTTACGATGGATTTGTGACAGATTGTTGGCTTTTTCTATACCACTCGTTAGTAATCTCTTAGCGATGAAAAATGAGTTTCGTCACAAGTTTAGCGACGTATTAGAGACAAATGATATTCGTACCACTTGGTAGTTACGGACTGGTCCGTCGTTATTCTTGTATAGTTCGTTGCTAATTGCATAATTACTTTCGTCATTTCAATTAAATTCGAGACGAAATGTTGGTTACTAATCCGTCATAAAATATTCTTTTATTTGAGCCAGCATATTTGGCACTAAAATTTTGTTGCTAATCTGTCGCCTATATATTTTTTATAGCAATGACCAAATCGTCATTAAGTTTGTTGCTAAAAATTTTCTTGCAAAATAATGTTTTTTTTTATTTTGAATATAAATTTCTTAAATAAATTAAAAACAAAATTACTAAATATCTTTAAATAAAAAACATTCATATAAAATAATATTTAGAGGGTTCAAAATCTGTAAATACCAAAATCCAGATCACATACTTTCAGTACAAAACATTAAAAATAATCTGTCAACTATTTAAGGGAACCTACATTCATCAACTACTATTATCGCACAATTTTAACTTTCCAATTTGGCCAACAACATAAAAATTAAAGCTATAGAATACTATTTAAGAGATACCCTCATGACTTGAAACTAAGAGATCAACCACGTCCTCATTAGTAGTAGCATGAGGAGGCACCATGGTCACAAGTGATGGATTGGCAATAGGAGTAACCACCTTTTGTATCCTCTCCATAATAACCGAAGAAAATAATCATTAAGGGGCAAAAATCATTTACTTTACATATACATCCATATTTCTTGTCGATGTTGATTGAGAATTGAAGGTTTTACAGATGATGAGGCACAAAGATTCTGCCCATAGTAAATTCTTACTTCACATTGATCATTGAGAGGTTGTTTTTTCTATAATATTTCATCAATTATTTCATGCAATAAATTTAAATAAAGATAAAACATTAAAGATTAGGAATAAAATTACAATGAAAGGAAAGACGATAACATACATAAATATTTAACTTTAATTAAATGTGCTATACTTTATTAGCCAACTTATAATACATTTATAATTAGATTAAAATCATCATTAATAGGAACTTCGTAAAACATCTCTAGGAATCTTTTTCACTTCTGTTTGGTACTGTTCAAATGTAACTGCCTCTCAAAAATCACCCGCTGTAGTGGTGGGCATTGGAAGCTAAAAATAAGGTTCACAAAACAGTAATCTAGTCCCTCCCTATCTTTATGTCGGAACTTATGGAATAATAGATGCTCGGATAAATATGGTGATTAGAAATCTAGTATTGCAAAAGTTCAATTTTTGATTTCCAAAGACAAAAATCTCATTATCAATTCTGCCTACCCATATATACAATGTCCTAACAACTATACTAATTTGATTGAACTAGTTGAGGGGTGCTGGCATGATGTTCACATCAAAGAAGTGAAATGGATGACACCTCAACATCGATGGTAGTGCCTTAAGCCATCCGAGCAACATAGGGGAGGAGGCATTTTAAGAGATTCATGTGGTGATAATTAATGAATTTACTATTTCCCTTGGCTTTGGCACTAAGAAGTCAAGCATGACCCCTTGGGCAAATTGTTTATGAGTGACTATAATGTAATAGAAACTTGCTATGACATGAACTCAACAGTTGATGCATACATTTACAAGTTGAGAGATTTAAAATAAGGTTGAAAAATTCATGGATGGAATTGTCCTAGAAGAACATTTTACAATACTAAATCCTCTACTTATCATAATAGTGTTTATAAAAATTGGCTACACTTAAACTTCCTATATGGCTTACATAAGTTGATTTCAACAAGAAACTTATTAAATAAATTCAGGTCAGGGTACTTCACCTACAATAATAGTATGTTCGGTTCAATAGTATTTTTTTACTTTCTTAAACTACCTGTCAAATCAAAACTAGACAAACAAATTAATACGGAGGAGTATTATTAATGATGTGATGATAACATTTTTGTGTGAATCTGATGACAAGATAATAACCTAGAGATGATTTTGAGAGAGAGATTTTCACATCCAGGTGTAAATGGAATAATGGTTTGGGCATTATTACACTTTAATGGATGTTATCAAATGTGTTTAACAGATACCGATTTCCATAACCTTCCTGCTCGGAACATAGTTGACAATTTGCTGAAAGAATGGCAAACTAGTGTGGTGCAAGGTGAAACTAATTTAAATGATTCATTTGGAAACATAATAGCTAATTAAACATTCTCAATTGTACAGAGAAGATAACACCAGACACTTAAAGGAAAGTATAACAAGAGAAAAAGAGAGATTCATAGCTAAAAAGGAACATTAATTTATAGAAAGTGATGACTATAATATGAAGGAATCTATCATCTTTACTAGACAAAAGAAAAAATAAAACATCACTCCATAACAACTACAACATCAGAGAATTAAAATGGATGATTAATGCGTTCACTATTCATCAACATTACGAAACTCAGGCAACTACTCATGGCATTGATTGGTGTTTGCAACATGGTTACAAAAAATTATATTGGAAGACTCATGCTACTATATTTTCAAAAATGGATCATTAACATGTGAAAAATGAAAAGTAGAATTAATATGTACATGTGAAAGAATTATCATTGAAGTGTCAATTTTTCTGATGAAAAACATTCCTAAAAGAAAGTATAACTATAAGCACCACTTACGATTATTCACAAACTTAATTTCATGAAAGGTTACTACCGTTTCATAGACTTTATATGATCATCTTATACAACATTAGGCAGAAAGAGATAATTGTCATACAAGATGCTATCAACAAAGTCATTAAATCATAACACATTAGTTGGCAGGCAATCTTACAAGGTAATACAATCAATTAACAAATTCTCCTAATTTCCTACTGAATTAAGCTAGAATTTATCTCAAAACTAAATTATCAAAACCTTACCATAACCTGGTGAGAAGAATAAAATACAATAAGAATACTATTAATAACTAGTTGTTATACAACTTGTGACCAAACTGTCCAACTAAAGAAGGGAAAACAAATATATGCATATCATATGCCATTTATAATTATAATTATATACCAATTTTGAACAAATACATTAATACTCAAATTATACCATAGTTAAGCCATTTTCTAATAATAATCAACTAATTACTTCAATTAATTTCCAAAATCAAACATATCAATTATAAAAAAAATTCAATGATTAAATTGTGTGTAAAAATTATTTCTAATTTGACTAAGGAATAAAGTTCAATTAAAAGAAGGAATTTAAAGCAAATCATAGCCAAAATGAATGAAAAGATAGCAATAATAAGTTAATCACATGAGTAACAAGAAAACAGTAAAAAGTCTTAAATAAATAAATTAAGCTTTAACAGAAAAGTATTTGAACAAGTAAGCTTAAATGGAATGACATTAAAGGGACTTACCTGGATCAATCCTTAGCTTAATTAAGGAAAAATTTACCAGAGCATTTAGATTTTTTCTTCGTATTTATAGTTGTTAGCCGGAGATTTAATGCTCTTTCAGTTATCCTCCTCGAGCTCATGTATAGCCGTTGCTGGCTGGAGAAGCGAGAAGGATGAGGCACATATGTTTTCCGTTCCGTATTGCACTTTTATCTTTACTCGTGTCTCATCGGTGTTTGTTAATTTTGATTGTTAGAGTGGGCTATATTCTGTGCTCACCATTGTTGCTCGTTGTGTGGAGCTGATGGTGGTGTCATTTTGCATCGGAGAGGGAGACAAATGGTGGAACCATCTCCGTGTTGCTGCTATTGCCGGATGGAGACCTGATGGTCGCCTGGTTGCTCGTCGATTGGAGCTATTTTTGGTGATGGAGGTTCTTTGGTGGTCTTCACGCACCTGCAAGAGCTTTCCATTATTGTCTGACTGGTGGTTTCCCTGCTTCTGCTGAACGGCGTTGTTCACTACTCATTCTCCAGGCTGCACTGGCCAAAAAGAAGGACAGGAGAGGCGGGAAAAACGGGTTCTGGGCAGCGGATTTAGATAGGAGAGAAGGAGAATGAAGAAAATTAGGGGTTTGGGGTCTTTTGTATAAAGTAGGAAAGCAAGGGTCTTAAATCAGGACCATTGATCAAATTCGGATGAGCGGTTGAGATTTAATCTTGGAGCTTGATGAATAATGATGGATAGATGAGATTAAATGAGAGTAACTCAAATATGAAATTGGAGTTTTCTACAAAAATAGTAATGGATTTTAACATCCGACCCTTTCAAATAAATATATGTATGTAGAAACAATTATATTGACGAATATTTTCCTCACTATATAATAAAATTTATAAAATATATTTAATAGTTTATCAACCTTTTTTTTGTCACTAATTCCGTCGCCCAATATTAATTAAATTTGTTACCATTATTTTGTTACTAATTCCGTAGGAAAAATTAGGCGCCAAATTTTTGCGCTAATATTTAGCGACTGATCCATTGCAAATCTGTTGCTATATTATAAAAAAAATTTCATTTGTTAATTTACAAAAAAATTGTTATTCCGTCGCAAATCCGTCATTATGTAGTGACGGAATATTGTTCGTCGCTAATATCCATCATTAAACGCTGTTTTTTAGTAGTGATAGGAATACTGGATAGTGGATCCATATAGATGCTATGTTCATGTTTTGGTTCAACCTTGGCAAGTAGTCCACCTTCTTTCAGTGTAGGGTTCGATGACACCTGATTCTGCGTTGGCTAATGTGGTCTATGTCGGTTAAGGCAAGATGTTCCCGAAAGTAAAATGAAGTAATAAAGTGGAATCTAGGTAGGATGACTTGAGGGGTTTGACTTATTCTAGGTAGGGGTGTGGGACTCTACCTATACATTGCACTATTTAGCCTCGAAGAGAGTCTTAGAAGGATGTTCTTGTATCATTATATGCTTATAAATGTAAATGTTATGTATATGTTGATCTTACATGTTAATGATACTATGTGATGTTGGTTTCACTTATGAACATGTGGTTGTTCTCTATTGTTAAGGTATGATGATGTTTACTTTTAATGATGTGGTATGTGAAGTGGGCATTGCTTGTGGTTCTTGTTGGGTTTACTTGGTTGAGTAAGGTTATGAGTCCTTGCTTAGTCATTGCACTAGTGGACTTATGAGGGTTCATGAGTAATGGTCTTGCTTTGGTGATAATGTTATGAACTCTTTGTAACACTTCAAAAATTCAAGACCTAATCTAGAGCCTAACATGAGTATATAAAGCTTTAGAAAGTGTTTGATGACCTAAAAGAATTTTTAGAAGTCATTCGAGAAGTTTTAGAGCCATGACGTCAAAGGACGCCCATGACGTCCGGAAACTAGCCTAATTGAACTAGTTGACGTTGCTATGTTTGGGAATGGTTTTGGAGGGTCAAGTGTAATCTAAAACTTGTAAAAAGACTTTGGTTATGTAGAGTGTAGCATAGAGGGTCTAAACGTCAAATAATGACGCCTCAAAGACCACCCGAAGGGTCATGAAGGAGGACCCCAACATGGGTGGGTAGGCTGCCAAACTAGCCTACGAAAGTCAAGAATCAGTGTGCTGATGCATGACACGCAGCCCACAAGTGCCTCAGTGTCCCAAAATTTATTTTTGGGATATAAAATGCGTGTTTTCCCCGCGATACGAAGCCACTTCCTAGGTTCGGTAAAATCATATTTTGATATTTTAGACTTTACCAAAAGACCAGTTTAACTGAGGGGTGTTTTGGGTAATTTAGAGGGTGATTACATATAGCCTAATAGTTTTTTTAAAGTCATTTTCGCTCACCCAAACCCAATTCACAAAACAAAACCCAAAAGCTATCACCTCTCTCTACTTTCTCTCTCCCCAAATTCCTCCATTGAAGAAGGAACAAAGCTTGAAGAAGAAGGTCAATTTCTCTAGGGTTACACTTTAATGTCGTGGATTAATCTTCATTAAGGTATGAGTTCTTCACACTTGGTATTCCTTTTCCCAAGAGGTCCTCCAAAAGTCGATTTCAAAATACTCAATTCCATGGGTTTTGCCAATTTTAATGGGTTTTCTTCTAAACTTCAAATTGATGATGAATTGTGATTTCCTTTGACTAATTGAGTAACATTGTTGGTTAAATGATATTAATTTATGCAATTTTATGTTGATCATGTTCCCTTCCTCAATTTCCCAAATCTTGGATCTCGGTCATGAATTGATGTGAATTGAAGAATTATTTGATTCTTAGACTTAATTTATCTTTTCTAATTCATGAATTGGATTGACTAAGGTAATTTAGTGTTTGAATTGGATCTAAATCTTGGTGAACTTATGATGAACCCTAATTTTCTTAACCCTAGATTATGATCTTGATATGAATTGTGTAATATTGGTTCAATTGACTTGGTTATTGATTTAATTAATACTAGATATGTTATTGATTTAATCATGAATTAATTATGGTGAATTATAGTTCTATCATGCTAGTTCTTGAGATGTGGTCATGATTATGAAGTATGTTGTGACTTTTACCTGAGTATCTTGTCCTAAGTTATGAACTAGTATTGATTTGTGATGTAGTGATTCTTTTAGACTTGTTATGTAGTTGGTTATTGATTTATGATGATGTTACACCCTAATTGGTTTGAGTAAAGGGTTGATCGTAAGACCCTGATTATGAATTATGAAGGAGACTTGGTAAGTCTTGTGATCCCTATCCATTACTTCAAATTATGGTTAATTGTGATCAAGTCATGATGTTGTATTGGAGTATGCCTTGTATTAGGATTGATAGGGTGGTATGATGTTGAATTGAAATGTCTTGACGATGGTTTGTGAGGTGTTGTCTAGGATTTAGAGGTTATAAGGACGGTGATGATTTACCAATGTGCCTTACTATGAAGTGATATGTAAATCTTCTAGCCTCACTTATATGAATTGTATTGAAAAGATTATACTCATGCAGTTCTTATTCAACTATAAAGCTGATGATTATACAAGGGATAGACCATATGACCTAAACTAAGATATGATGATAAATAAATACATTAAAGACATTTCAAAAAGGGACTCTAGCCAAGCACCGAGTGAACTAGAGTGATGAGTGTATATTCCAACATAGGGAAGGTAGGATCACTAATATACTCTTGAGATTGGAGACTATAATGCATGTAGAATAAATAGGGTCCCAACTATATCTCCTAGTTCTTGAACTATGTTTCCCCCATAGGAATACTAGCTAATGGATCCACATAGTTGCTATGTTCATGTCGTGGTACTACCTTTGCAAGTAGTCTGCCTTCTTTCGGTGTGGGGTTTCATGCCATTGGATTCTATATTAGCTCATGTGGTCTTTTTCAGTTAAGGCAAGATGTTCCCACAAGGTAAAATGAATTAAAGGAATGGATTCTAACTAAGATAACCTAAGGGGTTTAGCTTAGTCTAGGTAGGGGTATGAGACTCTACCTAAACATTGCACTAGTTATCCTTGAAGGAAGTCTTAGGAGGATGTTCTTATGTATGAATATGATTATAATGGTACATGATATGCATATGATGAACTTGCACATTGTTGATACTAGATGTTGATTAGTTTCACTTAGGAATATGTATTGTTCTATATTATTAAGATATGATGATATGTACTCTTAAATGCCATTTTATGTGAAGTGGGATGTTAGTCATGATTCTTGTTGAGTTAGTCGATTGTCTAAGGTTATGGGAATTTGGTTGGTCATTGCACTCGTTCACTTAATGATAGTTCATGAATATTTGTTTTTCTTTGGTTATGTTATAATGAACTCTTAATTATAACTCTTATTCATGCTTGTGACTATTATAACTTGATCATAGAGTTGCTTGACTATGTGTCCAATCATGTGATATGCATGTTGACTTGACTAGACTTAGTATTGATGGTCTTGTGGTGTACATGCTTTGGACTTAATAAATGTATCGAACTGCTTGGTATTATCTTATTGAATGTGCATAAAATTGTTCATAGTAAATTGCATACTTAAATGAAATGTCCCTTTTTAGCATGTTTTCGTGATATGTGTGCATATGGTTTCATACTTAGTACAAGTGGTGTACTAACCTCATTTCTTACTTTCCCCAACATTTTAGGTTCGGTCATTGAAGGGATTTTGGAGACGACTTTGAAAAAGAATTGGAATTCTTAATCATCCAAGTTGGGTAGGTACTCAATTTCCGAGGGCAATGCCACTATCAAGCTATGAATTTGTTTTAGTATTATGAATCCTATGTTTCTTTCCTTTTCATTTGGATACTAAATTTTACATGACCTATATGTGGTCTTATTGGATTGATGTATGGGATAGGCCCAAAATTGATATACTCTTCTTAGATGGTTATGAGATGAGAGGACTATTTTGAGACTATGTTATATTCTCTAAATCTATGTTCAATAAAAGTAGAAGACTAAGTATCTTCGTATACAAAGGGTCTAGGTATACTTGATATATATCTATGACGTGTATGTAGAGGTCTATGCAAATCTCAATGTAGAAGTAATGAGAAGTTCTAATTTTTCCTTGTTTTTGACCTATGAATGTAATGATATAATCTAAGAGGCTAGTCCTCAAACAGGACAACGACGTCGGTTATGTCTAGGGGGTGCTCCTAGAATGTGAAAAACTTCGTATTAGAGCATGAGGTTAAATTTATTTTAGTCAGTGTCTCTCTCAACCACGTCTATGTAGGTTCGTATTCATAATTGTGAACCGCGCTACACATATAAATAGAAATCTTTATGATGCTTAGGAAACTCTCACTTTCTTAGAAAAATCGTGCCTCTAGACTGTTAGCCCTAAGTGCTTTTGCATCTAATCCTTTTAGTGTGATTATAGGCAATGAATACTCTAATGAATGCGACACAAAGACTTGAGGAAGAGATTGCCAATGCGGGAGTTCCTCTTGTGGTGATCAAGTTCCTTCTCTTGAAGAAAATGCTAATGATGACCAAGCTGCGGTCGATCCTTTTTTTTATGGATGGTGCCATAAGGGCTGCTCTTTTCCAAATGGCCCAAGACATTACTTCCCAAGCGCAAGCCGCCACTACTCAAGCTCAAGCCATGACGACCTAAGCTAATTAGGAGGTTGTACCCTTAGCAAACCAACAAGTTGCTACCATGACATCTCGTCTAAAGGATTTCACTAGGATGAATCCCCCAACATTTTATGGGTCCAAGGTTGAAGAAGTATCCCATGAATTCATTGATGAAATCTACAAGATCCTCTTTTCTTTTAGGTTGAATACTAGTAAGAAGGACGATTTAGGCACTTACCAACTCAAAGGTGTGGCCCAAACTTGGTATGTCCAATGGAGGGACAGTAGGCCGTTAACAGATGGACCTGTGACATGGGAAGTGTTCAAGAAGGTTTTTCTTGATAGATTCTTTCCTAGGGATAAGTGGGAATCTAAAGTGGAAGAGTTCATCAAACTTCTCCGTGGAGGTATGAGTGTGCTTGAATACTCCTAGAATTTCACTCAATCGTCAAAATATGCTCCTTCTTTGGTTTCCGACTCTAGAGATAAAATGAACCTCTTTGTGATGGGAGTATCGGATGACTTGAAAGAGGAATGAAATTCAGCTACAATACATGACAATATGGACATTTCTCGTCTCATGGTTCATGCTCAACAAGTGGAATATTCAAGGTCTAAGAGGAAGAATAGAGATGCCAAGAGGGAAAGATCTTTTGATGGTGGTTCTTCCAAGGGTAGGCTTAAGATTCAAGACAAGCCTAGGTTCAAAAAGAGGGTTTCTAATAAAGTTTCTCATAAGATCCCTAAGGCTATGGATGATAGCGTGTCTAACCCTAATCCTAAAAAGGGAAGGGATACTAGTTCACCAACCAAGAAGCCAACTTGTGGAAAGTGTGGCAAGAAACACTATGGTGATTGTCTTTAGGGAACGAATATTTTTTTTGGTTCTGGTAAAAGTGGGCAAAAGGTTGATATTTCCCAAATGTGAGGGGGCAATAAAAAGGGTAGTTGTCAAACTCAAGTAAGTGGTTCTAATGATGCTCCGAAGAAGAATCACTTTATGCTCTCCGCTCTAGGGGTGAGAAAGAGACTTCTCCCGACGTGGAGACCCGTACATTGAAAGTATTATTTATTGATGTATGCCTTACTTGATCCCGGTGATACTTTATCATTTGTTACTCCTAGAGTAGCTAAAAAGATTATTTTGTCTGATATATTGCATGAAATTTTGTAGTGTCTACCCTGGTGGATGAGTCGGTTGTTGAAAAAAGGGTGTATAGATATTGTCCTATAATGTTGCCTAATAGAGTTACTTTTGTTGAACTATTCGAACTTGATATGTTTGATTTTGATGTCATATTGGTTATGGACTGGTTGAATGCTTGCTTTGACTATATCGATTGGAGAACAAGAGTGGTAAAGTTTACCTTTCCAAATGGAATCGTTTTATAGTGGAATGACACAAATTCTATTCCTAGAGGTCGCATCATCTCTTGTGTTAAGGCTTGTAAAGTTATCGATAAAGGGTGATTATACCATACAGTAAGAGTCCAAGATTTAGACTCCAAAATTCCTCCCATAGAGTCGGTCCCCGTAGTGAGGGAATATTCGGAGGTCTTTTCTAATGATCTTCTCGGCATTTATCTCAAATGAGAAATTGATTTTGGTATCAACTTGTTACTAGATACAAATCCCATTTCAATTCCTCCTTATTAGATGACTCCAGCCGAATTGAAAGAGTTGAAGGCTCAACTCAAAGATTTATTAGACGAAGGCTTCATTTGACCTAGTATTTCTCCTTGGGGTGCTCCCATTTTTTTTGGAAGAAGAAGGATGGGTCCCTTAGAATGTGCATTGATTACCGCCAACTCAATAAAGTCACTATTAAGAACAAGTATCATCTACCTTGGATTGACGACTTGATTGATCAACTCAAGGGGCATGCTACTTTTTTAAGATTGAATTGAGGTAGGGGTATCACCAATATAGGGTAAGAGGTGAGGATATGCCAAAGACGACATTTCAGAGTAGATATGGTGACTGTGAGTTTTTAGTAATGTCCTTTGGTCTCAAAAATGTCCCCGACAACGTTTATGGATCTCATGAATAAAATGTTTCGAATTTACCTAGATTCATTTGTCATTGTCTTCATTAACGACATCTTGGTATATTTAAAATATGAGGGTGATTACATTAACCATTTGAGGGTGGTGTACAAGTGCTTAAGGATAATCAATTATTTGCCAATTATAGCAAATGTGAGTTTTTGTTGAGGTCAGTGGCGTTTCTTGGTAATATCATCTCTAGTGAGGGAGTTGAGGTTGATCCAAGAAAAACTGAGGCGGTGAAAAATTGTCCTAGATTATTGACTCCAACCAACATTATGAGTTTCTATGGTCTTGCTGGTTTTCATAGGAGGATTGTGGATGGTTTTGCGTCTATTTCATATCCCTTAACTACTTTGACCCAAAAGAGTAAGAAATTTGAGTGTTCGGAGTCATGTGAGAGAAGCTTCCAAATCTTGAAACATAAGCTTACTTCCGCTCCTGTGTTGACTTAAATGAAGGGTACAAAGTGCTTCATCGTGTATTATAATGCATCCAGAGTGGGTTTAGGGGATATGCGTACTTCCGCTACTGTATTGACTTTACTTAAGGGTACAAAGGGCTTCATTTTGTATTGTGATGCATCCCGAGTGGGTTTAGGGCGTGTGCTTATGCAACATGGGAAAGTAATTGCCTGTGCTTCTAGAAAACCTAAGGTGCATGAGAGAAATATCCAACTCATGATCTTGAATTAGCGGCCGTGGTATTTGCCTTCAAAATATACATGCAATACGATTACGGTGTCTATGTTGATGTGTATGCCAACCATAAGAGTCTCCAATATGTGTTTACTCATAAGGAGTTCAAACTCCGACAAAGATGGTGGTTGGAATTGTTGAAAGATTATAACATGAGTGTTCTCTATGACCCCGACAAAGTCAATGTGGTTGAGGATGCTCTAAGTCGTATGACCATAGGTAATGTGTCTCATATAACGAAAGACAAGAAAGACCTAGTTAAAGATGTTCATAGGTTGTCTAGGTTGGGTGTGAGGTAGAAAGGTTCTCCGAATGGTGGTTTTACTATCCATCATAACTTTGGGTCATCTTTGGTGGTTGTGGTGAAGTCGAAGCAACACCTTGATCAACCATTGATGGAATTGAAGGAATGAGTTCTTGGTAATCTTAATTAGTCATTCTTATTAGGGGACGGGAATGCTGTCTTGAGGTATCAAGGAAGGTTGTGTGTTCCCAATGTAGATGATTTGAGGAAAATATCCTTGAGGAATTCCATGGCTCCCATTACTCCATTCATCCGTGTTCAACAAAAATGTACCATGACCTTAGGGAATTGTTTTGGTGTGCAGGTTTTAAGAAGGACATAGCAGAATTTTTTTCTAAATGTACAAATTGCCAATAAGTGAAAGCCGACAATCAAAAGCCCTGCAGTATACTATAAGAAATCCAAGTTGACACTTGGAAGTGGGAAGACATCAATATGAATATTCTGGTAGGTTTGCCTCAAACACAAAAACAATATGACTCTATTTGGGTTGTTGTGGATAGGTTGACCAAGTCCGCTCATTTCATTCCCATCAAGTCTACTTACTCAGGGGAGGATTATGCAAGGATCCTCATAGATGAGATTGTGTGTCATATTCCATTATCCATCTTATTTGATCGGGGTGCACAATTCACATCTAGGTTTTGGAGGTCATTCCAAGAAGGGTTGGGTACCAAGGTGAAATTAAGCACCGCTTTTCATCCCCAAACGGATGGTCAAGTTGACCGTACTATTCAAACTCTTGAGGATATGGTTAGAGCTTATAGTGAAATGTGATTTCAACTTGGAAATTATGAAAATTTTCTTTTTTGAATTACGTTGTGCATTTTGATATGGCGAGTCTTTATGAAATTATATGTAGCATGTTGGTAAGTTGAACTTTGACATAATTGACTCATGTGAAGTATGTTGAGCTCATGTTGTTATGAGAACAAAATTCCTCATGTTGTGACCTTGAGCGTTGTATGTTAAAATTGATGTTTTTAGTCATTGTGTAAATGCCATATTATTATGTTACTTTGATTTTTAACCCACGATGATGTTGTATACTGTTGGTTGGGCTGCTAGTCTTAAATCTATCCTTTTCTTTTTTAAAAGTTTAAGTGTCATTTGGGGACGAATATTCGTAAGGGGGGATAATGTAACACTCCGAAAAGTCAATATATAATATAGAGCCTAACATGAACTTCTAAAGGTTTATATACTGTTTGATGACCTAAAATAATGTTTATAAGTCATTTGAGAAGTTTTAGAGCCAAGACATCAAAGGACGTCCGGAAACTAGCCTTATTGAACTAGTTGACGTTGCTATGTTTGGCGATGGTTTCGGAGGTTCAAATGAAGTCAAAAAAATATAAAAAGACTTTTTTAGGTAGAGTGTAGTATAGAGGTCTAAACATCCAATAACGACGCCCCAAAGACCACCCGAAGGGTCATGAAAGAGGACCCCAACATGGGTGGGCAGGCTGCCAAAGCTGCCTGCGAAAGTCAAGAATAAAGGGGCTGCTGCGCAATGGGCAACCTACATTGCAATCACTTTACCATGTTTTTTTTTTGAGAAATAAAATGCTTGTTGGCCCCGCGACGCGGAGCCATTTCCTAGATTCGGTAAAATCGTATTTATTACATTTAGACTTCACAAAAAGACCAACTTATGTGAGGGGTATTTTGGGTAATTTAGGGGTGATTATATATAGACTAAGGGTAATTTTAAAGTCATTTTCACTCACCCAAACCCAATTCCCAAAACAAAACCCAAAAGCTCTCACCTCTCTCTACTTTCTCTCTCCCCAAATTCCTCTATTGAAGAAGGAACAAAGCTTGAAGAAGAAGGTCAATTTATCTAGGGTTTCGCTTTAATTTTATGGATTAATCATCATTAAGATATGGTTTCTTCACTCTTGGGATTCCTTTCCCCAAGAGGTCCTGTACATTTGATTTCAAAATACCCAAGTCCATGGGTTTTCCAATTCTAATGGGTTTTCTTCTAAACTTCAAATTGATGATCAAATGTGATTTCCTATGACTAATTGAGTATATATTGTTGGTTAATTGATTTTAATTGATACAATTTCATGTTGATCATGTTCCCTTGCCCGATTTTTGAAATCTTGTATCTTGGTCATGAATTGATGGGAATTGAAGAATGATTTGATTATTAGACTTTATTTATCTATTCTAATTTATGTATGGATTGACTAGATTAATGTAGTGTTTGTATTGGATATAAATCTTGATGAACTTATGATGAACCCTAATTCCCTTGACCCTAGGTTATGATCTTGATATAAATTATGTAATGTTAGTTCAATTGACTTGGTTATTGGTTGAATTCCTATTGGAAGATTTTATTGTATCACTCATAAATGTATTAAGGTGAATTGTAGTCCTATCATGCTAGTTCTTGAGATTTGATATAGGTTATGAAGTATGTTGTGAGTTTTACTTAAGTATCTTGTCCTAATCTATGAACTAGTATTGAGTTGTGATGCACTGATTCTTTTAGCCTTGTTATCATGTTGGTTATTGATTTACGATGATGTTACACCTTAATTGGGTTTATTTAAGGGATGATGGTAAGACCTTGATGATGAGTTATGAAGGATACTTTGTAAGACTTGTGATCCCTATCCTTTACTTCAAATTATGGTTATTTGTGATCAAGTCATGATGTTGCATTGGAGTATGCCTTGTATTAGGATCGATAGGGTGGTATGATGACTGTGGTTTGTTAGGTGTTGGATAAGATATAAATTTTATAAGGATGGTGATGATATACCAATGTGCCTTATTATGAAGTGATATGTAAATGTGCTTACCTCACAAATAAGAATTGTAATGAAAGGATTATACAAATGTAATTCTTATTGATATATGATGATAATGATTATACAAGGGTTAGACCCTATAACCTGGATTAAGATATGATGATAAATAAAGACATTAAAGACATCTCAAAAAGGGACTCTAGCTTAGCACTGAGTGAACTAAAGTGAGAAGTGTCCCTTCCCACATAGGGAAGGTAGGATCACTAATGTACTCTGGATATTGGAGACTATAATGAATGTAGCATAAAGTGGGTCCCAACTATATCTCCTAGTTCTTGAATTGTGTTGCCTCCATTGGAATACTTGCTAGTGGATCCACATAGTTGCTATGTTCATGTTCTGTTATTACCTGGCAAGTAGTCAACCTTCTTTCCATGTAAGGGTCCATGACACTGGATTCCACATTAGCTCATGTTGTCTATGTCGGTTAAGTCAAGATGTTCCTAAAAGGTGAAATGAATCAAATGAATAGACTATAACTAAGATAATGTAAGAGGTTTAGCTTAATCTAGGTAGGGGTATGGGACTATACCTAAACATTGCACTACTTAGCATTGAAGGATGTCTTAGGAGGATGTTATTATGTATAAATATGATTATAATAGTACATGATACATATATGATTAACGTGCATATTATTGACACTATATGTTGACTAGTTTCACTTATGAACATGTGTTGGTAGATATTGTAAAGGTATGATGATATGTACTCTAAAATTCCATGTTATGTTAAGTGGGATGTTGGTCATGATTCTTATTGGGTGTCTTGATTAAGCAAGGTTATGGGGCTTCGCTTGGTCATTGCAGTCGTTGACTTAATTAGGGTTCATGAATATGTGTTTATCTTAGGTTATGTCATAATGAAATCTTATTCATGCTTGTGACTATTATAACTTGATGATAGAGTTCTTGACTATGTGTCCAATCATGTGATATGCATGTAGACTTGATTAGACAGTAATGTTGGTCTTGTGGTGAAATGCTTTGGACTTAATGAAGGTGTCTAACTGATTGGTATAGTCTTATTGAATGTGCGTAAAGCTTTTCAAAGTAAATTGCATACTTAAATGAAATGTCCCTTTTTAGAATGTTTTCATGATATGTGTGCATATTGTCTCATACTCAGTAAAAGTAACCCCATCTCTTCCTTTTTCCCAACATTTTAGGTTCAGGTCATTGAAGATCTTTTGGAGACGACTTTGAATTGGAATTCTTAATCATCCATGTTGGTTAGGTCCTTACTTTAATAGGGCAATGCCACAATGAAGCTATGAAGTTGTTTTAGTATTAAGACTCCTATGTTTCTTCCTTTATTTGGATACTAAATGTTGTATTACCTATATGTGGTCTTATTTGATGGATGTATGGGCTAGACCCTAAATTGATATACTCTTATTAGATGGTTATGAGATGAGGTGACTATTTTGAGACTATACTATATTCTATATTCTATGTGCAGTAAATGTAGAAGACTAAGTAATCTTCCTATATGAAGGGTCTATGTATACTCAATATATATCTATTACGTGCATGTAGAGGTCCATGTAAACTCAATGTAGAAGTAATGATTATGTTCTTAATCATGTTGAAATACATGTTGACTTGAGTAGACGTAGCATTATTGGTCTTGTGATGTACATGGTCTTGATTTAGTGAAGATATGTTATTGAATTGTATTGGTTCTTAATTGTGCATAAGGCTTTTCAAAGTAAATTAGCATGCTTTAATGAAATGTCCCTTTTTACCATGAATTCTATGGTTGATGTGCACATGGTCCTATACTTAGTACAAGTGATGTGCTAACCCCTTTTCTACATATTCCCCAGCATTTTAGGTTTCGGTCATTGAAGAGTTCATGATGACATCTGAAGAAGACTTGGATCCTCATTCTCAAAGTTGGGTAGGTCCTCACCACTTCGAGAACAATGCTACTTTCTAGCATTGGATGTTGATTAGTATTAAATACACTTTGTTCATTCTCTTTCATTGGAGAATTGTGATGTATAGCCTATATGTGGCTTTATTGGTATTGATTTATGGGCTATGCCAAACTGGTGTAGTCTTGTTTAGACGGTTTAATATGAGATATCTGTTTAAGACTATGTTTTGTATTTTATATATATGTGCCATAAAAGTAGAAGAGTATGTATTCTTCATATATGAAGGGTCTATGTATACTCGATTTGGATATTTTATGTGTAAGAGAGAGGTCTAAGTAAACCTCATGAAGTAATGTAGATGAAATGTTGAAATTTTCCGCATTTTTAACCTATAAAATGTAATCACGAATGCTAAGAGGCTAGTCTTAGTCCTCTTCGAAGATGACGATGCTGGATGCGTCTAGGGGGTACTTCCCGGATGTGATAAACTTGGTATTAGAGCTTGAGTTTGAATATTCCTATAAATGATGTCTCATAAAACAACATCTATTTAAATTATTATTCATAATTGTGAAGCGAGACACACTTGTGAATAATAGACTATGTGATGCTTAGAAACTCTCATCTTCTTATATTCCTATGTCGTGCCTTTAGAGTCTTCGTATGACCTTTCACCTAAACCTTGTATCGTGGTTATAGGTATGAATTCTCGAAGAGCAGTTGCTAGAAGGGCTAAGGAAGAAATGGATAATGTGGGATCTTAAGACAACCAAGTGCTTGCACAAGACAACCAAGTGTCTCACCTTGAACAAGTTGGTATAGGTGATCAAATTCCGATGTTACTACACTGATGACCGATAGAGATATAAGGGAAGACTTTCTCACTTTAACTCAAGCCATGAACTTTCAAGATAATGTTTTCGCTTCTCAGGTTCAAGCTATGATGGCCCAAATAAATAGGGAGGTTTGACCTCAAGTGCCTCAACATGCTAACACTATGTTCTCTCATTTGAGAGACTTTACTAGAATGAACCCACCTATGTTCTTTGGGTTGAGGTCGGATGAGGACCCTCAAGATTTCCTTGATATGGTCTATAAAATTCTCTATGCTATGGGTGTGACCTTAATTTAAAAGGCCGAGTTGGCAGCGTATTAACCGAAGGATATGGACCATACTTGGTCTCTGCAATGGAGGGATAATAGCGCACTAGGAGGTGGTCCGCTGACTTAGGAGATCTTCAAGAAGGCTTTCCTTGAAAGGTTTTTTCATAGATATATGAGGGAAGCTAAGGTGGAAAAATTCATCAACCGTCTTCAAGGAGGTATGAGTGTACTTGAATACTCTTTGAAGTTTACTAAGTTGTCCAAGATTCTCCATCCTTCGTTTCAGACCCAAGGGATGAAATGAGTCATTTTCTTATGGGGGTGTTTTATGACATGGTTGAAGAATGTCATTTGGATATGATTCTTGATAATATGAATATCTCTCATCTCATGGTCCATGCTCAACAAGTGGAACAAACTAGGTTAAGTAGAAAGAGTAGGGAGGCCAAGAAGACCAAGTCTTATGAAGGTGGTTCCTCTAAGGGTAGGCTTGATATTCAAGACAAACCTAATTTCAAGAAGAAGTTCTCGAATCATGTTCATTCCAAATTTCCCAAGGCTCATGATGATAGGGAGTCTTAACCCTAAGTCTCAAAAGGGAAGAGGTACTAGCTAACCATGTAAGAAGACAACTTGTGGAAAGAGTGGAAAGAAGCATTATTGTGATTGCTTTGTTGGGATGAAAAATTGCTTTGGGTGTGGTACGAGTGTCCACGAGGTTAAGGATTGACGAAATTTGAAGGGGCAATACAAAGGAAGCGGGCGAGCTCCAGTTAGTGCTTCTAATGTGGATGCTCCAAAGAAAAATCACTTTTATGCTCTTCGATCTAGGGGTGAAAAAGAGTGTTCTTCCGATGTGGTGACAAGTATGTTACAAGTCTTCTCTATTTATGTATATGCTTTACTTGATCCGGTTTCTACCTATCTTTTGTTACTTCCTTGATAGCTAGAAAATTTGACATTTTACCCAATATCCTAAATGAACCTTTCATAGTAACTACCCTGCTAGGTGAGTCGGTGGTTGCAAAGAGGGTATATACAAATTGTCCAACAATTTTTCCCAATAGAGTTACTCATGTTGAATTAGTAGAACTTGAAATGGTCTATTTTGATGTCATCTTGGGGATGGATTGGTTGCATGATTGTTTTTATTCTATTGATTGTAGAACAAGAATTGTTAAGTGAAATTTTCCAAATGAACCCATTGTAGAGTGGAAGGGGGGAAATTCTATCCCTAGAGGTCGTATCATCTCTTGTATTAAGGCTTGTAAAATGATCTTAAAAGGGTGTTTATATCATATATTAAGAGTCAAAGATTTAGACTCCGAAAATTCTGCCATTGAGTTAGTTCCCATAATAAGGGAATTTATGGAGGTGTTTCCTAATAATCTTCCCAGCGGCATTTATGGATGAATAGGGTGTTTTGAAGTTACATAGATTCATTTATCATTGTCTTCATTGACGACATCTTGGTATATTCAAAAGATGATGGTGAACATATGGATCATTTAAGAGTGGTGTTTCAATTACTTAAGGAGATTTCCAAGTATAGAAAATGTAATTTTTGGTTAAGGTCGGTGACATTTCTTGGTCATATCGTCTCTAGTGAGGGGGTTGAGGTTGATTAAAGAAAAACTGAAGCGGTCAAGAATTGGCCTAGACTATTGACTCCAACCGACATTAGGAGATTTTGGGTCTAGAGGGATTTTATAGGAGATTCGTGGATGGTTTTGCATCCATCGCATCTCCTTTTACTACTTTAACCCAAAAGAGTGTAAAATTTGAGTGGTCGGAGGTATGTGAAAAAAACTTCCAAATCTTCAAAGAGAGGCTTACCTCCGCTCCGGTGTTGAAATTACCGAAGGGTACTAAGGGCTTCATTGTGTATTGTGATTCATCTCGAGTGGGCTTGGGGTGTGCGCTTATGCAATATGGGTAAGAGGTAGCTTATGATTATAGACAACTTAAGTTTCATGAGAAGAATTATCCTACTCATGATCTTGAGTTAGCGGCCGTTGTATCGCCTTAAAAATATACATGCATTATTTGTATGGTTTTCATGTCGATGTGTATACCTACTAAAAGAGTCTTCAGTATGTGTTTACTCAAAAGGAGTTAAATATCCGACAAACAAGGTGGTTGGAATTATTAAAATTTTACGACATGAGTGTTCTCTACCACCTCGGCAAGGCCTATGTGGTTGCAGATGCTCTAAGTCTTATGAGATGGGTAGTGTCTCTCATGTAGAAGAAGACAAGAAAGACCTAGTGAAAGACGTTCATAGGTTGGATAGATTGGGTGTTAGATTGGAATATTCTCAAAATGGTAGTTTATTGGTCTATCATAACTTCGTATCATCTTTGGTGGTTGAGGTGAAGTCTAAGCAATACATTGATCAATCATTGATGGATTTGAAGAGATCGGTTTTTAGTAATCTTAATAATTCATTCTCCTTTGGGGGGGGGGATGGTTTCTTGAGGTATCAAAGAAGGTTGTGTGTGGCCAAGGTTGACAACTTGAGGAACCAGATTCTTGAGGAAGCTCATGGGTCCCGTTTTTCCATTCATCCGGGTTCTACAAAGATGTATCATGACCTTAGAGAAGTTTTTTGTGGGAAGGTTTAAAAGGGGACATAGCGAAATTCGTTGCAAAATGTTCAAATTGCCAACAAGTGAAAACCAAACACCAAATGCCATGTGGTTTACTCCAAGAAATCCAAGTTCCAACTTGGAAGTGGGAAAACATTAATATGGATTTTGTTTAGGTTTTCCTCGGATACAAAAGCAATATGACTCCATATGGGTGGTTGTGGATAGGTTGATTAAATCTGCTCATTTTATTCCCGTCAAGTCCACATACTCAGCGGAGGATTATCTAAGGATCTTAATTGATGGGATTGTATGTCGCCATGGTATTCCTTTATCTATCATATTGGATAGGGGTGCACAATTCACATCGAGGTTTTGAAGGTTGTTTCAAAAAGAGGTTGGGTACCAAGGTGAAGCTAAGCACAATTTTCATCCTCAAACGGATGGTTAAGAAGAGCACACTTTTCAAACCCTTGAGGATATGCTTAGATCTTATATAATTGACTTCAAGGGGAATTGGGATAAACACTTAACTTTGGTTGATTTTCCTAAAACAATAGTTACCTTTCATCTATATTTATGGCTCCTTTTGAGGCCTTGTATGGTAGTAGATCTATCTCCAATTGGATGGTTTGAAGTGGTCGTGTATTAACTTTTGGGTCCCGATTTGATTTATAAGACTTATGAGAAAGTACATATAATAATGAACCACTTGAGAATAGCTTATAGCTAGCAAAAGTCTTATGTCGACAATAAAAGAAGGGAATTAGAGTTTAAAGAAAGTGATAAGGTGTATGTAAAAGTTTCACCTATGAAAGGGGTGGTGAGATTTGTCAAGAAAGGGAAGTTGAGTCCTTGTTATTACGGTCCCTATGAAATCGTGAAAAGAGTTGGTAAGGTTGTATATGAGTTGAAGTTATCTAGTGAATTGGCTTCAGTTCATCAGGTGTTCCATGTCTCCATGCTAACAGGTGTATCGGTGATCCCGATTTCTTCTTATTGAGGGTCTAGGTGATCAAGAGAACCTCCCTTTTGAGAAGGTTCTTGTTGAAATCCTTGATACACAAGTAAAGCAGTTAAGGAACAGGGAGGTGTCTTCCATAAAGGTGTTATGTACAAGCCACCTAGTTAAGGGTGCAACATAGGAGTCCGAGGCCGACATGAAGTCCCGTTACCATCATCTATTTGATATCTAAGGTTAGTTGTTCCTATTTATAGTAAAAATAATTAATTTATCTGAAGTTGCCTTTATTTTTGGTCAAATAGTGAATTTTATGCTTTACTACTATGGCTTTTTGTGATTTGTGCCTTTTGAAATAAAGGCTTCTAAGAAAATGCTCTTTTACTTGATTTGAAATTAAGTGGTATATTTTGGTATGTTGTGGCTTCTCGAGTTGTGCATGTTGATATGTGTCGAAGAAAGCTTTGGCATAATATATGAGCATGTAATGAATGTCGAACTCTTAGAAGTTGAAATTATTGGTTTGACTTGCTGGTGTATAAGGTCATGTGGTTATGTTTGGTTAAATTGTAACTCATGTTTTTATATGTTGTTGTTGGTTGGGCTACCAGTCTTGAGTCTATTCCTTCCTATTGAAGAATTTTAGTGTCATTTGGCGATGAATGTTCCTAGGGGGACAAATAATGTATACTTCGAAAGTCTAAATCCTAATCTAGAGCCTAACTTCAGAGTCTAAGAGTTGTAACATTGTTTTAATATCAAATATAACATATATAAGTCATTTAGGAAGTTTTAGAATAAAAACATCAAGGAATGTCCATGACGTTTAGAAACTAGTTCAAGAGGTGTTAGCGTGCCTTAGTTTATTTGATAAGGTTTTACGAGTCGAAAAAGGATGAAAATTGGTGAAAAGGTGACTAACAAGTATAAGAGTTGGTTTATAGTCGAAACTTCCGGGTACGACTCCCTAAGGACCAACCAAAGGGTCCTTGAGGAGGACCATTCTTGTTTGGCTAAAAGTTGTCAAAAGACAGTGCCATCAACAGTTGCCAACTCACATGGCGTAGGCCAGTCGACGAGGCGTCGATGATCACTTACCCATTTTTGACAAGGGTCCATTTTGGACACTCTCTGACCAAAATGACAGAGGTGCAGCACGGAAGGGACAATGGTCGTCGAGTGACCTACGACACGTAGGTCGGGGTCTCATAGGTCAGGTTAGTGTGTTGACTGCCATGTTTTAATTAATCCAATTAATTAGTTAAGTGGTTAATTAATTAGTAGGGGTTAAGGGAGGTCTAATTAAGTTAGTCAATGACTTCTATAAAGACCCCAAACCAAATTAAACTAAACCCATATCGCATAATTCCCAAAACCCAATTGCTTTTCCTTCTCTCTTCTTTCACTCACCCAAGTAGAAGAAATCCATTGAAAGTCAAGTCAAGTTCTAAGGGCTTCAAGAAGGGTCTTTTATTCATCATTCCCCATCAATTACAAGTTATGGGATTCCTTTCACCTTCGGTATTCTTTCCCCAAAGGGTTCTCTTAAAATTGGTTTCAAAGAGATGAGTTTCAAGTAAGTTTTCTTCTAATACGAATTTGAATCTTCTAAATTTCTTGGTTTATGATTTATTTAGATAATTATGAGTATATTATGATGTGTTGTAATTCAATTATGTTATTTCTTGATTAATTAACATAGATTTTGAAGTAGATCATGAATTTGACCTATGTCCCTAACTCTAGGGTATGAACTAGTGATGAATTGTTGTTTACTTATTCAATTGACAAAATTATTGTGTTAGTTACTATTGTGTGATGATATTTCATCCATTGTTGGGTTGAATTGGATGGTTGATGGTAAGACTATAATGATGGCTTGTGAAGGAGATCGGGGTAAGTCTTATGATCTCAATCCTTTACTTCAATTATGATTAGTTGTGTTTAGTGATAACATTATATTGAAGTATACCTTATGATAAGATCTATTAGGGTTGGTATGATGTATAATTGAAATGTATTGATCGTGTAATAGTGAGATTAAGACTAAGATGTAATGATATAAGGTTGGTGATGAAGTACGTATGTGCCTTACTATGATATAATGATGTTAATGTGCTAAACTTACATACTAGGAATGCAATGAAAGGTGTTCTCGTGCAAATCCAACTGAGCTATGACTGAACATATAAGGGGTAGACCCTATGACCTAATCTAAGATATGATTATTAATGAAAGACATCTCAAAAGGGACTCTAGCATACCACAGAGTAAACTAGTAGTGAGGAGTGTTCCTTCCCACATAGGGAACCTAGGATCACTAATGTACTCATGAGATTGGAAAATATAATGCATGTAGCATAAAGAGAATCCCACCTATATCTCCTATTTCTTGAACTATGTTGCCCCATAGGAATACTAGCTAGTGGATCCACATAGATGCTATGCTTATGTTTTTGTACTACCTTGGCAAGTAGTCCACCTTCTTTTGGTGTAGGGTTCCATGTCACCGGATTCCACATTGGATCATGTGGTCTATGTTGGTAAAAATAATATATTCATGAAAGTAAAATTAAGTAATAAAGTGGACTCTAACTAGGATGACTTGAGGGGTTTGACTTAGTTTAGGTAGGGGTATGAGACTCTACCTATAAAATGCACTAGTTAGCCTTGAAGGGAGTCTTGGAAGGATGTTTTTATACGATTATATGCTTATAAATGTAAATGTTATTTATATGTTGATCTTACATGTTAATGACACTATGTGATGTTGGTTTCACTTATGAACATGTGGTTGGTCTCTATTGTTAAGGTATGATGATGTTAACTTTTAATGATATGGTATGTTAAGTAGGGATTGCTTGTGGTTCTTGTTGGGTTTACTTGGTTGAGTAAGGTTATGTAGCCTTGCTTTTTGATTGCACTACTGGATTTTTTGAGGGTTCATGAGTAATGATCTTGCTTTAGTGTTGATGTTATGAACTCTTATACATGCTTGTTGATATTATAACTTGGTGATAGAGTTGTCTTGATTATGTGCTTAATTATGTTAAAATGCATGTTGACTTGAATAGACTTAGCATTGTTGATCTTGTGATGTGCATGGTCTTGATTTTATGAGGATGTACTATTGACTTGTATTGGTTCTTGATTGTGCATAAGGCTTTTCAAAGTAAATTAGCATGCTTTAATGAAATGTCCCTTTTTAGCGTGATTTCTATGTTGGATGTGCACATGGTCTTACTTAGTACAACTGATCTACTAACTGCGTTTTCCCTTTTTGCCTAAGATTTTAGGTTCTGGTCGTTGAAGGGTTGGTGAAGACATTTGAAGAAGACTTGGATCCTCATTCTCCAAGTTGGGTAGGTCCTCATCACGCCGAGGACAATGCTACTTTCTAGCATTGGATGTTGATTAGTCTTAAAGACACTTTTTTCATTCTCTTTCATCTGAGTACTATGATTATATAGCCTATATGTGGCTTTATTGATATTGATGTATGGGCTATACCCAATTTTTATACACTTGTTTAGATGATTTAATATGATACATCCGTTTTAAGAATACGTTATGTGTGTATATATATCTGTGTGTGTGTGTGTTTGGCATAAAAGTAGAAGACTATGTATTCTTCTTATATGAAGGGTCTATGTATACTTTATATGAATATATTATGTATAAGCTAGGAGTCTAAGTAAACCTCATGAAGTAGTGTAGATGAAAAGTTTTAAATTTTCTGCGTTTTTTCACCTATGAAATGTAATGACAAATTCTAAGAGGCTACTCTTAGTCCTCTTCGAGGATGCCGACGCTAATTGTTTCTAGGGGGTACTTCGCAGATGTGATATTCTTTAAGATAACCCAAGCTTCCAATTTCAAAAGATTGATTTGAACACATAAATCGATAAATAATAATGGGTAATTGAAGAGTTAGATTTAGAAATCACTACCACAAAAGATTTCCCTTGTATTAGTTTACATTGCCACACCAAAGCTTCCAAAATTCAAAAATGGTGAAATTTGGATTAAACCACAAAATTGTTTAGTCAAAACCCTCTCTGATTTTGCTTAAGTGAACCACCCTATAATTGAGGTTTCACATTTGCGAACCAGGGTTTGCTTAAGCGATCATCACTAAAGCGAGTCTATTCTACTTAAGTGAATCCTTCAAAATGTACAACCTTTGGTTACGCGAGCACATCTTCGCATAAGCGAAGCCTGCTTAAGTGGAAGGCCTATTGTAAAATTGAAGGTTACAGAAATCAGGCACCAAAAAAATCACCCAACTCTCTAAACATTAAAAGAATCCCCGAGATTCATTCAGAAACCATACACAAAAACTACATATGTAAATTCATCATACTCGACGTTCTTGGCTCAATGAAATTTTCAAAACAGAAACTTGAGGTTTCCTTGACTTGACATCCATAAAAACCTCAAGAAACTAACATAATACCTAAAATGGCTAAACAATCTTGGGACCTGAAAAATTATCAACCAATACTTACCCTAGGCCTAAAATGTAACAACCCTAAAAATGAAATAGGTAATAAAATATCCTATCATGTATGTTATGATTTAATAAAGTGTTAAAATTATTAATATTAGCATTAGAAGTCTGTTGGAAGGAAAACATTGAAGAACGGCCAAGACGTTCAGAAACTAGTCTTTTGTGTGTGCTAGTGTGTCCTTGTTTCTTATGCATTATTTTTTTGAGTCTAAAATTAGTGGGGACGATGCTAGAACCTAGAGGGACACACCTAGGGTAAAAATCTTCGAGCACGACTCCCCAAGGACCAACCAAAGGGTCCTTGAGGAGGACCCTAAAATGGGCCAAGGATGATGTTGGGGCAGCCCTTTTTTGAAGGTGGCTACGCATCGCACAACTGGAAATCGGGAGACAAAAAGTTGACTTCCGAAGCGGGTTCGTCATGAATGTCACTGCCTCAAAATAATTTAAAAAATCAAAATATGAAGCTGCCTCCGCGATGCGCAGTGGCTGCCCAGTTTTGGTCGCGTCATTTTTAAGTCAAATTAGACTTTGTTAATATGTCCAATAAGTGTAGGGGTCTTTTGGGTACTCAGGGGATTATTTATTGACGGTTATTTAGTAATTTTAAGCACTGAAAACTCAACTATCAAGATAAACTCTTGAGTCAAAACAAAAACTATCTATTCATTCTCTCCAAAACCTCCATTGGTGAAGCTTTGAAGCTCCAAGGAAGAAGGCCAAATCTCTAAGTTTTTCAACCCAATTTTTTGGGCTTTTTAAAAATAAGGTATGGTGATTCTATTGTTGATTCTTCTTCCATTCAAGGAGCCAATTCCTAATTCTTTTCAAAGATCTTTCAGAACCTTGAAATCCTATTTTGAATTCTAAGCATGGGTTCTTGCATGAAAATGTTATAAATCATGTTTTTATGGATCTATCAATGTTAATTGAATGTTTTAATTTAAAAAACTCTATGCACCCATGTAGTCCTCAAATTCCTAATTTTTGGCTCTAATGTGGGTGAATTGATCATGTCTTAATCTTATTGAATTCCTAGGTAGATTGTATTGTCTATTGAATTATTTATTGATTATTATATAATTGGTCAAAGTTTGGTTTATAATTTTTGTATCTATATTGAGTATTTATGAAACATTGATATCGATGAATTTTTGGTTTACTCTTATGTATATTGTTATTGTAAAGATCTCGTATTATTTGAATTAGTTGGACATGCTAAGGAATGATTATTATGGCTACTAGTATAGAATTGAAATTTAATTTTTATTGATTGGTTTGGTCCACTTATGGTGGTGTTTAATTGTTATATGTGTTTTGAACATGGCGTTATCAGCATTATTATGTGAGTTATGGTATGATCATGATATGGTATATGTGAAGGTATAATATTAAGGTATTCATATGATGTCTATACGATCTTGCATGGGTATTATAATGATATGATTGAATATATTGCCTTTATAGTTTATGTATGATGTGAAGGCCTAGGAAGAGCCTTTAGAGAATGATATGGTATCTTGTGTGGTAGACTACTTGTCCCTATTTGGTACTTGAAAAGGTATTGAATGAATGAAAGAATGATATTCTAGTATCGATAGACCTAAGTTTGTGCCCTCCCTTGAATGATTAAATGAGTTATTCTAGAGATTTTGTTGAATCGGTAGACCAAAGCATGGTGCCCCTTCTTGATAAGTCTAGAACCCTAAGTGAATGTGAAACATTGAATAATGAGAAAAAGTTAATAACAAGCTTTGAAGTGAAAAACAAATATGGTGTCTTTCTTGAGTGGAATGATGGCCTTAGGGGTAGGTTTGCTGAAAGGGAATGAAACTTTAAAGGTTCCTACGTAGATTTATCGATTTTCTCCCGAAGTTGCACAAAGCTGAAGATTCAAACACCCATATTTTTAGCCAACTTCGAATACAAATTTGTACTAATCCGTAAATAGTATGGATTTGATTATATACATATTGAAGATATAAAACTTATGTTTCCAACAAAAGAAGAATCTCATTATTTCGATGCTCCTACTCCACGTTATAAATTTTCTTCCATATGTGCGCAAAATTAAAGATTCATGGACGCAGATTTTGAGCCAACTTTGAACATGAGTTGTTCCTAATTCGTAAATCCCATGGACGTGATTTTTAGATAGATTAAATATTTTGAAGTTATTTTTCCAACAAAAGAAAGAATCTTATTATTTTTCTCCTACATTGCGTTATGAATTTTTTTCCTTGTGTGCTCAAAGATGAAGAAAGTTGAAAAGTTAACATTTTGTCGCTATCCTCAGATAAATGATGACTTTTTGAGTCTTTTTTTTTAATAAGGAAGGAGGCTCGTTTAAAGAAACAATCAAAATATAAGTCACTATTTTATTGCTTCAAAAAAGAACCACTACACCTTAATGAGTGAATCAGAAAATTATAAGCAAATAAATTGAATCTAAGGAAATAAGTTGGAACTTGTGATTTCTTGGTGACTTTTCTCGATTGCCTCTTCTAGATTGACTAATCTCTCAACTTCATCGTTAGACATCAAATTAGTTGCCTCAATGGTGTAAATCTTGCCTTCCGTAATGGTCACATTCTTTTGACTTTTGAACAACTTCTCTTGGTATTGGTTAATAAGAGCAGTGTACTTGTTTTCTTGGAAGTCAAGGCTTTTAAGTCTTTCTCCACATCTGCTAGAGTTTCTTGATGTTTCTCCACTGATCCATCAAACTTTTCATGTGTCAGCTTTGCACCATCGAGACGACATTGCACATCAAAGAGGGACTTTTTAGGTGATTCATTAGTCATTTTTATGATCTTAATATATCATACTCTGCGTACGACTTGGAGAAATTCTCTACATGATCCTCTAAAGAAGAGGACCCAAGGATGGTTCATCATCAAAGCTGAAATTAAAAAAGAAAATGCACCAAATTTGATTCATCTTCAAAGTTGAAGCTAAGAAAGAAGAGATACCAAGTGTGGTTCATCATCCGCTCATTGCTAAAGTCGTAATTGCAAAAGAAAAGGCACCAAATGTGATTCATTATCAATGCTGAAGGTACAAAAAAAGAGTTATCAAGTGTGATTCTTCGTCAAAGCCCCCATTGTAGAAGAATATGATCAACATATGATTCGTCATCAAAGCCTCAATTGTAGAAGAAGATGATCAAGCTATGATTCGTCATCTAAGCCGGAATTGTAGAAGAAGATATACTAAGAGTCGTTAGTCACTAAATCCACTATTGTAAAAAAGGAGGCAAAAAGTGTGGTTCGTCATCAAAGTGGAAATTAGAAACGAATATGAATCAAGTCGTTCCTCACCAATTATAAAATTACACTTCAGTTCTTTGTTGATATTGAGAATTTTTGCAATCCATCATAACCCGACAAACAAAAAGGAAAAATGATGTATCTCACGATGCCAATTGCAAGAACTTTTTTATCGGCATGGTGAAAATTATGGCATATGTACTCGCGCACGTCATGTAGAATAATGTGTCTCGCGGTGCCAATTGCACGAAACTTCAAATCTGCATGGTGAAAATTATGGCATATGCTCACGTGCTCGTCATGATGAATGATGTGTCTCACGGTGCCAATTGCACGAAGCTTCAAATTGGAATGATGAAAATATGGCATATTATCTCGCTCTTGTCATGATGAAAATGGTCCTATTGGCTTAACAGTTTTATGTTGTCTCTCCATGTAGATGGTAAAAATAATTCTCAATCAATATGGAAATCAATATGCGGTTGTTCGGTAATGATGCAGAGAAGTAAAATAATGAAGACTTAAGAGTCTATTTTCTATATAATCAAGTCTCTCTTCATTCGAGCTCTCCTATGCCAAGATACAAATGTTTTGGAGAGACTCCACAAATCTGCAAAACAATAACGACCGAATTGAACACCAACGTTGAAAATTAATTCTTGTCAATTCATGAAGAGTTTTACCATTTTTTTAATATGTTTTAGACTTTGATGTCTAGTTTCTATAGAAACAAGTTGCTCATCATTCGAAATCTCCTACACCAAGATAGAGACGTTTTGGTGAAACTGCATAGAGCTATACAAAAAAAGACAGATCTGATAGCAAACTTCAAATCAATGACCGCCAATTCTGAAGGGTTTTGGTTTATAATTTCGGATATGTCATAGTTCTCTGAGTCTAGTTTCTGGTACATCAAACGGATCATGATTTCTATATTTCTACAACAAGTTATGAACTTTCTACCGCAAACGTGCTATGCTGAAAAAAGTGACGAAAATTGAGTTATGTATGCCTCAAATTAACAATCAACCCTTGTAAGAGCATGTGTATTGATAGAAATAAAAGTACACAAACTGTATTTGTACAAATTTTGGAAAATTATAATGATAGAAAGGTTATTTCCTACAAATTATGAAAATTGTGTTAAATTTTCATAGAATATTTTATGGAAATTTTCCATGGAAATCAAATTATGGAAATTCCATAGAAACCAAATTATGGTAAATTTTCACAAGAATTATATTATGAAAATTTTCCATGGGAATAAAATTATGAAAATTCCATAGAAACCAAATTATTCCATGTTTTCATAAAAACCAAAATAAGAAAATTTTCCAAAAGAAGTCGAGTTATGGAAATCTCATAGAAACCAAATTATGATAAGTCTTCTCGGAAACTACATGAAAAAATATGCTTGAAGGAGAAAAGATTCACGTCATGAGAATTTGAATTCCTTGCGTTATATTCAAGTGAAAGCCTAAATTTGCGTCAAAACCACAACATCTCTATCACTAAGTCAAGCTTGTGGACGCAATTCTTGCTTATTGAATTGGAGGTCCTTTCGTAGTGATGACTCAAATGAAGTTACGACACTATGAAGAAATTTCATGCAATAAGTTTTCAAGAGCTTGAAACACTTTAAGGCAAAAATAAGTTGATAAACAACCGAAAGTCAAATGACCTCTTACAAATTAAAGAATATTGTCATGAAGACTCTAGTAAAGGTTGGCCTCAACATATCGGCGTGGTCATTTCTCATGAAGACTTCAACTTTCATCCTCAAAATTTCAGCAAAGCTACACGCCAAGAAGTCTACCAAAAATGGAAAACACATTCATCACTACTTTAAATCTTGTCGCAAAACATCGACAAGCGTCTACGTCGACAAGCCTCAAAGTAAGGGGCATTTGTAGACACATAAATGTATTGGATCAAATTCATAAAAAATTTAAATTAAATAAATGTTCATTTGGGATGAATAATTAATTTGGACTATAAAATAAATAAGTTCATCTTATTAAAGTCAAATCCAAGGTCCATTTCACCTTGAAGCCCAAACCTATGGCATGTGTCACAATGACTAGGCATCCAAGACCAACAAGGTGATGCCACGTGTCCAAATGAGGTGGTAATCATCAAATGCAAGAACGAATAACAATGCGTTAAGTATCGAATTGACATCATTTCGCCAATCACAAGTAAACTTGTCTACTCCCTAAAACTATAAATAGGAGATAGACATAACAGTCAAAGGGGGGATAAAGAAAACTCTTCAACAAGCATTCAACCAATTGGAGAAATCTACAACATCAACATCAATAGTTCTTTGAAGGAGTGATTAACGGGGTTCTTCCCGGAGATCGACTTACAACGACGAAGCGCTTTCCGACGTCCCGAAGATTGAAAACATCTTAAAGAGGTCTACATCATCAAAATTTTTTGAAAATACGCTACTGAAGATCCTTGAATCGCGGAGAAACTTAGGAGAGAATCTAGAGAACAACTGAATTGTACTCATAACGATTCCTCAATAAAATCACATTCTTTTCTTTGATTTATTTAGCTTGCAGTTAATTTTCTGCGCTTACAAAATTTGTTGCAAATAGTGCTCTCAGAACGTTACAAACTTGGTATCAGATCTAGGTTATGAAGTATTCTTTAAGATTGAAAGTCTTATAAATCCACATCTAGTAGAACCCTATTTATCAATAGTGAGTCCGACACATCTATGAGGTAGAATCTATTGGATAATAGAAGTTTCACTTTATATATTACTCTTCTGTCATGTCATAGAGTTAAGGTTATAAGTGTGTTTTCCTAATCACTTCTCTTGTGTTTATTCGATATAAATACAGGAAGGACGCCTACAAGAAGAGTAATGATGAAGAGATAAATGAGGGAGTTCCTCCATAAGGTGAATAAGCTCCACAAGGTGTTCAAGTTCCTCAAGGTTAACAAGTCCCTATAGTTGATCAAGGGAATAAGATTTCGGTGGTTCCCCTGGACATTACTAATGTGGAAGTTAGAGGAGATCTTCTTACCCTAACCCGGGCCATGATAGCTCAAGCGAATCGAGATGTAGGACCTATGATGAATGCTATTGACCATGACCTCTAGGTTGGGAGACTTTGTAAGGATGAATCCTCCTACCTTTCTTGGCTCTAAGGTGGGAGAAGATCCCCAAGAATTCTTAGATGATGTTTATTAGGTGTTGAGTGCTATGTGGGTGACTTCTAGGGAGAAGCAGAGTTTGTGTCATACCAATTGAGGGAAGTTACTTAAGTGTGGTACACACGAGGGAAGGAAACAGGCCGGTTGAATCGGGTCCCATAGAATGAAAGAGTTTAAGGAAGCCTTATTAGGAAAGTACTTTCCCCATGAGAAGAGAGAAGTTAAGGATGAGGAGTTTATAAACCTTAGTCAAGGTAAAATGAGTGTTATTCCTTGAAATTTACCCTACTTTTTACTTATGCTCCATCCTTGGTGTCTAACCATATAGATGAGATCAGCAGGTTTGAGACCGGTGTTGCCGACCTTGTGAAAGAAGAATGTTGTACGACCATGCTCCATAATGACATGAACCTATCTATACTAAGGGTGTATGCACGATCCATTGAAGAATCAAAGCTTGGTAGGATAATAAGAAATTTAAAGAGGGGTAAATCGAATGAGATAAACCAACCTAGGTTTACGAAGAGGTCTCCGAATCAAGATATTCCCAATGCTCCTAAGGTTCACCATGAGAGGGGTAGTTGTTCTCAAACTGTTAATTCTATTTGCTCTTCTTGTGGAAAGAAGCACTTTGGGAAGTGTCTAGCCGATACTAGTGGATGCTTTGGCTGTGGAAAGAATGACCAGAAGGTGAGAGATTGTCCTACCTTGGTGGATAGAGGGAGAGATCCAAGAAATCTCCTTCTAGTGGGTTGGATGTGAGTGAACCAAAGAGGAATCACTTCTATTGCCTTCAAGTTAACAAGGAAGCAATTCCGGATGAAGGTACCGATAATTTTTGTTTTTCCACTTTATGTGTTAATGGATTTCTTCAAGATAGGGGAGTATGGTCAATAGTTGAGTTGATGGATTTTAACTCTTCTCTTCTATTTTATTCAAGCTTAAAATTTCAAACTTCCTAGTTGCATGTTGCATGTGTTTAGGAGTCTCAGTGAAAATGGATTACATAGATCTCCTTTCATTGTGCATATTGTTATGAGATTATGTTTATATGGTAACTTGAACTTAAATTATTTTATCTTTAATATTGTTATGCCTCTAGAGTGAATTGCTTGAATATTGCATGAGTGAACTTGTAAGTATGCTTAACAGTAAAGTTTTTGAAGAATTTTGCATAATTATGTTACATGAGAAATGAACATAATGTGCTTAGAACTAATGTTATAGCATGATGACATGTGGAGAAGGAAGTTCATCCTATATCAAGTGAAAATGTACAACCTTACTGCATGTGTAATATTCCAGAAAATGTATTCATCTAGTGAAAAAACTATTAAGTTTTAAGAATAGGTACTTGGGGTACATAGGCATCCCAATGCAAGATATTGAGTAATATTGGGCATATTACAAAATATTGGCTTAAGAGTGTTAGCAAATTTCTATATATACACAAGGGTGTTTATTAAAATCCAAGCTTGTTTAAGAAATGTACCTGGAATGAAAACCCTAAACTATAAATACACATATTAATTTTCAACCCAACACATGAGGTACTAGGCATCGAAGTGTCAAGCCTAGGTAGCATGGCACATGATCATGTAGATTGAACAGTGCTCAACGACATAGTGAGGATCCTTGGGACGATAAGTAAACATTCCGAATGAACCATCAAGAATAGTTAGTTAGGAAGGTACAAGCAACACATGTGAAAGAATAGTTAGTTAGGAAAGTACAAGCAACACATATGCAAGCACAAGTGAAACTGGGCAAGGGGGGGAGTATGCGACCACCCTAACCGAATTCTGTTAGGGTAGTTACGGGCAGGCGTGCGCACGAGTCTATCCATGAGGGTCCCAACTCCCTAACCAACTCTAGACTATAACTAACTGACCTAAATAACTAACTAACCTATGACCAACAAAAAATAACTAACTAAGGGACCCGAAAACCTAAGACCTAGTCGGGTGACACCAAAACGTGTAACTAACTGAGAGACAACCTAGTACCTAACCTAGGATTGTCCAAAAGGATTAGTTATGGTCCTAAATGACTTAGGGGTACTTTATTTATTACCCTAGGTCCTTAATTAATTTGATTAGCAACTTAATTAATTAATGAGAATTCACTAGCTAGGCCGAGACCCTTAGCCAATTTTAAGATTTGGGTAAGTCAAATGTTCTCATATGTCTAGTCAACTTAGGAGGGGAGTTTTAGTAATTAACTTATTAATTTATTTAATTAACTTATAAGCATAAGTTGAATTAGTCAATATAAGTTCTTAAGACTTAGACTAACGTTAAAACACTAGAAAATTTACGACTCAAAATAGTACGCAATCGTGAGAAAAACAGTGAGCATAACATAGAAAAATAGAAAAGTTCTCTTAGGCGATTTCAAGGTATTCTTCAATATTTGCGTGCAAGGTGATCTTTGTAGATTCAATTCTACATAAGGTATGGGTTTTATCTCCTGGAATTCTCTCTCCAAGAGGCCTTTCAAACGTTTTGAATTCATGAATGACGAAACTAGGGTTTTCCCCAAGGATATTGTTGAACATCCATCTCCCTAGTTATCCTTGTTTTTTAATTCTATTAGTATATAGATGTAATCTCGAACATGTTGGTATGTGGTGCTAACTGATAATTATGTGTAAGTTATTGATTTGTTAATGACTAATGAGGCCTATATATTTGATTCATATGATTAGGGTATTAGTTATATCAAAAAAAGAATGATGTAATGCTTAATTGTATTCGAGAATATGAAGTTTGTTAAAAGTCGATTATGAAATTGGCTACTGTTAAATGTCGACTTGCTTATATTGAGGAGATCACTATGATACATTCATGGAGTTAATTGATATGGCTAGTAATAACATAATGACAATTGTTTAAGTGAAAGTTTGATTTATGCCACTATATTGGCTAACAATACATTGTCCAAAAATTTGAATGGAATTTATTTACTATGTTATTTCAAAGATATGATGAAAAATTGGCTAATAACTAAGTTAAACCAAATTAAGCATGACAAATGTAACTTTGAATTCATAACCAACAGTATGCCAATAATTGGGTCAAGTCCCAACATACCCTTTCCAAATGAACTATGAAAATAAGTAAGTATTTTGAACAAAGTTTATAACATCCATAAAGAGTGGTATAAAGGTACCAAATGACACTGAACAATAAAAGGTGAGTAATTTCATAATCAAAAGCTTAAGAATTATGAAAGTGACTAGAATGAGGTGTTAAAAGAAGTGAGACAAGTCTCACTCACTCCTAGACAATTATGTTAAAGATACTTACATAAGAGGGTTTAATAATCGTGAGACAAGTCTCATTAAAACCAAGATAATAATGTTAGGTTAAATTGACATTTCATAAAGTAAAGAAAGGGATGACCGGTTATCCAAAGGGTTAAGTAAATCTCATAACTAGAAGCAAACTTCCATAATGTTTGAGTCAAATCTAAAAGATGTAAAGAAAAAAAAGTTGAGCAAAGCACCAATAGACTAGCAATGAGCTTGTGAAAGCACATGTAAGCCTCAATAGATGAGTATACCACCAGGTAGATAAGTAGTCTCGGTATGTCTCCTAGTCTTCGAACTATGTTGCCAGCATAGGAACTAGCCAGTGGATTCCACCTAATAGAGCTAGGTATGATGCGGTTTCACCTTAGCCGGTGAAACCACCCCTTTTTCAGTGTGGGGAAGACATTGGATTTCATTCTTAGATCACATGATCTATGTCGGTTAAATTCTCAAAGAAAGTATTTGGTTCACTTTAGCCTTGAACCACCTCTTTTTGGTGTGGGGAAGACATTGAACTTGGTTTCACTTTAGTCGGGGAACCACCCTTTTTCGGGTGGGGTAGACACTGTATTTAATGTTAGATCATATGATATAGGTTCACTTTGACCGGTGAACCACCCCTCTTCGGTGTGGGGCAGACACTGGATTTCATGTTAGCTCGCATGATCTTAATGCTAAAGATTTCTTTAAGAAAGTAAGAAAGATGAAAAAATATAATTTCAAAGTGATGTAAGAACGTAAGAGCTCAAGTATGTCAAATCATCTATGGTTGATAATAATGAAGTTTTAACAAGTTATTGGCTTGTACCAATTAATGGGCATAGCCAAATAAAAATTGGCTTATAATGACTTCTTATGTTATGCCAATAAAGAAGAGTAAAACATAATGGAAAATCAATGTCCTACAATCTCGATAATATGAAAATGATGAAATAAGTGGCCTAGTCAATAAAGATTGGCTCATAAAGATTTCTTGCCTAATATTAAAAGAATGGAAAGAGTAACTTGTACTGAGGGTAGCCAAATCACTTTTTTAGTCTTTTGGATTACTTACTTGATTCATTGTAGGTATGGGACTAAAATGAGTCATTGTACTTGTAAGTAAACCATAGTATTAAATATATGTCTTAACTACACAATAACAAGAAGAAAAAGACTGAAAAATAAACTAAGTGTTGGGGAAGGAGCTCTCGGTCTAGAGGAGAAAATTTCAAAATATTCATTCGATTTGTTCTAAAATTATGTTCATTATTCTATGTTCTTATGTTCATATTTAAAAGGAGTTTTGTTCTTTGAATGCATTGAAATATTTCATATTCATACCATAATTCACAAATAACGAATTAAGAAATTCTAGTGACTTCACATTCTAGAAATGGGATGTTTTTAACGGAAAAGCTTTCCTTGATCATCCATAGTCCTTATGTATATATGTGCATATACCCATACTTATTACAAGTATGTACTAACACTATACTATTACTATTTTATAGGCGCAGATCAAAGAGAAGATTAAAGACTCATTGAAGCGGTTTGGATCAGCGATCTCTTGACTTTGGTAGGTCCTCTTGAGTTCGAGGATGATACACCTATCATTATTGATTAGTACTTTACAAATAGATAGTGGATCATATCCCTAGTATTTAATTTTAGACTTTTATTCAAAGATTTTTATTATGGCCGTTTGACAAACTATTAAGATATATTGATTTCTTCATTGAATTGCTTAATAGATTGTAGATGGTTGTTTAGTTTGAACTCATTAGAATATTATTCTATATAGTACTCTTATGAAGTCTTTGTATACTTCAATATGTTTTAAAAGTTTTAAATTTACTACAAAATTTAAATATAAGATTGTGACGAAAGCTAAGAGGAGGCTTCTCTGCGACCTATGAGAGGTTAACGACGCCGGTTGCATTCGGATTCTAGAATTCAGGTGTGACAACATGATAAGTTTTAGATATGATTCCTACTTTATTGTTGTGTTTTGAGTCTCTTCATTATGTGGAATTAATATTCCTCCTCTAAATGTGTATTGTGTATGATGTGGTATGGTTATGAGCTGCTAGTCTTGAGTCCTTATCTCTTGAAAGTGTTTAATGTCTTTTGTTGTCATTCGAGGACGAATGTTTATATAAGTGGGGGAGAATGTAACAACCCTAAAAGTAAAGTAGGTTGAACTAGATCCTATCATGTATTTTATGATTTAATTAATTTCTAAAATTATTAATATAAGCATTCGAAGTCATTTTGAAGACATTGGAAGTCGAACTCGAAAAAACGACCAAGACGTTCGGAAACTAGTCTTGTGTGTGGGTTAGTGTGTCCTTGTTTCTTGTGCATGTATGTAGGTGTTGTATGGACTTTAAAATCAGTGGGGAAAACCCTATCTCTTAGAGGGACATACCTAGGGTGAAAACATCCGAGCGCGACTCCCGAAGAACAAACCAAAGGGTCCTTGAGGAAGATCCAAACATGGGCCAAGAAAGCCTCTGGGGAAACCCCTTTTTGAAGGTGTCTGCGTGTCTCACAACTCCCACTGGGGAGGGAAAAAGTTTTCTTGCGACGCGGGATTGTCACAAACCTCATTGCCTTAAAATAATTTCAAAAATCAAAATTTGATTTTGCCTCCGCCGCGCAGTGGCTGCCCAATTTTGGTCGCGTCATTTTTAAGTCAAATTAGACTTGGTTAAAAGGTCCAATAAATGCAGGGGTGTTTTGGATACTTTGTGGCTTGTTTTTTTTGAAGGTTATTGAGTCTTTTTAAACATCAAATTTACTAATCAAGATAAACCCTCAAAGCCAAAACAAAAACTCTCTATTCTTTCTCTCCAAAACCTCCATTATTGAAGCTTTGAAGCTCCAAGGAAGAAGGCCAAATTCACCAAGTTTTTCAATCCAATTTCCTGGGATTTCTAAAAATAAAATATGGTGATTCCATCCTTGATTCTTCGTCCATTCAAGGAGCCAATTCCAAAGTCTTTTCAAAGATCTTTCAAAACCTCGATCCTATTTTGAATCTAAGCATGAGTTCTTGCATGAAAAGGTTTCAAGTGATGTTTTATGAATTGATCAATGTTAATTTAATTTTTGAATATCAAAAACTCTATGAACCCATGTAATCTTTTAATTCCTATTTTTGCTCTAATGTTGTTGAATTGATCATGGCTTAATTTATTTGAATTCATGTGTTGATTGTATTGGCCTAGTCAATTATTTACTAATTATTGTAGAATTGGTCATAGATTTCTTTATAATATCGTTATCTATATTGAGTATTGATATATCAATTATATGGATAAATTAATGGCTTACTTTTATGTATATTGTAATTGTAAAGATCTCTTATTATGTGAATTTCTTGGAAAGGCTGAGGAATGGTGATTATGGCTAATGGAAGGTGGTGAGTTGACCTAATTTATTTGTTTAGTATATAATTGATATTGAATTTTTATTGATTGGTATGATCCACTTATGGTGGTGGCGTTTAATTGTTATATATATTTTGAACATTGTCTTGATAATATTATTATGTGAACTATGGTATGATCATGATATGGTATATTTGAAGGTATAAAGAAGGTATTAATTTGATGTTCACATAATCTTGCATAGGTATTATAATGATATAATTGAATGTATTGCCTCTCTACTTGATGTTATATGATGTGAATGTCTAGGAGAGCCTTTAAAGAATGATGGGGTATCATATATGGTAGACTAGTTGCCCCTACTTGGTACTTGAAAAGCTATTGAATGAATTAAAGAATGAAAGTCTAGGATCGGTCGACCTAAGTTGGTGTCCTTCTTTGGATGATTAAGTGAGTTATTCTAAAGCATGTCTTGAACTGGTAGATCTAAGCATGGTGCTCGTTCTTGATAAGTCTAGAACCCTAAATGAATGTGAACATTGAATAATGAAAAAAAAAGGTTAATAAGAAGCCTTGAAGTGACAGACAATAATGATGTCTTTCTTGATTGGAATGATGGACTTAGGGGTAGGTATTCTAGAACGACATTAAACCATCTCTAAGGAAGTCATAAGAGCTATACTAATAGACCTTGTTTTGCAGCCCTAGTGACCCATCCTTGGAAGTAATAGTATTATTAGTTGGTACGACTTAGTGATGGTACATTCTCTAATACACCTAGGGAATCAATTAATCTATGAGAAACAAGGCAAAACACAAAAAGAATATGCTTGTGGTAGTAGCTCTATTTGAGTAGGAGACTAGAGTACAAAGAATCCCTTGATATTCCTTAACCATGTGCCAACATGGAATGATTACTAGTTATACCTTTGGCAAGTCGAACAACTTCCACGATGTGGGTTCCTTATGACACCGAATTTTGAATCTAGATAGTATGATCTATGTCGGTTAGTGCCTATTCTCATCACATGGAATGTGCGTCCTAGTATTGGAGAATTTCTACAACGTGTAGGTAGTTGAATGAGACAAAATCTACGCCTGGCACGAGTAGGCTTTGAAGGTGCTAGTATGTGTTCCCTAGGTCGTAGACCATTATGTGAAGTCCAGTGATAGATTACTTGTCTCTGAAATAGCTTGATGAATAATCTTAACTTATATTAATGCATGTTGAATACAAAGGTTCATATTTAGGTAGCTTTGAGGGTTTCTTAGGTAGGATTGAAGAAGGTGTATGGGCGGTCTCTTCATGTCTTACTTAGGTGAGTCTTAGAGTAACCTTAGGTAGAGAGTCTAAATGAGGAAAAGGTAATAATATTACTTTGGAAAGTCTTGAGTATCACTTAGGTGTGTGTGAAGGAATTGTATGAGTGACCCCTTCATATCTTACGTAAGTGGGTCTTAGGATATACTTTTGTAGGAGGTCTAAATGTTTATATGTAATGTAAGGATTATTCTTGTATCTTATGGATTACTTGAATACGTATTATATATGAATATTGACTTGAAGATGGTTTATATACATGTTTTCTGAGTTTTCTATCAAAAGAATATAAAACTATGTTTAAAAGTAAATGTCTATTTTAGCATGGTTTTCTTGCATGTTTACCATACTTAGTGCATTCAATGTACTGATTCCACATGTTTTCTAATTGTACAAATGTAGGTGGCAAGTGAGGTTTATCTTAGAAATTGAAGCTTGGGATATAACATTCTCTCAAGGTTGGTATGTCCTCATATGTTCGGAGACAAGACCCATGTCTTTGTTTCATTTTCAAAAGACTCTGTAATAGACTATAGTTTCTTTTCAAATTGATGTAAGGTATTTTCCCCTATAATATTACATATGTCAAAGATGGCTATGACGAGACTTATATGCTTTTTATATTTTAATAATAGAGTTTGGCTATTATGATCAAAAGTTTTAATTCCGTACTACTTTTCATATATATGCGATGAAAGATGTTTAACGGTTTGTATAAGACCTCAAGACGTCATTTACACCTTGTGACAACTTGGTGGTGCTCCCATGTTGTTACATAAAATCAGCCCCTAATTTCAATAGAACTCTTGAAATTCCGATCCAAGCATCCAAACCACGAATGTTGATCAAAGTCAATCAAAAGGCTAAAATTGGATAATTTCAGAACTTATGACCACAAATCCCAAAAAAACTCGAAATCTAAAGCCAACAACTCTCATGGATTTATTTTTACCTCTCTGGACTATTGTAATCAATGAATTCCATTCCAACACTAAATACTCCAAAAGACACCAAATCCACTTTTTAAAAAAATTTAACATTTTAAACTAAAAACTTATCAAAATCTCAAATTTTAACTCAAATTTGAAGACCAACTTTTGAACCTCAAATGTAAAAGACTCGAGGTCAATCACAAGAGGGAAAATGGTAAATTTATGAAACTTTCAAAAAATGATCGATCAAGTCATCAAATTATCCAACACTAAAAACATATTATTCCTTGAACATCAAGCAAAAGAAAGTACCTATAACTTTGAGAAACTAAGGATATTATGCAGACATATGTGACTATGTTTCCCAAGTTGCCTCACCATCTTAAGTTGTCAAACCTGCCTATAAAATATGGATATAGGCTCATCCTCAAAAGATAAGCCTAGACCCAACTAAAAAATATCACGGTAATTCACATAGGACTCATCTGGCACATACTTTCAAAGTATGGAAACATGAAACACATGATGCACGACTGACAAACTAGGTTGCTGATATACCACAATTTATGATACTTTTGATGCTTCAAACTTTGTGTTTGCCTGCGTCTGAAGCATTTGTCTATATATGTGATGGTATTTTGCATGGATTTTGTTGGAAATAGGTCTTGGAGTAGTTGGTACTGGAAGATTACAAAAACATATTTTTTTGTTGGATGATGACTTGACATACGAGTTATAATTTCTTATATGAGTTGGAGGTATAGATTGTTGGTTGAAGTTATGAAATTGGATTTAACTCTTAAATAAAGGAAGTTAAATGATGATCCATAGTTACTGCTAGGAATTTTACAATTGGAGTCGTAGAAAAGTTTAGAGAATTTGAGCTCTAGTACTTGAATGATGGTTGAGCAGGGCGAGTCATACAAATATATATAAATCGTAGATCATACATGTAGAAAGTAATACTATATTGAATTTAAAGATGCTTATTGATGGAGGGTACCATTAAACCGTAATTATTCCTACGAGTCGTAGGTGCCAACCGTAGAAACCTCTACCCTAGCTGAATTTCCTTTGGTTTCCTATTCCTATTATGTTTAGAATTTGATATCTACAAATATTTGTTGGTATTATTTAATTTTTGGATTGTTATACATTTTGAGATACATTTTGGACTTGGGAATTTACTTGCAAATATTATTCGGTATTGATTCTTGAAGTGTTGGTTTATAATGTTGTTTTTATTCATCAATTGAAGATTCCGAATATCATATACTTTAATTGTAAGTCTTGATTTATTCTATTAACCATATTATGAATTGTGATCACCCAAGCATGATTATCCAAATCCACAACTAGGGTTGTGGGAACCATGAGTATTTAACCACGTAAAACTAATAATTAAGTAATTTTTGAATAGTAGTTATACATATTTGTTTATCTCTTCGTTTTGAATTCTTTTTTATCGATGCACAACATTAGAACTCACCTTATTTCAACTTGTCTAACCAAGGAATTAATTAATGAGAAAGATATTTAAAAATGAAGATTTACTGTTAATAACTAGTATGCATGTAGACCGACCAAGTTAACTGGTGAAATTCCCAACTTGGATGATCAATAACTTAAAAGATACCCAATGTACCAGCTTTGCATATTAAACACTAGGAAAGAATAACTATTAGTGGGTTTATTGTGTTAAGAGTTTTGAAGAACACTTATTCCCTAGTTTAATCTCATACTGATATTACAAACTGAATGTAACATCTCAATTCGAAAAGGGAGAAAAAATTAGTTTTTCACAAATCTAGTTCGAATACAGTCTGTTGGTGGTGGCATAGTAGGAAAGTTAGAATTTTCCAAGAATGTCTGGTTCAAGTACTTTTTCAATGGTTCACAAATACGGTTCGTCATTGAATGCACGAGCCGTAGTTAGGTCTCGTATGTGATTCCCAAACATAGAGATTTTTTTAGGCTAAGAGTTGGGACATACGACTGTGCTCCACAGTCTGTCAATGGACTCACGGGCCATAGATATGTTATGTTGTTGGGGGTACACGATTAATGGTCTATGATCTCAACCATGGCCAACCAGAATGGTCTATGGTCTATTAATGGACCGTGGGTCACGTCATGTTTGACGTTCGTACTTATTTTTCCTTACGGGATTTTGGATATTTTCCTAATTATTCTAGTCTAATACTATGTATTTTACCCTTTACTTAAATCCCTATATAAGTGTTTTTACCCCCTAATTTCCTAAATTGTAAATATTATCTCAAATTTCTAAAACAAAAACACGTTTTTCTCTCGAAAATATTTCTCTCTGTAGAAAGTTTGAAGAAGAACAATCAATCTAGGGTTTCTAGTCAAGTATGCGATTTCCATTAGAGGCAAGCTTTTGGCATTGAGGTATGATAGTATTAATCCATGGAACCCTTTCCTCCATGGATTTCCTAAATTCACCAAATTTTAAAGCTAAAAATCTCCAATTGAGTTAGGATTTTCTTCTATGTCGCTGGTTCCTTTCAATATTGATATAATTGATTTATTTATGAAGTATTATGAATAAATTGATACAATTACATTATTTTATGATGAACCTCCATTAACCTATGCTTAACCCATGTTTTTTATAATATGATAATAGAAAGTCGCTTTTGAACTATGAAACAGGCTTTTATGAATGTATGAATGTTCTTACGAAATTGATGAAAATGTTTGAAGGATGTTTTAAAAGTGAAATATAAATATTATTATTGTTGTGTTGTGAAAATATTCTCATATACATATGAAAGTATAATTGCTGAAGGCTTTGTCACATAAAGCATTCTAAGTTGAAAGATCTTCTCATCTAAAGTTAATCAAATATAAGGAGTTATTCTATTAATGAGGCAAGCGTTGATTACCTATGACTTCTAATACTATGACAATTTGATATTAACCTTGTCTTATGAATGTTATGAAAGGTTAAGGATAATCAATATTCTGTAGGAATTATTCTTAATACCATGTAAAAAAGTGGCGATTACCCATGTAACACCTCAGAAATTTGTAGGCTAAACTAGAGATTAAGGGGAGGGTAAGACTAATGAATATAACTCCTTGTACTTAAAATAGAGGTTCTCATGATAGAAAATCATGGTACCACCCCTCAAGGACCACCAATGAGACCTTAAGGAGGACCCCTAGAAACTGCCTAACCGTGACCAACAACATGACACACTCCTTGTTGGTGGGTCCATGACCCGTTGTGGGGGAGTCGTGGGTCAAGCCCAAGTTTCCAAATCCTGATAAAATTCCACGCCAAACCAGTACGGGCCGTAGGTCCCCCTACACCCCATGGTCGGAGTCTCATGGGTGGTGACCAGGGGTTGTTTTATGGGTTAAGTTTAGGGGCATTTGGGGTTTTTTGGTTTTAATTAATATTAAGTGGTGTTATTTTAGCCTAATTTCGACCACATATATAAGGATTTTATACCCCTGAATTAAGTCATCCAACTCTTTATTTCTAAAACCCAAATAAATTCCCAAAACTTCATCCTCTTATAAATATCTCTTAAAAGAAGAAGAAGAAAAAGAAGAAGAGAAGAAGAAGAAGAAGAAGAAGAAGAAGAAGAAGAAGAAGAAGAAGAAGAAGAAGAATAAGAAGTTAGATCTAAGGTTCAAGGAGAAATGTTCTTCACACCAATTCGTTGGACTCCATTGATAAGGTATGGTATCTCTTTATCCATGGATATAATTCATCGATATAGTCCCTTCAAAATCTAAATTTCGAACATAAAAATCCCAAAAGGTTAGGGTTTGATTCCAAAGTCATGGGTTCCTTTTGAAATCAAATCTAATGATTGAATTACGTTATATTTTGCATGTATTGATGATTTATTATGGTTTATATAGTTAGTTACCTAAGAACCCATGAAATCCCAAAATTTCCAAATTATGATCTTGTGATATGGGACTTCTTTTTGGTGAAGGAAGAATATTATGAATATTATGCAAGTAGTGATTCAGTTATTTGAATTGTGATGCTATTCATGTCTAATGTAGTGAATTATTGTCACGACCAGGAAGCACCCACTAGACGTAACCGGGGTCATCATCCACGGAGTTGACTTAGACAAGCGCTTAACGTTCGTCATACCATATCATAGGTCAAAATGCGGAAAATAAATTACATTTTTCAAATGTCTTTAAGTCATTCTTAATAATGATATCTTTATATAGTACATAGGAGACTAAACCCTTGTATATCATATCATTAGCTCATTGGGTATTGCATGAGAATGTCCTTGTAACACTCCGGAAATGTCATGGCTTAGACTAGAGCTTAATCTATTTAATAATTTTTGAAGTTATGTTTACATACCTATATTTATGTAATAAACTCATTTGGAAAAGGTTTGAGCCAAAAAAACAAAGAACTACCTTCACCTCCAGAAACTAGCTAATTTGAACTAGTTGACGTCCCTATGTTTGGTGAAGGTTTTGAGGTGTCAAATGAAGTCAAAAACTTGTAAAGGGACCTTGGATAGGTATTATTTAGTACAAAGGGTCCAATCTTCCCAGTAATGACACCCCAGGGACCACCCGAAGGGTCCTTGGGGAGGACCCAAATATGGGTGGGCAGGCTGCAAATGACAATAATTGAAGGAACAGGTCGCGACGCGCGTTCCTCATGAGGTCTTCTGCCGCAAAAAGTTAGGGGCATACTCACGATGCGAGGCTGAAACGCACCTCACTGCCTCAACCCAAAATTAAGAAATATTGACGGAATTTGGGCCCGCAATGCGCATCTACTTCTCAGAATCGTTAAAATCATATTTTTTGTAATTTAACTTCTTAAAAAGACCCATTTAAGTAGAGGGTCTTTTTAGTAATTTATAGGACGACTATATATGGTTATTAGGTTAGGTTTAGACCACTTTTACTCGTCCAAATCAGATTCAGACGAAAATTCTCTCATCTCTCAACGAACGCTCTATTTTCCAAACCCCATTGAAGAACAAGAAGAGCTCAAGGAAGAAGACGAAGACTTCAAGCTTTCCATCCAATGTTCGTGGATTCTTCATCTATAAGGTATGGGTTTTAAATCTTGTGATTCCTTTCCTCTATAGATCCTTTTAAAGACAAGTTTTCAAGAACTTCAATTACTAGGGTTTTTATTTTACAAAACAGATTTTCTTCCTAACTCAAGATTTATGATTCTCGATGAAAAGTAACTGTTTTCTATGATTAATTATGCGTGGATTGTTGAGTGTTTGATTTTTAATGATAGATGTTCGTGTGGAGCATGGTTATTGTCAATTTGATGGTTTCAAATGGGTTATACCTACTACTTGATAATATGAAAACATTGAGATTGGAACTAAGACTTGAGCGAACTCTTAAATGACCCCTTCCCTTATCCTACATTACGGATTGGTCTTGTATATAATTTGAAGAGATTTTCTTGGTTTTGTTATTGATTATTTCAATATGTTATGATTTTGAATGTTGTAAGTTGAACATAAGTTCTTGAATAATGTTCTTGGAAGGAGGAGGTAAGTCTTCAAAATTTGTGATTACTCTACTATGTTTATGTTAGACTATAAATCATGATGCTATGTTGTGAAATTATGTATGATGTTTCTATGTGGATATGTTGGGCTATGAACATGTTACTTGTGAGATCATGATAAGAACACAAAAAAAGCAAGTACACTATTCTCTTGTATTTTTTACAGAAGATGACTATGTTATGTTAATCTCACATATAAAGGGTTATGATGAAAGGAAAAATATCATTAATACTTAAGATCTCATGATCATGTTTATACAAGGGGTTAGTCTCTTATGACCTATGATAACTTTATGATAAGAGACAACTTAATGGTTATTCAATAAAGGGACTTAAGCTAAGCACAAATGAACTAGATACGAGAGGTGTCCCTTTCCTCGTTTGAAGGTAGGTTCAAAATGACTCTCATGAGATAGAGGCTGCCACGTAATGTGGAACTATAGATCTCTAATACATCTCCTAGTTCTTGAAATTCCTTGCCACCATAGGATACTAGCTTGTGGGTCCACCTAGAAAGTTATGTTATGTTAGGTTCTACTTTGGCCACTAGACCACCTTCTTTCTGTTGTGGTTTTATGACACCAGATTTCATATTTAGATCATATGGTCTATGTCGGTTAAGGCGAATGTTCCCTCACGTAAAATTAAAGACAAGTAAATGGATGTTGACTACGGTGACTTGAGGAGTCTACTTAGTAAAGGTAGGGATATGAGACTCTACCTAGACATTGCACAAGTTTACTCTAAAGGAAGTTGTAGGAGATTGTTGTTATGTAATATGATAACATGAGAGATATATGTGTATGATACATGATGTTGTCCATTATGAGGAATATGCTATTGGGTTATATTAATAAGTGAAGTCATGACTACTTATGTTACAAGGTCTGTGAAGCAAAGCCTTACTCATGGTCTACTACCTTTTCAAATTAGTTGTGTGGGGTCATGTGGCTTTACATGACCATTGCACTTATAGGTTGGGGATGAGATCATTGGTAAGAGTTTTGTATGTTATTTTTATATGATCTATTGAATATGAAATGTTAACATGACTCTAAGATAATATGTCTTTGATTATGATCATGTTGTACTTTGACAAAATCCTTAACTTGTATATGCTATATGGTATATGCATTGAAGACTTTCATATGACTTAGCATGATTACTAAAGAGATGATAAACTTAGCATGATTTCTAAAGATATGATAAATAATCCTTTTTCATGCATGTCCTTATATGTTATGTGCATATACCCATACTTAGTATATGTGGCGTAACAACCCCATTACTTTTTATTTCTACAGTTGTAGGTTCCAGAAATTTATGTTTAAGGAGGTCGATTTGAAGAAGCTTGGAACACTTTCCCAAGTCTTGGAAGGTCCTCATTTCAGGGATGTTATCTTTTCAACATTCTAGCTTAATAAGAATTTTAGTAGTTTAAGATTACGATAATTTCATTATGTTCTTTGATTCATTTGTACTAAGGCCTATATGACATAATTATTATTTATTTTCTAAGTCCAGATTTGTACTCTTAGATGGTTTTATATATGTGAGACAAGTTTTTAGAATATCGTATGTCATTATCAAAGTTAAATATGAAGTCTAAGTATACTTCAAATATAATGTAAAAGTTTTAATTTTCCGTAATTTATAAAGATTACATGTTATGACGAATGCTAAGGACTTCTCTAAGTCCTCCGAAAAGACGCCGACGCCGGTCTCATCTAGGGTATTCTCTCGGGTGTGAGAAACTTTGTATCAGAGATGAGGTTAAATATCCTTAGGATCAATGTATCACTAAACAACATTACGTAGTATCTTGTTCATGGTTGTGAAGCACGCCATAATTATGGATGAGAGGCTATGTGATGAGTAGGAAATTTCTCTTTTCTTGATACCCCTATGTTGTGCCTTCAGAGTTTTGACACTATGTGTCGTTTAGATTCTAATCCCTTTCTTGTAGTTATAGGTGATGAACACAAGAAGGATAGGCGCAATAAGAATAAGAGAAGATATTGCGAATGTAGGAGCTACTCCCCAAGGCAATCAACTTCCTCCTCAAGTGCAAGCTGCTGCAAATAATCAAGTTCCGGTGAATCCTTCGGCTATGACGGATGGTGAGGTGAGGGCAGCCCCGCTTCAAAATGGCCCAAGACATCACCACCCAAGCTAAGGATATTAGGACAAAAACTAACAGAGGGGTTGCACCTCGATAAAACCAACATGCTAGTACTATGGCTAGCCGTTTGAGAGATTTTACGAGAATGAATCCTCCCATGTTCTTTGGATTGAAAGTTGATGAATTTCCCCAAGATTTCGTTTATGAGGTCTACAAGATTTTGTTTGTATGCGGGTGAGTACTACTGAGAAGGATGAGCTTGATGCATATCAACTTAAGGACGTGGAACAGACAAGGGACAATCAGTGGAAGGATAGTAGGGATTTAGGAGATGGTCCCATGACTTGGGAGATCTTCAAAAAGTCATTTCTTGACAGATTCTTCACAAGGGAGTAAAAGACGCTAAGGTATAGGAGTTCATTAACCTTCGTCAAGAATGTATGAGTGTTAAGAAATACTCCTTGAAATTCATTACGTTGTCAAATATTCTTCCTCTTTGGTTTCGAATGATATGGATGAGATGAGTCATTTTTTAACGGATGTGCCCGATGAGTTTAAAGAAGAATTTTGTGCAGCCATGCTTCATGACAATATGGATCTTTCTAGGTTGATGGTTCATGCTCAACAGGTTCAGGATAGTTGTCTAAGGAAGAAGAATAGGGAATCTAAGAAGGCAAGGTCTTTGGAAAGTAGTTCTTGTACGAGTAGGCTTGATGTTCAAAACAAGCCTAAGTTCAAGAAGAGGTTTTCAAATCAGGTTCCTTCTAATTTCTCTAATTATCGCAATGATAGAGGTTCTAATCCTAAAACCATAAGGGGAGAAATGTTAATCCACGAAAAGAGAGACCAACTTGTTTTAAGTGTGGTAAGAAACATATGGGTGAATACCTTCTTAGGACTAGTAGTTGCTATGGTTGTGGAAACGGTGGCCATATGGTGAAAGATTATCTTAATATGAGTATCCAAGGCAAGGGGAATGGCCAAGCTCAACCAAGAGGTCCTAGTTTTGAAGCTCCAAAAAAGAATTGTTTCTATGCACTCATGGCTAGGGGTGAACAAGAGAACTCTCCTAACGTTGAGAAAGGTATGTTACAAGTTTTCTTTGTTAATGTTTATGCATTTGTTGATCCAAGTGCTAGTGTTTCTTTTGTTATACCTTTAGTATCTAGGAAGTTTTATGTAATTCCCGATGTCTTGATTGAATTCTTTTTGGTTTGTACCACAATGGGTGACTCTGTAGTTTTAAAAGATTCTATAGGAAATGTCCTGTGATGCTTCCCAATAGAGTTACTCTTGTTGATTTTGTACAACTGGACATATTTGATTTCGATATTATTTTTGGAATGGATTGTCTTCATGCATGTTTTGCTTCCATAGATTGTAGAGCAAGGGTAGTAAAGTTTCAATTCCCTAATGAACCTATTCTAGAGTGGAAGGGGGGAGATTTTATGCAAAGGGGTCAAATTATTTCTTGTTTGAAGGTTGTAAGATGATAGTCAAGGTTTGTCTATATCATATAGTGAGGTTTAAGGACCTAGAATGTGAAACTCTTTCTATTGAGTCAGTCCCTATAGTGAGAGAATTCCCAGAAGTATTTTCTATGACCTTCCACGAGCTCCTCTAGAACGGGAAAATATCTTTGGCATTGATTTATTACCGGATACGAATCCCATTTAAATTCCTCCATGTTTTTGTTCATTCCTTATCCTTTGAAAGCTTTGACCCAAAAGAAGGTGAAGTTTGAGTGGTCAAAATCTTCTGAAAAATGTTTTCAAGAGTTGAAAGATAAGCTTACCTATGCTCCGATATTGACCTTACCGGAGGGTTATGAAGACTTAATAGTGTATTGTGATGCTTCCCGAGTGGGATTGGGATCTATCCTCATGCATTATGGTAAGGTGATACCTTATGCTTCTAGGAAAGTCAAAGTTCATGAGAAGAATTACCTAACTCATGACCTTGAGTTAGCTGTTGTGGTTTTTGCCTTGAAAAAATTGAGGCATTGCTTGTATGGTGTGCATGTTGATGTGTTTAATGACCATAAAAGCGTTCGATATGTGTTTACACAAAAGGAGTTAAATCTCTGATAGAGAAAATGGTTAGAATTGTTGAACGAATACAATATGATTTTCCTTTACCATCCTCGCATGACCAATATGGTTGCAGATGCTCTGAGTTGTACGACTATGGGTAGTGTGTCTCATGTTGAAGAAGAGAAGAAAGAACTTGTGAAAGATGTTCATAGGTTGGCTTAATTAGGTGTACTTACAAGATTCTCCAAATGGCTTAATTAGGTGTACTTAGAAGATTCTCCAAATGGTGGTTTCATGGTCCATCATAACTCCGACTCATCATTAGTAGTGGAGGTAATGGAGTTGAAGGAATCGGTACTTGGTAAGATCAATGAGTCATTCTCCCAAGGGAAGGATTGTATTCTTAGGTACCAAGGGAGATTATGTGAACCCGATGTTGAGGATTTGAGAAATCGAATTCTAGTAGTAGCTCATGGTTCTCTCTATTCTGTACATCTGAGAGCCACCAAGATGTATCATAATGTTAGAGAGATCTATTAGTAGGATGCTTTAAAAAGGCATATAGCATAGTTTGTTGCTAAGTGTCTAACTTGCCAACAGGTTAAAGCTGAGCATCTTAAACCGGGTGGTTTAACACAAATCATTGATGTTCCTACTTGGAAGTGGGAAGCCATAAATATGGATTTTGTTGTTGGGTTGTCCCAAACCCGGAGGCAAAATGATTCTATATGGTCTATTGTGGATAAATTGACCAAATCTGCTCACTTTATTCCTTTTAAGTGTACTTACATGACTGAAGATTATGCAAGGATTTGTGTTAATGATATTGTGAGTCTTTATGGGATTCGTTTGTCTATGATTTTGGACAGAGATTCCCAATTAATTTCTGATTTTTGAAGGCTTTTCAAAAGGGTTTAGGTACTCAAGGGAAACCTTAGTACCGCTTGGCATCCTCAGAAGATGGTCAAGCAGAACGTACCATTGATACACTTGAAGACATGTTAAGAACCTGTGTCATTGAAGCTTAAGGAGGTCGATTTGAAGAAGCTTGGAACTCTTTGTCCAAGTCTTGGTAGGTCCTCTTATTCAGGGTGCTATCTTTTTAATATTCTATCATAGGCAGACTTTTAGTAGTTTTAAGAATACGCTAATTCCATTATGATCTTTGGATTCTTTTGTATTAAGGCCTATATGGCATAATTATTATATATAGGCTAAGTCCAGATTTGTATTCATAGATCATTTTATATATGTGAGACAAGTTTTAAGAATATCATATATAATTATGAATGTTAAATATGAAGTGTAAGTGTACTTAAAATAGAATGTAAAAGTTTTAATTTTCTGCATTTTTTTACTGATTTCATATTATGACGATTGCGAAGGGCTTGTTTGAATCCTTTGAGAGGACGAAGACAATGCACCATTTGAAGCTCTTTATGGTAAAAGCTGTAGATATTTGCTTGGATTGTTTGAGGTTGGTGAGTCCTCAATCCTTGAACCAGAGATTATCTACTAGTCCAGAGAGAGAGTTCGAATAATAAGAGAGAGATTGAATACAACCTATAGTTGGCAAAAGCTTTATACCGACAATAGAAGAATATATCTTGAGTTCTAAATAAGTGATCATGTCTACTTGAAGATTTCACCTATGAAAGGGGTGATGAGATTCGATAGAAAGGGGACGTTAAGTCCCCGATATGTCGGTGCTAATGAGGTTTTACAACGAATTGGGAAGGTTTCCTATGAGTTTAAACTACCTAGTGAACTAACTTCAGTTCATCCGATATTTCATGTTTCTATGCTCAAGAAATGCATTGGTGAACTGGTGTCTATTCTACCTATTGAAGGTTTCGGGGTGGATGAGAATCTATCCTATGAAGAGGTCCCAGTTGATATCCTAGACTGCCAAGTCTAGAAATTGAGAAACAAGGAAGTTGCCTCTATAAAAGTTCTATGGAGAAACCATCTTGTTTAGGGTGCAACATGGGGGGCTGAAGCCGAAACCAAGTCCTGGTGCCCTCATCTTTTTATTCGTTGAGGTTAGACATTCCTCTGGATGGAAAAGTAATGAATAATCATGAAATTAACTTTTTTCCTAAGTAGGTGCATGTTTGGTAATAGTTGTGCCAACTAAAAGTTTAAGAAAATGCCTTCATACTCTATTCTTGCACTTATGTGAAATATGTATGGATGTGTTTTCTTGAGATTTTGCTGTTTTGTTGTTGTCTTGAGAAGAATGATAGCATGGTGACTCTTTCATGAATTTTGAGCTCATGATAATTTTGAAAAGGAAATTCCTCACTATGTATTATGAAATGTTAAGCTCTCTTATTTGTGCATCAGGAATTGAGTGTTATGTTTAATGTTATGGTACGTGTTGAAAGGAGTTGTGAAGTACTCCTATGAGCTGTGACTCATTATGATTTTATGTTGTTGTTGGTTGGGCTGATAGTATTGAGTCTATTCTTTACCCTCCAAAAGAATTTAGTGTCATTCAAGGACGAATGTTCCTGGGGGGGGGGGGGCGAATATGTCACACTGCAGAAATTCCATGTCTTAGAATTGATATTAATCTATATAATAATGTTTAAAATGATGTATCCATAGTAATAAACTCATTTCAAAAAGGTTAGAGCCAAAACGACAAAGAAAGACCTTGACGTCCGGAACTAGCTCATTTGAACTAGGTGATATTCCCTATGTTTGGTGAAGTTTTGAGGTGTCAAATGAAGTCCAAAAATAGTAAAGAGACCTCGTATAGGTAGTATGTAGTACAAAGGGTCCAATTTTCCTGTAACAATACCAAAAAGACCACCCGAAGGGTCGTTACAGAGGATCCAAACATAGGTGGGCAGGTTGCCTTGCAGCTTGTGAACAGGCAGAATTAAAGGAACAGGTGGCGACGTGCGTTCCTCACAAGGTTTTGTTCCTCAAAATATGATGAGAAGACTCACGACACAATGCTGAGACGCATCTCACTGCTTTGACCCAAAATTTAAGAAAAGTGACAGGATTTTTCCACTTTACGCGCAACTACTTCCCTTAATCGTTAAAGTTGTATTTTTGGTAATGTAACTTCTTAAAAAGACCCATTTGGGTAATTCATAGGAACACTATATATGGATATTAGTTCAGTTATATAAAACTTTTACACGTCCAGATCACATTCAAACGAAAATTTTCTCATTTCTCTAAAAACGCTCTATTTTCCAAACCCCATTAAAGAACAAGAAGAGCTTAAGGAAGAAGACGAAGACTTCAAGCTTTTTATCAATTTTTTGCGGATTCTTCATCGATAAGGCATGGGTTTTCACTATTGGGATTCATTTCTCCAAGAGGTCCTTTCAAAGATAAGTTTTCAAGAACTTCAATTACTAGGGTTTTTACTTTACCAAACGGATTTTCTTCCTAACTCCAAATTATTACCAAACGGATTTTCTTCCTAACTCCAAATTATTATTCTCTATGAAAATTAAATGTTTTCTATGTTTAATTATGCATGTATTGTTGAGTGTTTGACTTGTAATGATAGATGTTCGTGTGAAGCATGGTTATTATCAACTTTATGATTTCGAATGGGTTATACCTACTACTTGATAATATGAAAATGTTGAGATTGGAACTAAGACTTGAATTAACTCCTAAATGACCTCTTCCCGTATCCTACATTATGGATTGGTTTTATATATGATTTGAAGAGTTTTTCTTGGTTATGCTATTGAGTATTTCACTATGTTATGATTATGAATGTTGTAAGTTGAACGTAAGTTCTTGAAAAAGGTTCTCAGAAGCATGAGTTAAGTCTTCTAACGTGGTGATTACTCTACCATTTTTATGTTAACCTATAATCATTATGCTATGTTGTGAAGGTATGTGTGATGTTACTATGTGGATATGTTGGGCTTTGAATATGTTACTTTTGATATGATGATAAGAACACAAAAAAATGCAAGTTAGGATATTCGTGTATGCTTTACACAGGATGACTATGTTATGTTAATCTCACATACGAAGGGTTATGATAAAAGGAAGATAATCATCTAATCCTAAAGAACTTATGATCATGTTTATACAAAGATTTAATTTCCTATGGCATATGATAAGTTTATGCTAAAACAAAACTTAATGGCTATACAAGAAAGGGACTTAAGCTAAGCACCGATGACCAAGATGTGAGAGGTGTCCCTTTCCTAGTTTGAAGGTAGGTTCAAAACGACTCTCATGAGATAGAGCCTGCCACGTAATGTGGAACTGTAGGTCTCTAATACATCTCCTAGTTCTTGAACTATGTTGCCACCATAGGATACTAGCTAGTGGATCCACTTTGAAAACTATATCATGTTAGGTTCTACGTTGCCTGGTATACCACATTCTTTTGGTGTGGGGTTTTATGTCATAGGATTCCATATTTAGATCACATGGCCTATGTCGGCTAAGGCAAATGTTTCCTCATGTAAAATGAAAGACAAGTAAATGGATGTTTTACTAGGGTGACTTTAGGAGTCTACTTAGTAGAAGTATAGGTATGGGACTCTACCTAGACATTGCCCAAGTTGACTCTAAAGGAAGTCAAAGGAGTTTGTTCTTATGTAATATGATAACCTGAAAGATATATGTTTATGATACATGATGTTACTCTTATATGATCTTGGTCATTATGAGGAATATTTTATGGGGTTATATTGTTAAATAAAGTGATGACTACTTATGTTACAAGTTTTATGAACAAATGCCTTACTCATGGTATCCTACCTTATCTACTTGGTTGTTTGGTGTTATACGCCTCTACATGACCATTACACTTGTAGGTAAAGGATGGGATCATTGGTAAGTTTTTTGTATTTTATGTTTATATCATCTAGTTTGTATGTTATGTTTATATGATCTATTTAATATGAAATTTTAACATGACTCTAAGATAATATGCCTTTGATTAAGATCATGTTGTATGTTGATGAAATACTTAACTTGTATATGTTATATGGTATGTGCATTGAAGACTTTCATATAACTTAGAATGATTTCTAAAGAGATGATAAATGATCCTTTTTTCATGCATCCCCTTATATGTTATGTGCATATACACATACTTAGTACATGTGGCATACTAACCCCATGACTTTTTATTGCTGCAACTATAGGTTCCGTCCATGAAGTGTAAGGAGGTCGATTTGAAGAAACTTGGAACTCTTTCTCCAAGTCTTGGTTGGTCCTCATGTTCGTGGATGCTATCTTTCAATATTCTAGCTTAGGCACATTTTTATTAGTTTTAAGATTACTCTAATTACATTATGTTCTTAGGATTCTTTTGTACTAAGGCCTATATGTCATAATTTTTATTTATTTGCTTAGTCCATATTTGTACTCTTAGATTGTTTTATATATGTGAGACAAGTTTTTAGAATATCGTATGTCATTATGAATGTTAAGTATGAAGTCGATGTATACTTCAAATAGAATGTAAATTTTTTTATTATGACGAATGCTAAGGGCTTGTCTGAGTCCTCTGAGAGGACAACGACCTCAGTTGCATCTGGGGTATGCTCTCCAGGTGTGACAATCCTTTCATAACAACCTTTCATTTGTCAGATTAACACATCATAATCATATCATAGTAACACAAGAGATTCACATTCAACCTTGTATCATCATACCCTTAACATGACCTCAAAATTCACATTCTCAAGACATTTCATCACAATAATCATATCATCATCTTCTTAATCAAATAACATACAATATTGCAATTGAGCACTATTATTTAAGAATAAGCCACCATCAATGAAATAAAGAACTCAAGATCACAAAGTCATACCAATTTACCTTCAAAATCCTCTTTTAAGATCTTACCATAAATCCAAGCATAGTCATCCATGAATTCAATCAATAACATCATATAAATATGTAAAAGAACTAAGTCAAGTTTACTATCATTAATCAATTCAACCTCAATTCATAACCTAGGGTTAGGGAATATGGTTTAATCATGAATTCTCCCATAGAACTAGGTAAAAGGCTAAGAACTACAACAATCAACTAATATATAATCATAATATATCCATAATAATCAATAGTAAATAATATCAAATCAATTTGAAAGATCAATTTTGTAATTGGAAGGAAACCCATGTTTTGACATCTTTTTGAAATCAATTTTGATGAGCTTCTAGGGGAAAGAGATGCCAAGATTTAATATCTTACATACCTAGGATTCATCAGATTTTGATGGATAAAATATTAAGTATTGAAGACCTAATCAATCTTTGAGTTGGTCTTCAATGGGGTCTTGCAATAGAAAGAGAAAGTAGAGAGAAGTTGAAGATAATTTGGGTTTAGAATTGTGGGGTGTTAGGTTAGTTTAATGAAGTTTAGCCCTTATATATTCCCCCAAATAACTTAATTAAACACCCCTTAACTATGAACAAATTAATTAAATAACTAACTCATTAAACCATCCTAACTAAAACTTACAGTAAATTCGCCCTCCAAACGATGGTTGCTTGACTATGGCCCGTCACTCCATCAACGACCCCGTAGTGCACTTCGTTGTTTGCGACAGAGACTTGTTTTGGAATCCATTTCACAAAATGTCTAAGTACCTAAGCACGATATTGAGATGCACCCACTGCATGATCCTCACTGTAACACTCAATCTAGGTGACCGATAATTTGATAGTGTAATGAGGTGTGAAGAGAGTGTGAGGAGATTTGATTATTTCCCTGTTTGTACCTAGATAGAACTTGCCCGATTGTTCATGCAAAAGGAATATGTGTTAGACAATTAGAAAAGGATCATAGGCCCTTGTTCAAAATAGCTAAAATCTACCCTAAATTGAAGTGAGCCAAATGAAATTGTTATCCCTTTTTAATCAAAAAAGTTTGAGCTTATAATAGACCTTTCTTTTCTTCATCTACTCAAATTCCCTGGGTGTAATGTGTTGTCCCTAGTCCCTCCTTGGAAATGTGCACCTCAAAGCTAAAAGCATAAGTTAAGGGTGGCTAATGCAGAAACTGAACTCGTCTTGGCCCTAATGCAACCTTGGGTAATGTGTACCTCAAATAATGGCAAAGCGATAAGTTGAGGGTGGCTATTATGAGTAACGACACAAAAAGTTGGGATAAAAAATAGTAATGTGGAAAATAAAAGGTATCATAAACAAAGAAGTGACTCAGTCAAAATTGTCAGTTGAATATTAACAAATAAAATGAGGAGTGTTGAACAAAAAGAAATAAGAGTCACTTCCACTTAAGAGAAAGGAGAAAATAAGGCAAAGATGACAACACAAGTAGGGCATAATCAATAATAAAAGAGGTAGTACACTTAGACATAATGTCAAGGAGGGCAATAAGTCACTAAAATGTACCTATATGTACCAAATGGGACCCTAAGCCTACATTACAAGCTAAGAAAGTCCTACCATGTTCCTATGAGTCTAATATGGTAAACTTAAGCAATGAAAAATAAGGGCAAGCCTATAGAGACAAGTACCAACTAGGTGTAAATTTTTTTTAGCGTGTGTGTTGAATAATAATCCTTATAATCAAAGTTAAAATAAATGTGTGAAAAAGGAGGATATCTTTTGATGTGAGGGCACTAGTTGCAACATTGGAAAGTTAGTACCTTGATAAGAGACAAAATAGTAGAGGTGTCAATGCATGGTGAGTCTGTGTAATGGTCTGACTCGCAAGAGTAAGCCTATTAAGCCTAAGAGACGAAACATGAACTAAAGTAACGAGAAGGATTGATAGCCATATGATTGCGGAAGCTTTAAAAGGATACTTGTGTACAAAGTGTTGTGTTGAGTCATAGTGCGTCGCTTGAGGACAAACAACGAATTTAAGTTGAGGGTGTTGATTTACCGTGATTTCACGGTACTTTCAATGCTTTTTCCTTAATATTGGTGTGTGTATAGAGCATTTTTGTAGTAATTTTAATATGTTTTGTTTTTGTTTTGCAAAAAAGTTGTTCAAAATGGAAATGCAGAAGGTTGTGAAGAATCAAGTGCAGAAGTGACCAACGAAGCCATCAACGGATGTAGGTGGTGACGGTCGATTTATGGTTCATGCATCTGAAGAAACTCGGGGAATTCTTACTAAGTGTGGGGCTAAGGAAGGATCGACGGTCCGCCCACTTATCAATGGACCATCCTGGAAAATAGTTGATATGATTAGAGACTGCCCTAGTACCCGATGTTGAAGAAAATCTAAGTATGGAACAACGATAAGCATCGATGGACCGTAAGTGCATTGACGGACCGTGTTGTTGGTCCATCAACTAGATCAGAGAAGATGCAAAGTCCACGCTTTGAAAAGATTCTAAGTATGGATCTACGGAGGTCAGTCGTCCGTTGTCTCATCAACGGACTGTCTGTGGGGGATGTCGATTGAAGAAGCGTTTTGGGAAAAACTCTTCTTATTTCTACTCCTTTTAGTTTAGGACTCTTTTTATAATAAATAGGGTGAAAACCGTCGTTATTGGGTTTTGATTCTTTTACTAGTTTCATACTTTAGTTCTTGTAGATTTGTTTTTACAATTAATTTTTTTTTGGATTTGGTGTTGAAGATAATTGTGTGATTTCAAGTTGAATTTCTGAATTTTCTTCAAACTTGTCTAAGTAAATTCATGATTTATTATTTATCAAATATGAATTGTGTTCATCTAAGCATGGGTAACTAAATTCACAACTAGGGTTGTGGGAAGCAATGTTGATTAACAAAAAAAACCTAGCTAATTCACAATTCTCAAATAGGTTGTTGCATGCATCGATATTTCTTTAATTTAGAAGTGCTTTAACGAGTGCATGCGGTAGAATTTGCCTTATTGCTATTTGCTGGACCAAGGGGGTAATTAATAGGAAAATAATTATCGACATAGATTTAGTGGATACTATCTAATTGGCTAGTTTTTATTGGTGTGAAGTAATAACAAAGCCAAACATCGAATATGATGCGTAATATGAAGTAAATATAAGGGTTAGCAACTCGGACATATGTAGCAAGACAAAGGTACGGGGTGAAATTCTCTAAAGTCCAAACCAGGGATTTAGAGATAAATAACTTTTCACTTTGCAAGAAAAACATTACGAAAGAATTATTATGAGCTAGGATTATGGCGTTATGATCCTATGGCGAACACTTATACCCTAGTTTTTCTAACTACTAGATAAACACGAATAATCAAATCTTGCTACTTGTTTGATTTCACAACATTCCAACACTTTTGTTTCACAAAACCCCCTATTAATTATTAGTTTTCGGAAGGGACTTGACTAAATAGAGGTAGTCATACATTAAAGGTAAGTTGAAATCATTTTCCTCATGGGATCGACCCCAACCTAATAGTTTGAATCTTTAATTGATACGATCGCTTATACTTTTTTAGAAAAGTGTAATTTGAGTGTATCAGTGAGTGTCTTGCAGGAAAAGAATGATGCTTTGGGTGCAGTTAGTATGGTCACAGATTGAAGGATTGTCCTTCTAGAGAGGGTCAAGGAGGTTCTAATGGTAGAGCTCAGTCTACAACTTCAGCTGTGCAAGCAAGTCGCCCGACTCAGCAGGGTAACTCATCTGGTACAGGTGGTGGTCAGCACCAGAATAAGTTGTATGCTCTTCATGCTCGCCAAGATCAGGAAGGTTCTCCTAATTTAGTGACTGGTACGTTACATGTCTTTGCCTTGATGTTTATACATTGTTAGATCCAGGGGCTACTCTTTCATTATAACTCCTTACATAGCAGTCTTATTCAGTGTTAGTCCAAAAACTCTCTCAGAACCTTTCTTAGTCTCTACTAAAGTTGGTCACCCAGTTGTAGCTAGACTGGTATACAACAATTGCCCTGTCACAGTCTCATAAAAAGTCACCTCATTAAATCATGTAGAGTTAGAAATGGTAGACTTTGATGTCATTCTAGGCATGGATAAGATAATTCATATTATGTCTCCGTCGATTGTAGAACTAGGATTGTTCATTTTAGGTTTCCTGACGAACAAATCTTAGAATGTAAGGGTAGTATCTTAGCGCCTATGGGTCGATTCACTTCTTACCTTAAGGCTAGAAAGATGATCTCAAAGGGTTATCTCTATCATCTAGTTCTTGTTAGGAATTCTAGCTCTGAAACATCAACTTTTGAATCAGTCCCAGTAGTCAGTGTATTTCCAGAAGTGTTCAAAGAAGATCTTCCCCGAGTTCTTCCTGAAAGGGAAATCAACTTTGGAATTGACGTCCTTCGAGATACCCAGCCTATGTCAATTCCTACTTATAGAATGGCTACAGTAGAGCTTAAGGTATTGAAAGAGCAGTTGAAAGACATTCTAGATAAGGTTTTATTAGACTTAGTATTTCATCATAGGGTGCATTAGTGTTGTTCATAAAGAAGAAACATAGTTCTCTAAGAATGTGCATTGACTATAAACAGTTGAAAAGGTCACAATCAAGAATAAGTATCCCATCCCAAAGATTAATGACTTGTTTGACTAACTTTAGGGTGCTAGTCATTTTTCAAAGATAGACCTCAGATCGATTTATCATCAAGTTAGAGTCAAAGATAGTGACATTCCAAAAATAGCCTTCAGAACTCGATATGGTCATTATGAATTTGTATTTATGTCATTTGGACTAACCAATGCTCCCTCAAATTTCATGGATTTGATGAATAAAATGTTCAAACAATACTTGGACTTGTGTGTTATCGTCTTTATTGATTATATCCTCATTTACTCTAGGATTAAGGAAGAACATGCGAGTCATTTGAGGTTCTACGAACTCTCAAGAATCTCCAATTATTCGCTAAGTTTAGAAAATATGAATTTTGGTTGCAATTTGTTGCTTTGCTTGTCATATTGTATCTAGCGAAGGGATCCAAGTGGATTCACATAAGATAGAGGACATAAAACAATGGCCCAGACCTGCCTCTGCTACATATATCAGAAGTTTCTTAGGTGTAGGGGGTTATTAAAAAAGATTTGTGGAAGTAGTTAATCCATAGCCTCACTATTGATTAGGTTGACTCAGTAGATAGTCAAGTTCCAATCGTCAGATGATTGTGAGAAAAGCTTCTCAGAATGGAAATCTAAATTGACTACAACTCCTTTCTTGACTCTAACAAAGGGTTCAGATGGTTATGTGATCTATTGTGATACATGTAGTGTTGTCCTAGGTTGTGTGTTAATGCAGTGAGATAAGGTTATAGCTTATGCCTCTAGATAAATTAAGGCTCATGAGAAGAACTATCCAACTCATGACCTCGAGCTTGCAGTAGTGGTCTTTTCACTCAAGATCTAGAGACACAACCTGTATGGTGTTTATGTAGATGTGTTCACTGACCATAAGAGCCTTCTGTATGTATTCACCTAGAAAAAGTTGAATCTTGCCAGAGGAGATGGCTTGAGTTCTGTATGGATTCTAATATGAGTTTGACTTATCATTCTGGTAAGGCAATTCTAGTAAAAGATGATCTTAGTAGATTATCTAAGGGTAGTGTAGCCAATGTTAAGGAAGAAAGAAAGTAGCTAGTGACAGATGTTCAAAGGATTGCTCGCATAGGAGTTCTCCTTATGAGCATATCAGATAGTGGAGTAACAGTTCAGAATGGGGAAGAATCTTCTTTTGTAATGGAGGCTAAGGAAAAGAAAGACTGTGATCCAATCTTTCTTGAACTTAAGGGTGCAGTCCACAATCAGAGAGTTAGGTTTTCTCCAAAGGGGGAGATTTTGTACTTCGCTACCAGGGTAGATTGCGTGTCTTAATGTGGGTGAGTTGAGAAATCATATCCTTGAAAAAGACCATAACTCCAGATATTCTATTCATCCAGGTGTCACTAAGATGTACCACGATCTACGGGAAGTCTGTTGGTTGAGTGGCATGAACAAGCATATAGCATATTTTGTGAGTAAGTGACCCAATTGCCAGCAAGTCATGGTAGAACATCAAAAAACATGAGGTATGACTCAAGAGATTGATATTCCTAATTTGGATTTCATCACAGGGTTACCTCGTACTCGGAGACAACGTGACTCTATTAGGGTGATAGTTTAGAGAAGACTAATGACTAAGTCTTCTTGTTTTTGGAGGTCAAGGCTACATATTCAGCAGAGGACTATGCGAACCTTTATATTAATGAGATTTTGAGGTTCCATGGGGTTCCTTTGTCTATCATCTCATATAGAGGTCCTCAATTTACCTCTCATTTCTAAAAGTCATTTCATAAGGGTCTTCGTACTCAAGTTAACCTTAGTACATAATTCATCCATAGACGGATGGATAGGCAAAGCGTACCGTTCAGACCCTTAAGGATATGTTGAGAGCTTGTGCAATCGATTTCAAGGGTATTTTGGATGATCACCTCCCTTTTATTGAGTTCGCCTACAACAATAGCTACCATTCCAACATTTAGATTGTCCCTTAATAGGCACTGTATGGGCGTGGATGTGAATCTTCTATTGGTTTGTTAAAGTAGGTGAATCAGCTTTGATTGGGACAGATTAAGTCCTTTATGCTATGGAGAAAGTGAAACTCATTAGAGATAGACTTAAGACAGCCCAGAGTCGTTAGAAATCTTCTACAGATGTAAGGAGAAGGTAACTAGAGTTCCAAGTTGTCGATTGGGTTTTCCTTGAAGTATCACCTATGAAAGGGGTGATGAGATTTGGAAAGAAATCATTCGTAGATTTGTAGGCCCTTACAAGATCTTAAAAAGGATTGGCAAGGTTGCATATGAGTTAGAGCTACCAGCAGACTTAGAAGCAGTGTATCCGGTCTTCCATATCTCGCTCTTGAAGAAGTGTGTGGGTAAACAATCCTCTATAGTGCCATTAGAGAGTGTGGCGGTGAAATATAGTCTTTCTTATGTGGATGTACCAGTTGATATTCTTCACCGTCAGGTTAGAAGGTTGAGAAATAAAAAAGTCGCTTCAGTGAAGGTTTTGTGGAGTATTCAGTCTGTAGAGGGATCTACTTGTAAAGCAGAAGCAACCATGGAAGCAAGGTTTCCTCACCTATTTCCTTCCGATTCCACTCCAGCTTTAGGTAATAGTTCCTCTTCAGATTTCAAGTCATTGATGCGTGAATTCAGTCTTAGAATTAGGTTTCCTCAGTTCATACTTGCATTTTCAACGTATTTGCATATTTTTTGAACTCAATTCAAATAGAAAGTCGATTCTCAGTGTTTAGTAGTAGGGTTTGCAGCTCTCTCCTCTATTTCACCTAGTTTAGTATTCATTCGACGATGAATTTTACCAAGGGGGATATAATGTAACACCCCATATCCAAAATAGACCAAAAACTAGTTTTTTTAGAAAATCTGCAGGTGCATCGACAGTTGCCATCGATGGACCGTTGCCTGACACACTTTCCATCGTGCACATCTGTTGATTGAGTTAGAAACCCCCAAAATCTCAGTCCAGAAAAATTTGACTAAGTGTCGAACAATGGAGGACCTACAGTCCGTAGGTCAGACTACGGTCCTTAGTCTATGTCCTTCGATCAACACCCCATTTATCCACCCTTTGACATGAACGATGAATGACCAGCACAGACCCTTCTTTGATCTACGGTCTGTAGGTTGAAATTAACATACACCTAGGGGGGAATGTAGTTGGGTCAACTTCAATTGATCACAACTCTTAGCATAAAATGAGTTTGGTGTCCCGTTACATACCAATAGATAATTGAATTATGTTTAGATATACACCAACCTTGCAAAAATCAAACCTTCGAGTAAAAAGTTATTCTTGTTTTAGCAAAGGTCTGTCGAATAGACCCAACCTATGGACCCAAACAACGGACCGTTAGTCAAGGTCGTCACTTGGTCCGACAACAATTAGCTCAGGTCGTCTTTTCCCACTTCATTTAAATCTTATGATACATTGTTTCGACCCTAAATCACCAGATTTTAGTCAGTTTAAGCCTAGAAACATAACTAAAACTTACCTAAGTCAAATCATTAATCAAAAACTTAGAAATTAAAAGCATGAAAGGGGAAAAAGTCCAAGAGCCGTAGTTCAAGAATGCAGCAAGGTTCCAGAAGTTCCAGCCTCGAAATCTAAGTGTTTCTCCTGAATTTCATCACCAGGTATGTGTGATTTCATTAGTGGATTCCTTTTACCCATTGGTTCCCTAGTAAACTTTTAGATTCTTGATTTCCATATCTTTATTAGACCAAGGGTTTATAGAACTTATACTGATCTTCATGAATTAATTAGTTATATGTTCCAAAAAAGATTTCCATGTTATTACTCAGATTATTGCATGAATCTCAGAACCCTACCTTTGTATTTATTTAGTTCCTTATGTACACTTTCTAGGTCAAATATTTCAATTATTCAGTTATACATGCCTCAGTTATTAATGCATCATTATCAGATTAAATATTGCATTATCAATTTTCATGTTAAGTTTTGAGCTATCAAGTATTTACAAAAATTCAGACATAATAAGTTAACTACATAAATCAATAGGAATAGAATAATACCAAGTTGTACTAGGGTTCACCGTACCCAGATAGTCCCGAAACTATTAGCCAAGTAGGTTGTATGTCCCCTTTGTGGGCATCAGTTTAGTGATCATGCTAGCATGCATGTATACTTGTAGGGTATATTGGGTCCTCTCGATGGGGGCGTATACATCGGACTCCATATTTACCTCACATGATTTTATTATTTGTAATTAGTCACTTCCAAAATTCAATCAGATTCTCTTGCATTAACCATTTACCAATATATTCAGTATTCAGTTTCAGCATGTTATAAATTGGTCATTGCGTCATGTTAGTTCAGTATTCAGTATATCATGTTCAAATTATTATACTTGCTTTTGTGCTTGTTTCGTTTTGTTTATTTCAGCTTTATTCTATTCAACATGCTCAATACCTTTCAAGTACTGACATATACATGTGCTACATCTTCTCGTGATGTAGGTTCAGGTTCTAAGCATCCAGATCACGCTAAAATTGATTCCCAATCTCTAGTTCAGCAGATTTAGTGGTGATTCCTCATTCTCCTGGGACAATAGTCATGAGTTTCATTTCAGTCTTTTTAATCATTTAGTTTCTGATTTTGCTAGATTTAGTTGGGGATTGTCCAAGTATTACTTGTCCAGTTTAGAAGCTATTTTCAGACATAGTTAGTTTAAGCGTAGTATTGAGTTAATATTTTTTTTGTATCAAACTCATCAATTTTCATATATCTCAATTTTAATAGTTAGTTTCAACTTAGATTGAGTTAATATTTTATTTGTATTAAACTCATCTGTTTTCATATATCTCAGTTTTAAGCACATGGGTATTCCCCAATTTTTAATTTTAAGTATGATTTAGCTTCCGCAAGAGTTTATATTCTTTAGTATGCTCGTGATCATGCGAGCAGGGTTAGCTTGGGATCCCTTGTGGTCCTAGGTCTCATGTCTGCGTCTCAAGGGTAGTCTCTGGGCGTGACACATGTTTTCACCCTCAGTTTTCGAATATACCAAGATGTCATCAATGAAGAAAATGACAAATGAATCTAGGTAACTTTAAAACACCTTATTCATGAGATCCATAAATGTTGTCGGGGAATTAGTGAGAACAAAGGGCATTACTAAGAACTCATAATGACCATATATTGTCTGAAATGTCATTTTTGGTATGTCCTCACCTATCACCCTAAGTTGGTGATACCCCGATCTCGAATCAATTTTAGAAAAGAAACTTGCCCCTTTGAATAGATCAAACAAGTCGTCAATCTGAGGGAGAGGATACTTGTTCTTAATAGTTACTTTATTGAGTTGACGATAATTAATGCATATTCTAAGGGACCCATTCTTCTTCTTCACGAACAAAATTGGAGTACCCCATGGAAATATACTAGGTCTAATGAAGCCTTTGTCTAGTAAGTCCTTGATTGAGCCTTCAACTCTTTCAATTCATCCAGAATCATTTAATAAGGAGAAATTGAAATGGGATTGGTATTCGGTAGCAAGTCAATACCAAAATCAATTTCCCGTTTGGGAGGGATTCTGGCAAAATAATTAGGAAAGACATCTTGAAATTCCCTTACTACGGGGACTAACTCAATGGGAGGATTTTTGGAGTCTAAATCTTTGACTATTACAACGTGTACACACCCTTTTGAGATCATTTTACAAGCCTTATGACAAGAGAGAATACGACCTTAGGAATAGAGTCCCCCCCCCACTTCCACTCTAAAACAGGTTCATTTGGAAAATTGAACTTGACAGTTCTAGTTCTACAATTAATGGCAGTAAAAAAATCATGCAACCAATCCATACAAAATATGACATCAAACTCAACCATATCAAGTTCAACTAATTGAACATGAGTATCTCCATTGGGAAACATTATAGTACAATTTCTATATACCCTATTTGCAACAACCGACTAAACTACTGGGTAATTACAATGAAAGATTCATTTAGAATATTGGGTTCCCTCTTTTCCCTAGGAAAGAACCTTTAAAGAAAAGTGTAAACCCCCAAAATTAGTTAGGTTGTCTCGTACTCACATGTTGCAATAATCTTTTTAACATTTTTATTATGTTTTTAAATTATTCGTGTTTTATTTGAAGTGATTTGGAAGTCAAAATATCAAGGGACGACCAAGACGTTCGACGACTAGTCACAAAAGGGGCCTTATGTGTTTTTATGAGCTTTCATGTGTGTTATTGGCATATGAAGTCCTTATATGGGTAATAATCATTTTTATAGGAATCATGTTGAGTTTATTTAAATTTAGAGGTCAAATGTCCAAGAATGTTCAAAAGTTAGCCCTTGAGACGTGCATGTGTGTGTCTTGAGTGTGCCTAGCATGTTTGAAGGTGTTTTGTGTAATTGTTGTGGGTGAAAATGATGTGGAAGGTCCTTGAAATTTTAAGGTATATATTTAAATTGGAATCGTACGGTTACGACTCCCCAAGGGCCTCTCAATAAGCCCTCAAGGAGGACCCAAAGGCTGTCGAGACACTGCCTTGGCAATGTCAATCGACGAAGCCAAAGGACATCTAGTCAGTCCACCAATGACCCGTCGATGGTGAGGCTCCAATGGACACTTATCTTGGTGAAGGATTAAGGCTGTTTTCAAGCCTCAGACCCAAATGAGGGCCTGTAGTATGGTCCATGATGGACCTACTGGGCGTCGTTTATGCCAACAGCTGTAGCCATGCACGTTATTTTAATTATGGGGTGAATGGAAAATTGACCCCATGGGATAACCTGACCATGCATGGTTTATTTGGTAATTTGTGTGTGTATTTAAGTGATCAGAAACGTGACAACCCCATTCCCAATTCAATTCACACAAATTAGACTTCCCTCCTAAAATATTCTCTCTAGAACCTCCATTGAGGGTGAAGCTCAAAAGCTTCTTGGATCATGGAAATCCATGGGTTATTCACCATGTATTATAGGTTTTCTTCTACATTAAGGTATTGTGATCCTTTATATCTAGTTAATATTCCAACTAGAGAGTTACTTCAATGTTTCCAATGCAAGTTCATGATCAAAATTCTACTTCTTCAATCTAGCTATGGTTTCTTTCTGAAAACATTTTCAAAGGCTTAATAATGATAAATTAATCTTAATATGATGATTGTATAGTGGATTTGAATCCAATTGCATGATAAACCCGTGTCCTCTTCAACTCTTGTTTTAGCCTATGTATGGGCATTTTGTTCGTGAATTTTTATTGATTGAGTTATGAATCTAGCACGTTGAATTGCTTATATCTACTGCCTAACATGTTTATTCATGGTGGATTGTTGATGAGTGAACCATGAACGTGAAGATTTGATTGTTTGAATAGGGCTAGTCTATAGTGTAGTATCTTGTGATCTTGATTCTAGCTTGATTGTTATGTGATTCAATTATGTCAAATTGATGGTTAGGTACTGCCTATGATATCATGTGATAATAAATTATGTATCGTTGGTCCAATATGGATTGACTATTTAAGAATTGATCTCTATTTTCCTATTGATTGCCAAAGAATGCTATTCACTGTAATCTCGATTTATGGCACTTGTAGTAGGATTTCGTTTAGGTTTTGATTTTTTTAACTACTGCCTTGTTTTTATATTATTTATGAATTGTGCGTGTTATTTATTTATGATCAAAGTAAAGGAGTCTTGGTAATGATCGATCTAGGTTCTTTAGCCTATAGATTTATAATGTTATCTACATGATGTGAACTCAATTGTAGGGTAAATTAAGCATGAGTTAGACTTGATTATTATGCCTTTAGCTACTGCCCTAGATTGATATTGTTGATTGAATATAAATTGATGATCAATGCAAGTGATATTGGTTCATCATCTATGACTCTCTACTCTCTAGTGTATTGGTGATGTAGTGTATTAGTTTGTATCATGGTCTTGTAGTGGTTTATGCATAGTTTCTTTTATGATTAAAGAATATTTATCTATTACCTTTATATTCATTGTTGATGAAAAAAAGGAATATTGATCAAACATGATCAAAGGGTAAGAAATTGGTAAGAACGCCTATCTCTTTTACTTTCTTACAATATTGATAGTTGATGAAGCCTTATCTGGCATTGTGTGGTATTGTCCACTTATGGTGGCGGTGTTTACTTTATTGCCAATATATATGTGATGTGAAAATGGCCTTGAATTCAATTGCATTATCAATGTGTGATGGTGATGATCACCCTATGTGAAGCTTTTGCCTAGTTTCCTATTCTAGCCATGATGAAGGTTGTATTGCTAATGTTAAGAGCATGTAAATGCTTATTCTAAGCTTGTGTAATTTTGCTCCTTATGATGAGGTATTAATATGATTTAAGTGTTATATGAGAGGTAAAGTGAGTTTAGGTGCATAATGACTACAGCTTACTGTAACGACTTTTTAAGTCTTGAATGAATGAGTCTTATGCTATGCTAACCATTCTATGATGTTGTGTGATGTATCATTCACTAGGATTACTTGATAGTTGTACTAGTATGGGAAAGGGTATGGGACCTTGTCTATGCATTGCACATATGTAACTTCATAGGATAGTTCTTAGGTTGGTCTTCTAAGTACAGTCATATGACTTATATGCTATGTTGTTAAGTATATGATATGATGAATTATGAATGTGCATAGTATCTTAGTTTGTTTATATGCAAGGATGTATCATATAATTATACCTATAGACTTAGGCATTGATATATGAATGTGTGTGGCTTTTTTTGTTATGTGAATTATTTTCTCACATATAAGTATACACATACACAAATGTATGATAATCTAGTCAACGGAGGGTCCCAGAAAGGTGTGCTCAAGTGTAACCTAAATTAGATAGGTGCTTACATATGCTAGGTCAATGTGAAAGGGTTTCTCACATGATTTAGGTTAATGAACTTTTATCTATGACCTATGAGCTAAGCATATGAGGAGTTAACTCTCCTAAGCCTAATTTGGAGTTAACTCTCCTAAGCCTAATTTTATAATATAAAGGTAATAAAGGCTTTTTAATAAAAAGTGAACTTATCCTAACACTGAGTGAAGTTGAAGTTGAGGGGTGTCCATTCTCATTGGAGGAAGGTATGTCACCATAGTCCTCGGGAAGTGGTTAGCCTCACTGCCCAAAGGTCATAGAATTATGTTCCGACAGTGAATAACTACAATGCCTCATTTGGCATAAAGAGGGTTTCCACATATGCCTCAAAGTTCCATAACTATGCTGGTCACATAGGATCTAGCAAGTGATTTCACTAGTATGCTAAAATATGTTAATTTTCAACCTTGGCTAGGTAAGAACGCCTTCCCTTTGTGTAAGGCCCCAAAATACTATATTCCATGTAACACCTTTGGCTTAGTGTCGGTTAAGGCTATATTGTCCCTAAATTAAAATGGACAATGGAAGTAAGGTAAGGACTCTAACTAGGATAACCTAAGGGTAGTTGCTTAGTCTATATTGGTGTTTGCTACATCACCTATGCATTGCACAAGTGGCTCTTGAGGGAAGTCATGGGGAGGTGTTCTACTGCACGTGATTATATTTATGTTCCATATGAATGAGTTTGTTATATGGTCTACTTGTTGTGATTAAATGCATGGTATGAGTCTATATGATGTGGTCTTGTCCTTATATGCATATGTTGGTCTTAATGACTATGTGATGAAAGTCTTGCCTTGTTGATGTATGAAATATAGTGTTAAGGGTTGTGGTGTCATGATAGGTTTGCTAAGTATGTGTGATGTTATGGGGATTCACATGTATATTGAACTAGTAGACTTAAATTGTGATTGTGATTAAGGTCTTGTAATGTTGTATGTGAATGAAGTTAACAATGTACAAGTAAACTATGGTTTACTGTAATGTCACTAAGGTCTTGACTTAAATGTGCCTATGATGTATTATACTTCTATGATGGTATATGTTGGTTTATGTAGATTGTAAGTATGACTTCCTTTTGGCCTTAATGTTGTGCATTGCACCAAGTATCACTAGAAGGTTACTTGGGGAATAAGAAAGTAAGAAGAAAAGGATTCATTGTAAAACGAAAATGCTCATTGTAAAGAAGAAATAGTTTAATGTAATGTGGTTCTAATATGCCTTAAGTGCAATGTGTGATTTTATATGATTGATTACCATTGAATGTGCTTATATGAAGCATGTAAATGGTATAATACTTATTGTATAAGGTCATATGAAGATTTTCACAATAAGACTGAAGTATAATTTCAAAAAAAATGTCTCTTATAATTGCATGTTTTTACATGGTTGTCATACTTAGTGAATTCTTGAACTAACTCCATTCTTCTCTACTTTTTACATAGTGTAGATAATGGATGCTTAAAAAGGATGTATCTTTGATTGAGGATCTTGTTATGTGTTTCTTAAGCTTAAGCATGAGGAATCCTTAAGATTCAAGGATGTCCTATGTCAACTTATGGTATACTATAAAGTCTTGTAAATTGTATAGTTATGTATTATGTTGTAAGGGTCGTCTCCCTAATATTCTCTAATGATGTTGAGTCTAGGATGGAAAAAAAAGACTAGAGTCTAAATATGTACTTATGATAATTTATATATATAATATGAACTATTATTCTAGCATATGATGTGCTATTAAAGTTTTAAATTTTCCGCTAAATTTACCTATGACAATGCCATGAATGATAACCATGTGCTGTATAATATCTTTGAGAGGTCAAGTAAGCCATGTTACTTCTACGGGGTGTTACCCGGTCGTGACAAAAAGCCTTCCTGAAAATATCCCATGTCACCGATCCACCTCTTAAAGGCCTATTGTCTCTCCATTGGATGTACCAATTTTGGGTCACGTCTTTGAGTTGGTAAGTCTCTAAGTCGTCCTTCTCACTAGTAGTCAACCCCATATCATAGAGAATCTTGTAGGTCTCATCAATGAACTTTTGGGGGTCTTCCACAACTTTGGACCCATAGAAAGTAGGGGGATTCATCCTTGTTAAATCCCTCAAACGGGAGGCCATGGTGCATCTTATAGTTTCCTATTCATAACTGTGGCGCGCTTCACAATTATGAGGAAAAATATAGACATAGATGTGGTCAAGTGAGAGATCGAATCTAAAGATATTCAACCTCATTCTCTAATACAAAGTTTCTAAAAACCGGAGAGCACCCCCTAGACGAATTCGGCATCATCGTCCTTATCGAGGACTAAGACTAGCCACTTAGCTTACATGATTACATCCATAGGTTAAAAATGCAGAAAATTTAGAAATTTTATTCTATATATCATGAGTTTTACATTGACCTCTCGCAAACACATAATTATATTCATATCAAGTATACATAGACCCTTCGTATGAGATTATTACATAGTCTTCTACTTCTATTGCACATATACATATATAAGATATAACATAGTCTTAAAATAGATTTCTCGTCTCATAACCATCTAAACAAAAGTGTAACAATTGGGCATATCCCATACATCAATAAAATAAAAGCCACACATAGGCTATACAATCTTTAGTACTCAAATGAAAGAAAATGAACATAATAATGTCTTTAATACTAATCAACATCCAATGTTAGAAAGTGGCATTGTCCTCGAAGTAGTGAGGACCTACCCAACTTGGAGAATGAGAATCCAAGTCTTCCTTCAAAAGTCGTCAAAAGCCCTTTAACGAGCGTAACCTAAAATGTAGGGGGAAAAGGAAGAAAATGGGGTTAGCACATCACTTGTACTAAGTATGAGACCATATGCACACTGAATATAATATCATGCTAAAGGGGGACCTTTCATTAAAGAATGCAATTTACTTTGAAAAGCCTTATGCATATCATGAATCCATACCAATTCAACAAGGCATATTCATTTAGTATAGACCATGTACATCACAAGACCAACAATTCTAAGTCTAGTTAAGCTAACATGCATATCAACATAATTGAGCACATAATCAAGATAACACTATAATCAATTTATTATATCAAAAAGCATGTATAATAGTTTATAACATCATAGCCAAAGTAAAAACATTTGTCATGAACCCTCAATAAGTCCACTAGAGCAATGACTAAGAAAATCCCCATAACCTTACTTGATCCAGTAAACACAACAAGATGTAGTAAACAATGTCCAATTTCACATAGCATACAATTAAGAGTACGTAACATCATACTTTAACAATAGAGACCAAACACATGTTCATAAGTGAAACCAACATTGTATCATATCATCAATATGTAAGATCATAATATACATATTATTTACATCTATTAGCATATACATATATAAGAACATCCATTTAATATTTCCCTTAAAGATAACTAGTGCAATGAACAGATAGAGTCCCATACCCCTACCTAGACTAAGCTAAACCCCTTAGGTCATCCTAGTTAGAGTTCATCCATTACTTCATTTTACCTTTTGGGAACATCTTGACTTAACCGGCATAGACCACATGAGTTAATGTGGAATCCAATCTCATGGAACCCTACACCAAAAGAAGGCAGACTACTTGCCAAATTAGTACCAAAACATGAACACATCATCTATGTGGATCCACAAGCTAGTATTGCTACGGGGGAAACATAGTTCAAGAACTAGGAGATGTAGTTGGGAACCTCTTTATGATACATGAATTATAGTCTCCAATCTTATGAATATATTAGTTATCCTATATTTCCTATGAGTAAAGTGACACTCCTTACTCTAGTTCACTCGGTTCTAAGCTAGAGTCCCTTTTGAAATGTCTTTAATCCTTTATTAATCATCGTAGCTTAATTTAGTTCACAGGGTCTATCCATTATATAATCATCATCATAGATCAATAATAATTTCATGAGTATTTTCCTTTCATTTAAATCTATACATGTGAGGTTAACACATTTACATAGTCACATGATAATAAGACACATTGCTAAGTTATCACCTTCCTTATAACATTTAAATCTTAGCCAACAACTCATAATCCACAGTTCAAGACATACCCATTCAACATCATTCCAACCCTATCAATATTAACATAAGATATACTTCAATACAACATCATCACTTAATCACAAGTAATCATAATTGAAGGAAAGAATTGAGATCACAAGACTTACCTAATCTCCTTCACAATGTCATCATCAAGGTCTTACAACCAAAAATACAATTCAATAAAAAAAATGGGCATAATATTATCACACAATGGTAACCAACATAATAATGAAGTCAATTGAATCACTACACAAAAATTACTCACTAGTTCATAGCCTAGAATTAGAGACTTGGGTTAAATTCATGATCTACTTCCCAACCTATGTCAATTAATCAAGGACTAGCATAATTGGATTACAATAGATCACAATCTACTGATATATTGGCATAATAACAACATAATTCACACATTAACCAAGACAATTGTATCAATACTATATAATTCAATTTAAGATCACAACCTAGGGTTAAGAGGAAAAGTCATCTTTCCACAAACTAGGTCAATGCATAAAGAAGTAGTCTAAGTGATTCATAATTCATGTTAATATACTCATAATAACCAAAATAAATCATAAAAAAAGCAATTTACAAGATCAATTTAATATTGGAAGAAAACCCGCTTGAATTTCATACTTTTGAAATCAATTTGGAGGCGCCCTTTGGGGAAAGAGATCCCAAAGGTGAAAGAAATCACATACCTCACTAATTGATAAAGTTTTATGGAAAAACATGATCCTTTGAATCCCTATAACCCTCCTTTTCTTGGTCTTCAATGGGGTTTCTTTGGGAGAGAGAAAGAAGAGAGAAGGAGGAGCAATTTTGGTTTTGGGAAAAATGAGGGTTGGGTTAGTTTACTAAAGTTAGGGTATTTATATAGGTAATTAACTAACTCAATTAGACCTCCCTTAAACCATAAATAATTATATAAAAACCTAATTAATTAACTTAACTAACCTAAAAACGTGCAGAAAAATAGTGGCTTAACAAACGAGACCCGACCAATGGGTCGTAGGTCAATCGATGGCCCAGGGACCAACCAACCTATTGGCATGTCATTTTTGACAGAGAGTTGTCCAAAAGGAATTTTGGCAAAAATGGCTTGTGTCCATCGACGGTGGTCATCAACGCCCCGTCGATTGGACTAGGCCTCGTCGATGGTCCACGTTGGTGAACACTGTCCCTTGACAACTTTAAGCCACATTGGCAAGGGTCCTCCTCAAGGTCCCTTTGTTGGTACTTAAAGAGTCATACACTGATGTTTCGATTATAAACCAACTCTAATACATGTTAGGCACCTCACCACCAAATTTCATCATTTTCCATCTCTGAAAACTTAGTCAAATAGGCTAAGGTACGTTGATACCTCTTGAACTAGTTTCCGGATGTCATGGACGTTCCTTGATTTTTTGATTCTAAAACTTCCCAAATGACTCAATTACATTATAATTAACTTACAAATAGTTTTAGTTCTTATGCTCTCATGTTAGGCTCTAGATTAGGCTGTAGACTTTTGGAGTATTACAACTTATGCAAACCTACTTTCAAAACACATTAACATGTTCAATACTATTTCATGAAGGCAACAATACACAAAACACAAATAAGTGCAAGTTAAGCAAAAGTGCATTTTCACATGAAAACTCATTTTAGCATGAACCGTTACCATAAATATGCACATTTTAGCAAAACAAGCCAAATTACATTTTATTGATTATTTCTAAGAGGATTGTTACTAACCTCAACTTTGGCTAGAATTTTGAGAAAAAAGATGAGGATAACGGGACTTCATGTCGGCCTCGTCTTCTCGTGTTGCTCCCTCAATTAGGTGGTTTCTCCATAAGACTTTTACGGAGTCCACCTATTTATTCCTGAATATTTTGACTTGGCTTTCTAAATTTTCACCAGAGACTCTTCGTAGGAGACTCTCATCCACACATAACCCTTTAATTCGGAGGATTGATACGGGGTCGCCCATAATCTTTTTAAGCATGTAAACATGAAATACCGGAATAACCGAAGTTAGTTTAGTAGGTAACCTCAACACATATGCAACTTTTTGGACCGTTGCAAGACCTCATAGGGCCCACATACAGGGGACTTAGCTTCCCCTTTTTTCCAAATCTCATCACCCCTTTTATAGGTGAAATCATAAAATAAACCGTATTAGCTACTTCAAATTCGAGGTCTCTTCTTCTATTGTTGGCACATGATTTTTTCCGACTGTAGGATATTTTAAACCTTTCTCTTATCACCTGAACCTTCTCCAAAGTTTCATAGATTATTTTGGTACGAAGGAGTGAAGAGTCACAAACATCAAACCACCCAACCAATGACCTACATCGCCTACCATAGAGTGTTTCGAAAGGTTTCATGGAAATAATTGAATGTAGCTATTATTATAAGAGAACTCAATTAATGGTAGGTGATTGTCCCAGTTAACTTTAAAATCTATCACACAAGCTATTAACATGTTTTTTTTATTGTCTTAATAGTATACTCCGCTTGACCATCCGTTTGGGGATGAAATGCGGTGCTAAGCTTCGGTTAAGTACCCAACCCTTTTTGAAAAGACCTCCAAAAATGAGAAGTGAATTGTGCACCTCTATCCGATATGATGGAAAAAGGGATCGTAGTAAGCTCACTATCTAATCAATGTATATTCTTGCATAATACTCCGTCGAATAAGTAGATTTGATGAGGATAAAGTAAGCAGATTTTTTCAATGTATCCACTATAACCCGTATTTAGTCATTTTGCCCCCGGGTTTGAGGCAACCCAACAAAAAAGTCCATATTAATTTATTCCCACTTCCAAGTAGGAACTTCCATTATTTGAGTCATAGCACTCAACTTTAGATGCTTGGATTTTACTTGTTGGCAATTCGCACATTTAGCTACAAACTTCGCTATGTCCCTTTTTAAACGATTCCACCAATATACCTCTTTAAGATCACAGTACATTTTGGTGTCACCCGGACAGATAGAATATCGGGAACATGAGCTTCTTCCAAAATCTTTCCCCTCAAATCATCAATATTCGATACACATAATCTACCTTGGTACCTAAGCACACAATCCCCCCTCAGGAGAATGACTGAATAAACTTTCTAAGTATCGATTTATTCAACTCCATGAATAGCTCAATATGTTGCTTAAACTTCACCTCAACAACTAAAGATAACTCGGAGTTATTATGAACCATAAAATCACCATTTGGGGAATTTTCCTACAGATCACCCAATCGAGCCAACCTATGAAGATCTTTCACTAGGTCATTCTGACCTTCTTCTACATGAGACGGCTAAGAGCATCCTCAACCACATTGGCTTTGCCAGGGTTGTAGAGAACACTCATGTCGTAATTTTTCAATAATTCCAACCATGTTCTTTGTCCAAGATTCAACTCCTTTTGATTGAACAGATATTGAAAAATTTTATGGTCGGTAAATACATCCACATGGTAATCATACAAGTACTGCCTCCATATATTCAAGGAAAATACTACGGCCGCTAATTCAAGGTCATAAGATTGATTCTTCTCATGCACCTTATGTTGTCTAGAGGAATAGGCTACAAACTTCCTATGTTGCATAAGGACACAACCCAAACCCACTCAGTAAGCGTCACAATATACCACAAAACCCTTGGTACTCTCCGGTAAAGTCAACACCGGAGCGGAGGTAAGCCTATCTTTCAACATTTGGAAGATTCATTCACATGCCTCCGACCACTCAAATTTCACACTCTTTTAGGTTAAGGTAGTCAAAGGAGAAATAATGGATGAAAATCCATCCACCAACCTCCTATACTACCCGCATAAACCCAAAAACTTCTAATGTCGGTTGGGGTCCAAGTTCTAGGCCAATTATTAACTGCTTTGATTTTCTTCAAATCTACCTCTATACCCTAACTTGAGATAATATGACCCAAAACACGACTGACCTCAACCAAAACTCACACTTACTATACTTGGCAAAGAGTTGGTGTTCCTTAAGGACTTGCAATGCCACCTTCAAGTAGTCCATATGTTTACCCTAACTTTTTGACTATACCAAGATATCATCAATCAATAAAATCATAAAGGAATCAAGGTTTTGGAATAATCTATTCATAAGGTCCATAAATAGTTGTCGGGGCATCAGTGAGACGAAAAGACATCAATAGGAACTCATACTGACTATACCTAGTTCGAAAAGCATTTTGGGTACATTCTCATCTCTCACCCTAAGTTGGTGATACCTTGCCCTCAAATTGATTTTTAAAAAGTAGCATACCCCTTGGAGTTTATCAAACAAATCATCAATCTGAGGGAGCGGGACTTGTTCTTTATGGTGACCTTATTGAGTTAAAGATAATCAGTGTACATCATAATGGACCCATCCCGCTTCTTTACAAACAATATTGGAGCACCCCATGGATAAATTCTAGGTCTAATGAAAAGATTGTCTAATAAATCCTTGAGTTGAGCCTTCAACTCTTTGAATTCGGCAAGAGCCATCTGATAAGGAGGAATTAAAATGGGATTTGTATCCAGTAATAAGTCAATACCAAAGTCTATTTCCCACTCGTGAGGAATTCTGGGTAAGTCATCGGGAAAGACTTTTGGAGAATCCTTCACTACAACGACAGGCTCCATAGAAGGAATTTCGAACTCAAGATGTTAAATCCTCACAATATGATAAAGACACCCCTTTGAGATCATTATACATGATTTTTCGACAAAAGCTAATAAGACCTCAAGGAATGAGTTGTAACATGCCGTATCTAAAACAAACAAGAAATCAGCTTTTCAAAAATCTACCGGTGCAATCGACGGTTACATCGATTGATCGTATTCTGATCTATGTCTCATACTGTGAATGCATTGTTTATGTCTGAAGCCACTAAAAACTCAGCCCAGAAAATTTGACTGTGTCGAACGACGGACGAACCTACGGTCCGTAGGTGCAGACAATGATTCGTACTCTGTGTTTGTTAATCCAGAACGCATTTACCCACTCTCTAACAATAACAAGGATTGACCAGTACATTTCATAGATGGACATACGGATCATAGATGTGACCGTACGTGAATATTAGTAGATAGTTAGGTGGAAAATGTAGTAGGATAAACTACATTTGATCATAACTCTTAGCACAAAACGAATTAGGTGTCCTATAACCTATGAAATGATAGATATTTGAATAAGATTTACATAGCCCCCGAGTTTGCAAAAATTAGACCTCTAAGTAAAACATTATGTCATCTTTATTGAAGGCCTATTGAACAGACCCAACCTACGAACCCAAACGACGGACGCTCGATTGAACAATGGCCCGTTAGTTCACGTCATTGCTTGGTCCGACAACAATTAACTCTGAGGTATTTTTGTCATTTCCCACTTTATGTAAACTCTAAGATATGTTATTTTGACCCTAATCATCATATATTAGTATGTTTGAGACTAGAAACGTAAGTAATTGAAATCATTAGATCAGAACTTAGAAAATTATAAGTAAGAAAGGAGAAAAAGGTCTAGAACCCTAGTTCAAGAATGCAATAAGGTTCCATCATTTCCAGCCCCAAAATCTAAGTATTTTTTCGTGAATTCATCACTAGGTATGTGGGATTTCACTAGTGGATTTCTTTAACCCATTGGATCCCTAGTTTTCAGTCATATTCTTGATTTTCATATCATGATTAGACCTAGGGTTTCTAGAACTTCAACAGAACTTCATGAATTAATTAGTCCTATGTTCCAATTCAGATTACCATGTTATTATTCAGGTTATTGCATGAATTTCAGAACCCCAGCTTGTATTTCTTTAGTTTTGAATTACACATGCTAGGTCAGATATTTCAATTTCTTCAGATATACATGCCTCAGTTATAAATGCATAATTATCTAATTAATTGTTGCATTCTTAGTTTGCATGTTCAGTTTTGAGCTATCCAGTATCTACAAAAACTCACTCATAATTAGTAATTGCATAATTCATTCGTATTAGCATAATACTGAGTTGGACTAGGGTAGAGCGTACCCAATTAGTCCCAGAACTACTAGCCAAGTAGGTTGTAATCCCCTCTGTGGACAATCACTTTATTGATCAATCCAGCATGCCTTTATACCTCTAGTAGGGTTTATTGGGTCCTCAACTAATTCATACATTTCTAAGATTATTTTGTACAAGACTTATGCATCTTGTATATATGGCAAGATCTTGATTTTGATCTGAGAAGGTGATATTATTCTTGGATATTTTGTTCACGTATGACATATGTATCAATACGGAACTTTTGGCAGGGAAACCCAAATTCGAATCACTTGGATAGCATTTACATTTTTTATTGAATTTATTTTTATCTCCATAACATTGGGACTCTAGATTGAACCCCAACATTAACATTGTACTTTAAATTTTCTACATGGTTTCCTCTTAAATTGGCCGAAGGGTTGTGGGTTCGAAGCCCCACAACCTCTTTCATTTAATTCTTTAATTTTCTATAGGGCATTGGTAGGTTGTGGGTTTGAACCCCCACAGCCTCCTTATTTATGTTTTTAATTTCACTAGAGGCTGTGAGGTGGTGGTTTCGAACCCCCACAGCCTCCTATTTTATTTTTAATTAGAACTCACTAGGATAGGATTTTGGCAGTGAAGTTGTGGGATCGAGGCCCCACAGCCTCACCTCATTTTTTCTTATTTAATTCGCCTTTTCCTTTCAAGCCTTGAGGTCGTGGGTTCGATTCGCACACCTCACATTTTCCTTTCTTTGTTTTTTACTTCTTTCAATCGCTGTCTATAGGTCATGGGTCGATTCCCATGCCTCCCATTTATTTCTTTTAATTCTTATTCTCTTCTTACTACCCAGTTTTCCCCCAGCCCCCTTTTCTTTTTTCATGCACGCGAATTCCAGTAGCTAAAGGGTAAGGTCACAGGTTCGAATCCTGGTGGCCTCACCTCATTAATATGCATTAAATTTCCAGATTCCAACCTCCTTTTTGAACGAAATTAAAATACACTAAGATGGAATTTAATTCATAAATTTTAGCTTCGCTTCATCAACCTTTTTATGTTAGTTTCTTAGGGCATTTCACCATGCATTTAGTGCATTGGTAGGTCTAGTTTAGTAGTTACATTAGTCAAGCGTTTCAACTCAAATTAGTAACTTCACACCCCATATGAACACCATATTGTATACAACTTTTGCACATAAAATTCAAGGACTATACATTCCTTTACACAATTCCAAACAGTGACCAACTTCACTGCCACACATTGCACACACACATCACTTTTTCACATGATTCCGAACAACATAATCATTATTCACACAATTTCAAATATTCATACTTAAACATAAATATCACGAAAACACATTTAATACTTACTTTGTACCAGCAAACATACCCAACCTAAAGTTCAATGTGAGCTAGTGACAAAGACATGCAAAGGGGGAACAATAATAGTTTTTGGAATGAATATCTTGAATCTTAAGGGGTATCTTGGGAAAGGAACCAAGAGGAAAGAAACTCATTCCTTAATTGATGTTCAAACGTTGAATTTTCTGCCCAAACCTTTCTACAAAATCACGTCCAACTCACCTAAAGTTTCACCACCAACTCGACGGAAATCCCCGTTGCCTTAACGTTTTTTATTAGCTTGTTTTCTTAGATTTTTTTCGTGATTTTTCTAGTTTGGAGAACCTTTTTTATATTATATGCTCTTCACGTTAATTGGCAGAGAGAAAACAATAGAGTTGGAATGTGAGGATATGATAGATGTGAGAGAGTGGAACGTCTGAAGTTGTTTAGGCTTAGATAATGACTTAGTCAATTTAGGACTCTCCTTAATACTTAAAATATGATTTAATTAATAATACGTGAAAGGACCATTTTTCCATTAAAAATTCAGAGCTTAAATAATAAATAAATCACCATTTGATGCTTCCAATGGGGCTCAAACTCGGGTAGAGTGGCCCTTGTGAAATGGACCATTTCGGGTCAACCTAAGCCGAATTGGTTCTTTAATTAAATTAACTAATAATTAATTAATTGCTTAGGGTAATTATGATATTACTCTTTGCCTGGAAAAGACCATTTTACCCTGTACCCTCAAAACTTTAGATTTCTTCTTTTTAAGTCCAGTAATGACTCCTTCGATTGAATCTTTGTTTTTGAGAACCTTACTTGGTTGGTTCCAACCTTTACAAGCTCAACCTACTCCCCAAGTTAGTTGGCATGGTCGTAGCAAGGGTTCTGAGGTCTTGTTCTACGCGTATCTATCTGTGTGAACCTTGGTCTAATAACAAGCATTCTTGACACCATAAGAATTTATCCTATTCATTTTTAGGGTTGTTACATTTCCCCCCCCCCTTAGGAACATTCGTCCCCGAATTACACTATCACTACATATCATAATGCCAGCAAGATCAAAACATTAACACTATGCACAATCAAGCAATAGCAACAAAGTACGGAGAGATAAGAAAACATAGACTTAAGAGTAGGAAATCTAACCTCAAGAGCTGAAAAGATGAGGGTAGTGGGATCTCATGTTGGTCTCAACCTCCCATGTAGCACCCTCAACAAGATGATTTCTCTATAATACCTTCACTGTGGCAATCTCCTTGTTCCTCAGTCGCTTGACTTGTCTTTCTAAGATCTCAACAGGTACCTCCTCATAAGACAAGTCTTCATCTCCCCAAGCCTTCCACAGGTAGAATCGATGATGGATCACCTAGGAACTTCTTCATCATATAGATATGAAAGACTGGACGTACAAAAGCTATCTCCGCAGGCAATGCTAACTCATAGGCAACCTCACCCACATAATGTAGGATCTCTTATGGCCCAACATACCTCGGACTCAGCTTCTCTTTTCTACCGAATCTCATCACCTCTTTCATAGGTTATATCTTCAAGTAAAACTGGTCACCAACATCAAATTCTAAGGACCGCTTTTTGTTGTCTGCATATGACTTTTGTCAGCTGTAAGTAGTAACCAACCTGTCCCTAATCACTCTAACCTTCTCTAAGGCCTCATGAATGATATCTGGACCCAAAATGGATGACTCTTCAACCTCAAACCACCCAACTAGATATCTATACCTCCTACCATATAGGGCCTCAAACGGTGCCGTCCAAATGCTAGAGTGATATCTATTATTATACGAGAAATCTATCAAACGCAGATGGTCATCCGAGCTACCTCTGAATTCAATAACACACACTCTCAACATGTCATCGAATGTATGATTGGTGGGCTCTGCCTGCCCATAAGATTGAGGATGAAAGGCATTACTACGCTCCACCGGCATGCCCAAGCTTTTCTAGAAAGATCTTCAGAAATGTGAAGTAAACTGAGCTCCTCTATCTGAAATGATAGACAATGGAATCCCACGCCACCTCAAAATCTCATCAATAAAAAGTCTAGCATAATCCTCGGCCTGTAGGTAGACTTCATAGGGATAAAGTGAGCAAACTTAGTCAATCTGTCTACAATAACCCATATGGAGTCATGCTGCCTCCTAGTCCTCGGAAGACCAAACACGAAGTCCATATTAATGGCCTCCCATTTCCAAGTCGGAACCTTAATAATCTGAGTCAGACCACAGGGCTTAAGATGCTCTGCCTTAACCTGCTGGCAATTAGGACACTTAGCCACATATTCTGCAATGTCCTTCTTCAAGTCATCCCACCAATAGATCTGCTTAAGATAATGATACATTTTAGTCGAACTTAGATGTATGGAATATCAGGAATCATGAGCCTCTGCCACAATCGTTGTCCGCAAATCATCCACATTCTGTACACACAACTATATAAGTATGTCATCACCTCCCGAAGCGAAAGACTCATTCATTTTTAACAATCCTGAGCCTTTCAGCTCCATCAACACAGAATTAAGATGCTGACCCTTCTTGAATTCAACTACCAAGGATGATTCAGAACTAGGATGAACTGAAACACCTCCACTAGTAGAGTCAACCAATCGCACACCCAGTCTGTGTACCTCCTTGGAAAACTCATGTGCGTCGTACTCCCCATTCTTATCCTGCTCAAAGCATCAGCCACAACATTAGCCTTACCTGGATGGTAGTACACATTAACATCATAATCCTTCAACATTTCCAAACATCTCCACTGACGTAGATTCAACTCCCTCTGTGTGAACACGTACTTGAGACTCCTATGATCTGTGAACACATCCACATGCACTCCATACAAATAATGCCTCCACAGCTTCAATGCAAACACCACACCTGCCAACTCCAGGTCTTGGGTGGGATAATTCTTCTCATGAACTTTGAGCTGTCTGGAAGCATAGGATATCACCTTACAAGCTTGCATAAGAACATAACCCAAACAAACCCTAGATGCATCACAATGAATAGTGTAATTCTCACAACACTGAGGCAGAGTAAGAATCGGGGCTAATGTGAGTCTGTCCTTGAGTTCCTGGAAACTCTTCTCACAAGTCTTCATCCATTTAAACTTGGCTTTCTTTTTCGTCAAAACTGTCAATGGTGAAGTAATGGAAGAAAAGCCCTCCACAAACCTACGGTAGTAACCATCCAACCGCAGAAAGCTACGGATGTCAGTGGGAGTAAGGGGCTTTAGCCAGTTCTTAACAGCTTGAGTCTTTTTGGGTTCAACCTATACACCTCAATCGGACAAAACATGACCCAAGAAGGTCACTGATCACAACAAAAATTCACACTTGCTAAATCTAGCATACAACTGATGTTGTCTAAGTACCTGCAAGGTTAGTCTCAAATGTTTTTCATGCTCTTCCTTTGTCTTAGAGTAGATAAGAATGTCATTAATGAATACTATGACGAAAGAGTCAAGGTATTCACCGAAGACTATGTTCATGAGATCAATAAATGCAGCAGGTGCATTCGTGAGAGCAAATGACATAACAAGAATTCATAATGAATAATGGGTACGAAAGGCTGTCTTTGGGACATCTCCATCCCTAACCCTAAGCTGATGATACCCTGAATGAAGATCAATCTTAGAGAAGAAACTAAAACCTTGGAGATGATCGAAAAAATCATCTATTCTGGGAAGTGGATACTTATTCTTTATAGTGACTTTGTTGAGCTGTCGATAAACGATAGACATTCTAAGGATCGCATCTTTCTTCTTTAAAAACAACACTGGAGAGCCCCACAGGCATATGCTCGGCTTAATAAAACCCATATCAGTGAGATATTTTAACTGAGCTTCAACACTTTGAGTTATGATGGAGCCATTCAATAAGGAGGAATTGAGGTTGGTTTAGTATCAGGTTCTAAGTCGATACCAAAGTAAATCTCTCGAAGAGGAGGGACTCCAGTCAAATCTTCAGGAAACATATTTAGGAACTCATTCACTACAGGCACTGAGTCTATGGAAGGAATGTCATGATGTAAATCATTAACACTCACAAGATGACATAGTAATCCCTTGGACATCATTTTATTGTCCTTAAGATTTGAAATCAAGGGCTTAGGACGACTCAAATTGTACCCCTCCCAGACTAAGTATTCTTCATTAGGGAAGAGAAATCTTACCACTCTTCTACAACACTCCAAGCAAGCATAACAATTGTGAAGCCAGTCCATGTCAGAATTACATCAATATCATGCATGGGTAGTTCAACCAAGTCCGCACACATAGTCCTACCACATACAACTATAGGGCAATTATTTTATACTCTTTCAGTTCTTACACTTTCTCTTAAAGGCGTACTACCTACTATAGGATCATCCAGAACTTCAGGTAGTATTTTAAAAGTAAGAGCAAGCAGAGGAGTCACAAAGGAAAGTGTAGACCCTGGATCAAGTAGAGAATAAACAAAAGTTAAGAATACTTGCGGCATACCTGTGACCACATCAGCGTACTTCTCCTGCTCATCCCTGCCCTTCAGGGCATAGAATTTGTTCCTCTCGGAGGCTCGGCTACTGCTACACTCTGTGGGTTAGTCCTATGCTGAGCATTGCCTCTAGCCTGACCTCTATTCTGTGGACAGTCTCTCACCATGTTTCCACTCTTACCACAACCGAAGCAGGCATTAGTGCCCTTTCTGCACTCTCCACTATGAGCTCAGCCACATTTAGCATAGTTTTTCTTAGGACACTGCATCTCACCGCCATTGCCTCTCTTGGGTTCAGGTCTGCCTCTTCCAGGTGATGTACTCCTGTGAGCGTTATAATTCTGAAAAATCTGTTGCCCCTTCTTGAACTTGGACTGCTCATGGACTCAAAAATTGTTTGTGTGGCCTCCATAGTTGGGAACTGCCTGATCTTAAGTCGTAGGCCCCCTAACATCACGAACACCTCTCTTCCTGCGGTTGTCCTCTACCTGTTGTACATGCACCATCAACCTGGAAAGGTCCATATCATTATGGATCATCGCAGAGCAACACTCCTCCTTCAGGTCTTCATTGATTCTTGTGAGGAACCTGCTCATCTCATTTGTGCTGTTCGAAACCAAGGAAATAGCATACCTAGATAATTTCAACAAAGCTCAGTACTCTCCTCAATCTTGCTATTATATACTAAGGAAATTAACATACCTTGATAGCTTAACAAAATTTAGGGAATACTGCCAGACCGTCATAGAGCCTTGTTTAAGGTTGATGAACTCCTCAACCTTGGATTCCCTCATCACTCTAGGGAAGAACCTCTCCAGAAATGTTGTCTTGAACAACTCCCAAGTGACTGGCACTCCACCCAAAGCACGTCTATCTTTCCACATCTTGCACTAAGTCTGTGCAACATCCTTGAGATAATAGGAAGCCAACTAAGCCTTCACAGTATCTGTGGCCCCCATAGCCACCAGAATCTTATGTACTTCATCCACAAACTCTTGAGGATCCTGTGATTTCTTAGACCCAATGAAAATATGAGGGTTCATCCTCGTGAAGTCTCGCAGCCTATCAGCCATGCTGCGAACCATTGGGTTCTCTCTATGAACATCCTTTCGGTTGACTTGGGCAGTCATAGCCTGAGCCTACATCATAATAGCCTGTGGCATCTGATCCAGAGATTCACTCGCCTCGGCATCAGTCAACGCAGCTGGGTTAACTGGGATGGCCACTCCTTTAGCTGAAGCCTGGGGTGGATCCTGATTTCCCCCAGCAGCTGCTCCTCCTCTCCTCTTAGCATTAGCTCTCCTAGTGTTCATTCTTTGAAAAACAACAAGGATTGATGTTAGACATGCTCATAGCACCAAGGACTCAGACATTAGGAAAAGCACGATTAGATCAGAAGAAGGGAAATTTTCCTACGTATCATGCAGTCTCTAATCTAGGATAGTGGCGCACTTTACTACCATGACTTAGAAACTACTCAATGTGATTGATGTGAACTTATTATCCTCGGAATTTTACCTAGCTCTCTGATACTAACTTTGTCACGACCGACATTTAGACTACGTCATTCTTACTTAACATAGATTAATTTTAGCGGAAAATTTGAATTTTTTTGTCTATTAACATACTTATAAAAAGATTCTCATTAAAACGTTATTGTTCACCATCAACTATCTAACATTAAGAGATAAATAACTAAAAGAAATAGTTCAATTCTTTTTAAGTGTATAATTGCCAGAATGGCACCAATACATAGACTGAATAAAAATAGGAAAGTAACGCCAGTGGAACATGCTCCACTAACTCAACTCTAAAACTAAGCTAGAGTAAAAAACAGTAGAATTCTCGAAATCATGAGGACATACAAACTCTGGATGAATGCTGGACGTTCGGATAACTGCAGTGATGATCTTGTAGCTCTATCGTCCACCTGTTCCTCACCTAAAATAGTAGAGTTTGTATAGGGTTAGTACACACTTGTACTAAGTATGGATATATGCAAGTACACACTAAGGACATGCATGAGAATGAATAGCTCTTTCCTAACTACATGATTTTTGGTAGTCAAGATAGTGGACTTGCAAAATTGAGATTAGGGAAGTTTCCAAATTTGGATTAGAAAAGTCAATGAGTTTTCCATGTTTGAATTAGGAAATTTATGCCATGAGAATAACATACATCAACAGATGGGGCCTCAACTAGGGGGTCTTCACTAGCAAACACACAGTCTGCTTTGTACATTCATACGTACTCCATCTTATTTCATTCATAGGCCAGTGTAAACACCAGCTATACCTAGGATGTAGTTTAAGAATTTCATTAGGTTCTTAGTGCAATGACCAAGAATGACCTAATGTCATTACTTGAATCTAACTCCCCTTTTCATTATCCTATCCTAACACCTTTGGTTTCATACATTTCATTACGTGCATCATTTGAAGCTGGACTCATTCTTTCATTGGGAACATGTGAGCATCTTAAAATCCAGTGTCTCCCCCCAAACCGAAAAGAGGTGGAATCACAGGGCAAAGTGGACCATAACATGCTAGCGTACATGGGAATTTATCCCCACTAGATCCCTATATTGGCTGTATAGGTTTTGAAGACTAGGAGATATAGGGAGACCCATACCCGGCAAGCTGGATAGTCTCACCTCATGAGAGTTATGTGAACCTCTGATACGCTCAAACTTACTTCTCAAATAAGAGGTAAAGCGGTGGTGTCAAGTAAATAACCCAACTAATGAGGTTGAGATCGTTCCCACGAGGAAAATAGTTTGGACTTAACTTCAATCTATTATTACTATTGTTCAGTCAATTACATCCTTGGAAAGCAAAAATGATAAAAACGGGGGTTTTCTATTTCTAAATAAATGAAAATAACTAGCAAAATTAAAGGAGACAACTAACAGCTTTAAATGTTGGAGTTTAATCAATTAACCAAAGTAACTAGGGTTTACATGTTCCCCACAGGTTTATAACTTGATAATTCTAACTATAACGATTCTTTCCTAGTATCTTGCATTCAAAGTGATAAGTTATGTATTTCCAAATCCTTGGTCCGGCATCTAGAAAATTTCACTCCGCACCTTGAACTGGCTACGTGTGTTGCTATACTAACCCTTATCTTTACCTCATATTAAGCATCGTATTCGATATTTGACTAAGTTATTACCTCGTACCAATCAATACTAGCCTATTAGATATTATACACTAAATCTATGTTGATAATTCTTTTCCTATTATCTACCTCCTTTGTCCGGCAAGTAGCATTAAGGCGAATTCTAATGTTGTTCATCCTTTAAAAAGACTTCTAAGATAAAGAATTATCAATACATGCAAGATACTATTCTAGAATTGTTATTTTAGTTAGGTTTTACCTTTATTATTTCCATATGGTTCCCACAACCCTAGTTATGGAGTTTAGTTACCCATAGTCATAATCACAATATTCAAATATATGGTATAAGAATTCATGTACTTACTTTAATGAGAAAGAGTAAAATCCGAAAGTTTGCTTGATTAATCAATAAAAATCACCAACAATCAATTACAAGAATCTCACAAAAGGTCTAGAAAATAATCAAGAGTCTAACAATAATCAAGGGCCTAACCAAATAATCCAGAGTCTAACCTCCAAAAGAAGGTTTTTCGAACTATTTATAAAAAAATAAAAACCTAATTACATAAGGACTCTATTTGTTGGAAATCTGTCAAAACGCGGCTGGGTTGACGGACCTCCTGATGGATCGTCGTGGTCACGATGGACCGTCATGGACTTCATCATCCCATACTTATTCAATTTCTTCTGCTGCTCTCTTCATTATCCTCGATGGCAAATATGACGGATCATGACAAGCACAACGGTCCGTCGAGGGTCTCCATTCAAAAACACCTAAATTCTTGGAATTAAGGTACTCGGACTAATTCTCTGAACTTCATGACGAACCAGCAGGACGTACCGTTATGGATACGACGGTCCGTCACGCACTCCGTAACCCCACACTTGGTCAGATTTCCCAATTTTCCTTCAGAAGCAGCACTACAATGCCACCTACGGACCGTCACGGGCACGACGAACCATCACAAGCTCCCTAGGTGGTACTTTTCTGTATTTCTCGCTCAAAAACCTCCGCATTCCTCTTTTAGACAGATTTCCAGCAAATAAAGAGAAACTTACATAAAAATTAGCACAAAAAGGCTTTTGTACACACTAAACTTAAGGAAAAAGTATTAATAATACCGTGAAACCACGGTATATCAACACCCTGAACTTATCTTCGTTGTTTGTCCTCAAGCGACGCACTATGACTCAATACAAAATCTTCGTACAATAGTATCCCTGTTTTATCTTTCGCAATCATTTGGATATCAATCCCGATCAATCTCATCATATTTATGCATGCTATCACTATTAGGCTTGAATTATGTGGAATCAGACCATGACACAGACTCACCATGCACTAACACCTATCATCTTCAATTTCTCACCAAGGTGCTAATATTTCCGGTACTGCAACTAATGTCCTCACTTCAAAACAAAGTCCTCATTTTTCACACAATGATTTCAGTTTGAGTATAAGGATTACTTTTCAACACTCATTCTCAGAACAAATTCACACTCATTCATACATATTTCCATAAATTTACCCTTATTTTCACAACTTTAAGTTCGCTATGCAACTCTTAGGATCCTGATAGGACTTTCTTAGCTTATAACATATGCTCAAGGTCAGGTAGGGTATATTTAGGTATACTTTAGTGATTTTTTGCCCTCCTTTACATGTCGGCTAAACATACCATTTTCTATCATTTTATTTTTTCCAGTTTCTCATACTCTTTCACCTTTGCTGTTTTCCCTTTTTTTTCTTCATTTGTGTAAGTGAATCTCTTCTTTTCTTGCTTGTATTTCTTGTATATATTTTTTCTTTACTTTTCTTTCAACTAATTCTTCTGTCACTTTACTTTTGTTCTTTCTCTCTCTTTGTTCTTTTAACCTGACATTCCAAAGTATTCCTCATAATAGCAACCCTCAACTCATGGCTTTGCCATGAGTCAAAGTACAAAATACCCAAAGTTGGGTCAGATCCATAAAAAGGGTTGTTTACTGCATAAGCCACCCTCAACTTATGCTTTTGGCATATGTTGAGGTGCACATGTCAATGGAGGGACCAGGGCCAACACATTATTCTCAGAAAAGATCAGTTAGGGTGAAAAACAAAGGTCTAGTTTATGCTCAAATCATTTGGATCAAAGAAGGATAAATTTCATTCGGTTTTCTTTTATTTAGGCTAAACAATGGACTATATTGAATAATGGCCCATGATCCTTTCCTAATTGTCTATTACAGCTTACTTTTAGCAGAACTAACCAGGAAGTTCTAGCTCAGTACAAATAGTGGACTATCCAAATCTTCCTCACACTCACTTGACATCTCATTACTCTACAAGATTATCTGACACCTAGTTAGACTTTTAGACTTAGGGTCATGCAGTGGTGTACCTTTATGTCATGCTTAGAGACACACCTTTATCAATTACTATGCCTAATCATGCATCATTTTCCATTTTATTAGGATATCATTTTAGCCATCATGCTTCAAAATTAAACTATGTACACAAGATATAGACATGCCAGTTAAACAAAAAAAGTAATCAGTCTCTTGGGGTAAAAGAACACAGGCAAGAAAACCCCAAAAGAGGACAGTGAATTGGGCTACTCAGACTTCACCCTAGCACTCACTTTCTATTTACCTCACCCCCAAGAAAAAGACATGCAATTGTCCCCAATGCATAAAAAAATTGAAATACTAGAGTGTAGGTGAAGAAAACCTAGGGAGGAGCGCCGACGATCAGCAAGCTGGTGGGTCCGGTTCCCTGGAACCCAATACCTCTGATCTGAACACCCTCAGTGGTTTCCTCTGCATCAACAGCACTATCAGCAGTGCCTCCCGCTATCTCCACAGTTTTGGATCTAGAAGCCCCAACAACTAACTCTCCTGCTCTCATCAAACGCGCCTTCTCCTCAGCAAGTGAGGCTCTCCTCGCAGCCTCCATCTCACGGCGCTCCTTATTTCGTGCTCGAGCTTCATCCTCCTCTCAACCCCTTCTCCTCTTGGCATTCTCTCGAGGTGGAGGTGGTGGAATCTCTGAAGTGGCGAATAGGGCCGTCATCACTGTGTATTCAGCAGGCTCTGCAGAAGGGGCCTCAAACTCAGGCACCCTAGCCTCGAAGATCATATCAAAATCTGTGCGAAGACTGTCGACCGCAGACTGAAGGGTCGACACATCCAACGGAGGGACAGGATGGGCTAGCACACGCAACTCAAAATCATCCAAGCGTTGATGAACCTCAGCGATCTTTCGCTGTGTGTGCTGGACCATTCTCCGCTCCAAGCGCTCTTCTGCCTCGGCATAAGACCTCTGTATCCAAGGCTGGATATGATGCAGAAGTGTAGCTATTTGCGCCTCTTATTCTGAACCCTAGCAAGCGGGACCAGAGTGGGTTAAGGGGCTGAGCGAGAGGAGCTCGGGGCAGTGCTACTACCCGGGATAGACTCGACCGCGTTAGAGTCTGTGAAATCCACCTGCGTAGTCGTGCGGTCATGTGCTATCGTATCAGCAATATTGTCACCAATTGGAGGTAACTCTGGACGGGGCCCTCTGCGTTGATCCAACTCATTGGCCTCATCCTGATGAGGCCGATATCAATAGTGCCTAGAGAGGTCTTGAGATGATCAACGAGTCATATAGGGACACCTGCGGACCTGCATAGAGAATACATCATGCACGGGAAAGGGTAAGTAGTTGTGACTTTAAAAGCCCTCTCATGCATGACCGCCTGTAGAAGCCATGCAAAATCCACCTCAAACTCGGCTATCATCCCCGCCATCAGTACTGCTCGATCCCATGTGAGGATATTATCAACGGCTGTGGGAGAAAGGCAGTGGCGGACAATCAACCACAAAAACTTCGCCGTGAAAGTCAGCTTGGCCTTCTTGATAGCCCCCTTCGGCTCGGTCACCCAGTCGTCACCCTCTCCATTAACGGACAAGTGCAGGGACATCCACCTCTTGCTGGTCTCTCTCAGCGATGGCTCACACAGGAATTGGACATCTTTAAAAATATGCCATCGGTAGTCAAACTCGGCTGTGAGATGGGTCCGATTAGCATCAACATTCTCGCCGTATAGAAACCGGCGAATGTCAGGCAGGGAGATATCAACCTGAACGCCACGTACTCGGACCTGCTCCAGTGGGGCCTGTTTGGCGGGGGCAGCCCACCTATCAATCTGTGATCAAAGAGCGCTACATAAGATGCGTAGAACTCTCGGACCAGCTCTTCACTTTAACGTCCCAATGGATGCGCAGTCCACGCTAGTCGATGTCTGGTGAAGAGATTGTGGATCTCTGGCATCGTCGGGAGACTTCCCGTAAGGACCCGCCGCTTTAATGTAAGTTTCCTAGTCATGATTCCTTTGTCATTCAAGAACATTGCTTCACAATAGACTTGATACTGCCCGTCGACACACCACCGGTTGGGCCTGTCGGTCACCGGGGTGAGCACAATTCGGTGAACCGTGTATGGATTCTGAACTTTCAGCCTCATCGGACGAGGCAGACTCTGCAGCGGGGGCGGGGGCGAGAACCTCAGCAGATCCGGAGGCTTCCTATGACCGCGAAACTCCTAAGGAGCCAGACGCTCCTTCTTCATTAGTAACTTACCAAGAAGGTGTGCATGTCAGTGTGCGCTCCTCATCAGACTGGGAGGCAGTGACTACGCCAAACGCCACCTTTTTGGGTGTGCCTCTAGCAGCGCGTGCAGATCGGGATGGGGTGGAAGTGCCTGGGGGCACGTACTCGGGGTCATGCTCATTATCAGAGCCAATGACCAGGAGGGCAGACGGGGTGACAGACTTTGATCGCCCGCATGCGTAGACTCGAAATTATCACACAAAATAAATAAAAGTGTTAAGATGTAATGACATTTCTATAGTAACAGTGAAACACGATGGGCCAAGTGACGGCTCGTCGTGAGTATGAAGACCGTCAAGGGGTCCGTCGTGTCTTACTTGGACTTTGTTTATATGGAGAACCCTGACGGACAATCTCTAACAAGTATGACGGTATGTGCAGGACGGACCATCACAGGTACAACGGTCCATCGTAGGTGTCCGTCAGAGGACACTTGAAAAAAATATGGAGACCCTTAGGAGAGGGGTCTCTGACCATTATAACGGTCATGCAGGACGGACCGTCGTGGTTATGATGGTCCGTCGTAGTTGTCCGTTGGAGGACACTTGGAAAAAGTGAGAGACCCTTAGGAACAGGGTTTTGACAACCAGAACGGTTGTGCAGGACGATCCATTGTAGGGATGATGATCCGCAGCATGTGTCTGTTGGAGGACACTTAGAAAAAGTGAGAGACCCTTAGGAATAGGGTCTCTGACAACTAGAATGGTTGTGCAAGATGGACCGTCATAGGGATGACGGTCCGTTGCATGTGTCCGTTGGAGGACACTTAGAAAAGGTGAGAGACCCTTACGAATAGGGTCTCTGACAACCACAATGGTTGTGCAGGACGGACCATCATGGGAACAACGGTCCATCGCATATGTCCTTTGGTGGACACTTGGAGAAAATTGGACAGTGGGGTGTTAGGGCTGTTGGAACGGACCCAATGACGGTCATTGTGGGTACGACGGTCCGTCATTGGGGTCTCGTTCTGTAACTTAGTGACAGAACTGGGGATGCCCCATTCATCCGCTATGACCCAAATCGAATTGGTAGTGTTTTAACCTACATTTGTCTAACCCAAATACCTAGTAAACTAGCAATGCTAAAAAACCTATTTCTAGCGTTTTAACATGGAAATTTCGAGGATTTTTAACCTAGGTCAGATAGAATTTTCTTAAAGAATGAACATATCAAGAAGAACTAGGCTAGTACTAATTGATAAAAAAAAATGCAATATAAATTAGTATAAATTAGAGAGACATACCTGAGAATTTGAGAAAAACAAGAAGGAAAGGTACCTGGTGATCAAGAAGACACCCAGAGCAGCAGCTCAGACTAGTAGATGATGAATTTTAGGAATTTGAAGAATTTGGGGGAAATGATCGGTTGTAAGAGAGAGGGGTATGATCTTTGAAAGTTTAAAAGAGAGGGAAATGGGAGAAAGAGTGAAAGAATAGGGTGAAATGAAGGGGTGGGGGTGTTAAATGTTGAATTTTTTTTTTAAAAAAATGTCGGGTCAGGTCGGGTACGCTATATTAATGACGCAACGATTCCCCGACGACGGTCCGTCTAAGTTGTGACGATACGTTGTTGGTTCTGTCACCTGTTCCCTAGTTTAAAATTAACAGAAAGACGTACCTGGCACGACGGATTCATGCGACGGTCCGTCGCAGGATCAACGGTCCATCGCTGTATCCGTCAGTGACTGCTGCAGAGTAATTTTCTGCAGAATTTCCTGGTGATGTGCCTGCAAATTTAAAACCCATTAGTAGAAAATTCTACCATTACTAGAAAGAAAAACTATAAGTATTGGGTTACCTCCCAACAAGCGCGTGATTTAATGTCGCGGTACGACTGAGTACACTTGATTACTCAGACTTCATCAAGATTGTATGCCTCGATCACTTCATTCGCTGATTCTGCATGCCCGAAATAGATTTTTATGCGTTGTCCATTCAACTTGAACCGCACACCCTCCTTAGTTTCCAACTCAACTGCTCCATGAGGGAATAGTTGGGTAACCAAGTAAGGACCAGTCCATTTGGACTTGAGCTTGCCTGGAAACAAGCGCAACCTAGAATTGAATAAAAGCACCAAATCCCCGACAAAAACTCTCGTTTTTCAATTTTTTTGTCATGGTACTTCTTCATCTTTTCTTTGAATAGATCTGAGCTTTCATAAGCTATCAGGCGAAATTCATCTAGTTCATTCAACCCAATTAACCGTTGGTCTCCATCTTCTCTCCAATCCATTTTCAACTTCTTCATAGCCCACATGGCTTTATTCTCTAACTCAACCGGAAGATGACAAGCTTTCCCATATACAAGTTGGTATGGAGACATACCTATGGGAGTCTTATACACTGTCCAGTAGGAACAAAGAGCATCATCAAGCCTCCTTGACCAATCTGTTCTACTAGCGTTCACTATTTTTGACAATATCTGTTTGATCTCCCGATTCGACACTTCAACTTGCCCACTAGTTTGAGGGTGGTAAGGAGTGGACACATTATGGAGAACTCAATAATTCTCCAATAACACCTTGAACAATCTGTTGCAGAATATGGAGAACAATAGCTTTGGAACCTCCTCTATAGATGGTTTCGCGGCTGGGGACTCGCGACTCTTCATATGTAACTCATATTTCTTCGGTTTAAACCGAACATCACCTCGATCAAGAGCCGCGACTAATGACTCATACTCTTCAATGCAATCGCTATCAAAATTCATTATCACTACCGCTAATGCTTCTACACCTAGACGTTCTTCTATTTGTGTCTCAAATGTCTCACCAATATTGTAGGACATAGTAGATACCGATTGAAGCTCACCACTCTGCCTCATGGACCTACAAATGTTAAAGGTCACTTCCTCGTTGTTCAACCGAAATTTCATCTGCCCCTATTCCATATCTACTAAGGCTCTTCCCATAGCAAGGAATGGCCTCCCAAGAATAATGGGCAGTTCGAAATCGACTTCACAATCAAGAATAACAAAATCTACCGGAAATATGAACGACTCCACTTTTACTAGCACATCGTGGAGTATCCCTATAGGCCTTTTCACTATTTGATCAACCATCAGTAGCCGCATCACAGTGGGCTTTGGATCACCCAAACCCAACTTCTTGAAAATCGAGAGGGGCATGAGATTTATGCTTGCCCCCAGATCGCATAATGCTTTCGCAAAATGTAATAGCCCGATTGTACAAGGAATAGTGAACGCACCCGGATCTTCTTTCTTTTGTACCAGAGATCTTGTAGCAATAGCACTACAATGTTGCATTCTATCATCATCCTCAAAAGTGACCGATCTTTTCTTTGTAACCAGATCTTTCATAAACTTGGCACAACCGGGCATTTGTTCTAAAGCTTCTACCAAAGGGACATTGATAGACAGTTGCTTCAACATTGTTATAAAACGCCAATATTTACCATTCTTGGTCTTTTTCAATAATCTTTGAGGAAATGGGTGTGGTGGCCTAGGCATGGGAGTTACCTTTTTAGGCACTTCAGCATCTTTTACAGTGTTATCCTCAACTTCACCATTAATATCTACCACATTATCAGTATATTTTGTCACCTTTTTCTCATTAGTCGGCATAGGTGGGTCAATGGTTTGCTTGCCACCGCGAGTAGTGATTGCCATACAATGTCCATTATTTTTCTGATTTTGGACAGTGTTGCTAGGAAGAGTGTCGGGTTGCCGTGTGTTCACGGTCGCAAATAGTTGGGACAATTGTAACTCAAGTTGCTTAATCGATATTGCATGTGTATCGACTTTTTTCCCAATACCCGCTAAATCATTCCTCAACTCTTTATTGTGCTCATCACTAGCATTGAACCTCCTCATCATTTTATGCAACATATACTCAACTCCCGCCATACTACCTCCACCATCCCTAGGAGTAACTTCACAATTTTGAGGAGGAACATAGGGCCCATTACTCTCATTTCTATTACCATAGTTACCCCTGTTGAAGTTAATGTCGCGGTTGTAGTTTCCATCTCGGACATAATGACCCTCAAGGTTGTAGTTACCATAGTTCCGACCTTTGTTCCCATGACCTTGGCGCCAATTCTTATGATTAGAGCCTTGGTCACTTGGTCGGAAACCCCCCGTCTGCTCATTTACCTCATAGGAATCCTCCTCATAATAGCACTCATCATTTTGTGGCAGTGGTTTCGACAAGTAGTTGACTGCATTTATCTTTTCTGCACCCCCAGTGACATGTTTTAGTACCAACCCAAGCTTAGTTCTCATCTGAGCCAATTCTTCACGAATCTCATATGTGGGTGGGTTGTGAGTGGACTGCACTGCGAAGGTATTTCTCCCGGTATCTGACTTCCTAGTACTCCAAGCTTTATTATTCCGCGAGTTTTTCTATAATTTTTCAGCAATCTCAGCATAAGGACACTCCCCATAAGATCCACCTACTATAGTGTCAAACACCGCTTTATTATTATCATCATGTCCCCGATAGAAGTATTCCTTCAGTGACTCATCATCTATACGCTGATTTGGGACACTTCTCAAGAACGAGGTGAATCTATCCCAAGAACTACTAGTTGACTCTCCTGGTAGTGCAACAAAGTTGTTCACTCTGTCTTTGTGGTTTAGTTTCTTGGAGACCGGATAGTAGTGTGCTAAGAAAATATCCCTTAGTTGGTTCCAAGTGAAAATTGAGTTGTACGGGAGATCAGTGAACCATATAGCAGCCTCTCCCGTCAGTGAGAGAGGAAACACCTGAGCCCTATTACATCCAAGTCCAAGTCAGGCCTCCCTACACAGCTTTTACACACTGCCCTAACCTTAGCTATATGGGCATGTGGATCCTCAGAAGGTAGCCCTGAAAATAAACCTCTGGCAGTGAGCATTTGCATCATGATACTAGTTACCACAAAGGTGTGGCCTGGTGGTAGAGGGGGCAAGACAAGTGGCCCTTCGGAGTCTACTATATTGTCATAGCCTCTGTAGTATTCTTGGGGCCATGGAGAGGGATTTTGTCCCCTCTGTTGGTGTTCAACCAGAACATCGGGTAACAACATACCATGAACATCAATCGGAGCTGGGATGTTCTTATTTGGATGATCATCATTGATTCCCATGTTTCGATTCATGTTGCGTACTGTACGCTCTAATTCGTGATCGTAGGGAAACAAGGGTTCTCTTCCTCTCTGTGTATTTGGCATACAAGGAAGATGGTTCTGCAAGAATAAAAAACAATATAACAAAGTAAAATCAAGAAAATATCAACTAAACTATAGTAATAAGTTTAAATTAATCTAAAAGTTACTCTCCCAGGCAGCGGCGCCAAAATTTGATATGCTCAAACTTACTTCTCAAATAAGAAGTAAAGTGGTCGTGTCAAGTAAATAACCCAACTAACGAGGTTGAGATCGTTCCCACGAGGAAACTAGTTTAGACTTAACTTAAATCTATTATTACTATTGTTCAGTCAATTACTTCCTTGGAAAGCAAAAATGATAAAAAGGGGGGGTTTTCTATTTCTAAATAAATGAAAATAACTAGCGAAATTAAAGGAGACAACTAACAGCTTCGAATGTCGGAGTTTAATCAATTAATCAAAGTAACTAGGGTTTAAATGTTCCCCACAGGTTCATAGCTTGATAATTCTAACTATAACAATTCTTTCCTAGTATCTTGCATGCAAAGTGATAAGTTATGTATTTCTAAATCCTAGGTGCGGCATCTAGAAAATTTTACTCCGCACATTGGTCCGGCTAAGTGTGTTGCTATACTAACCTTTATCTTTACCTCATATTAAGGATCGTATTCAATATTTGACTAAGTTATTACCTCGTACCAATCAATACTAGCCTATTAGATAGTATACACTAAATATATGTTGATAATTCTTTTCCTATTATCTACCTCCTTGCTCCGGCAAGTAGCATTAAGGCGAGTTCTAACGTTGTCCATCCGTTAAAAATACTTCTAAGCAAAAGAATTATCAATGCATGCAAAGACACTATTCTAGAATTGTTATTTTAGTTAAATTTTACCTCATTATTTGCCTATGGTTTCCACAACCCTAGTTATGGAGTTTAGTTACCCATAGTCATAATCACAATATTCAAATATATGGTATAAGAATTCATGTACTTACTTCAAAGAGAAAGAGTAAAATCTGAAAGTTCGCTTGTTTAATCAACAAAAATCACCAACAATCAATTACAAGAATCTCACAAAAGGTCAAAAAATAATCAAGAGTCTAACAAAAATCAATTTCTTCTGCTGCTCTCTTCATTATCCTCGACGGAAGATATGACGGATCGTCACAGGCACAACGGTTCGTCGAGGGTCTCCGTTCGAAAATACTTAAACTCTTTGAATTTGGGTACTGGGACTACTTCTCTGAACTTCATGATGAACCAACAGAATGGACCATTATGGATACGATGGTTCGTCTCGCACTCCGTAACCCCACACTTGGTCAAATTTCCCCATCTTCCTTCAGCAGCAGCACTACGATGCCACCTACGGACCGTCACGAGCACGACGAACCGTCACAAGCTCCATAGGTGGTACTTTTTTGTATTTCTCTCTCAAAAACCTCCGCATTCCCCTTTTAGACAGATTTCCTGCAAATAAAGAGAAACTTACAGAAAAATTTGCACATAAAGGCATTTGGAGACACTAAACTTAAGGAAAAAGTATTAATAATACCATGAGACCATGGTATATCAACCTCCGCCCTTCCCAAAAGAAGGCATCACCGCTCATAGCTAGCCCATCGGTGCTCAGTATAAAGTTCCATTTCATTCATCTCATACGTCATGGAAGCTGGCTTCTAGTATAAAGAAATCATAGCTCATTAGATGAATTTCTCATATCATCATTAGTATTAAGTGTGTTAAACTCAATACTTTCATTAGAGTGTTCTTAGAGACTGGTCTCTTCATTATCTTACACTCTCATAGGTGAGTACGTTTTGGTAAAATTTACTTAGGCTCATTTGAGATTACTCTCATCATTTACATTAGCCTCATATCATGTTGTCACCACATTCCTTATCATTAGCACCTTTGCTTTTCATAGTTACTCACCTTTTATTACGTGAATGTTCATTTCATCAGATGCCAATGCACTTGGACATTTAGTGTGTTTCACACCCTTACTTAACCCTTCTTGGGTTTCATCATTTCATTGTTCATTTCTCATTTCATTGTTCATCTGATTTTATGCCAATGCAATTGCCCATTTAGTGTATCTCACACTCATACTTAACACTTCTAGGGTTTTGTACTTTCATTACATACATCTTAGGTTCACTTACTTTTCAACGTATGCTAGACTTATAAGTCTATACACACAAACCATGGGCTTCATTCATAGTTCGTTAAGTAATTCATACATTTCTAAGATTATGTAGTACAAGACTTATGTATATTGTATATATGCCAAGATCTTGATTTCGATCTAAGTAGGTGGTATTACTCTTGTATATTTTGTTCACGTATGACTTATGTATCACTGCAGAACTTTTGTCAAGGAAACCCAAATTCGAATCACTTGGATAGCATTTAGATTTTTCATTGATTTTATTTTAAATCTCCATAACATAGGGACACTATATTGAACCCCAACATTAACATTATACATTAAATTTTCTATGTGGTTTCCTCTTAAATTAGCCGAAGGGTTGTGGGTTCGAACCCCAATAACCTCTTTCATTTTACTCTTTAATTTTTGCCAGGGCATTGGGAGGTTTTGGATTCGAACCCCCACAGCCTCCTTATTCTTGTTTTTTACTTCGCTTAAGGTTATGAGGTAGTGGTTTCGAACCCCCGCAGCCTCCTATTTTATTTTTAATTAAAACTCACTAAGCTAGGCGCGCTTGGCAGTGAGGTTGTGGGATCGAGCCCCCACAGCCTCACCTCATTTTTTCTTATTCAATTCGCCTTCTCCTTTATATCCTTGAGGTCGTGGGTTCGATTCCCATGCCTCATATTTTCCTTTCTTTATTTTTTACTTCTTTCAATCGCTGCCTGGAGGTCGTGGGGTCGATTCCCATGCCTCCCATTTATTTATTTTAATTCTTATTCTCTTCTTACTACCCAGCTGACCCAATTTCGTTTCCCCCCAGCCCCCTTTTCTTTTTACTTGCACGCGAATTCCAGTAGCTAAAGGGTGAGGTCACATGTTTGAATCCTTGTGGCCTCACCTCTTTAATATACATCAAATTTCCAGATTCCAACCTCCTTTTCGAACGAAATTAATGTACACTAAGCTTGAATTTTATTCATATTTTTAAGCTTCCCTTCCTCAACCTTTTTTATGTTGGTTTCTTAGCGCATTTCACCAAGCATTTAGTGCATTGCTAGGTGTAGATTAGTAGTGACATTAGTCAAGAGTTTTCACACAAACATAGTAACTTCACACCCCATATGAAAACCATATTGTATACCACTTTTTCACATAAAATTCAAGGATTATACATACCTTTACATATCTCCAAACAGTGACCAACTTCACTGCAACACATTGCACACAAATATCACTTTTTAACATGATTTTAAACAACATAATAGTTATTCACACAATTTTGAACATTCATACTTAAACATAAACTTCACGAAAACACATTTCAGCCATACTTTGTACCAACAAACATACCCAACCTAAAGTTCAACGGGAGCTAGTGGCAGGGACATGCAGAAGGGGAACAATACTAGTTTTCGGAATGAATATCTTGAATCATTAGGGGTCTCTTGGGAAAGGAAACAAAAGGAAAGAAACTCATACCTTAATTGATGTTCAAACATTGAATTGTCTGCCCAAACCTTTCTCCAACACCGTCTCCAACTCACCTAAAGTTTCACCACCAACTTCACGGAAATCCCCCTTACCTTATCTTTTTTTATTAGATTGGTTTCTTCAATTTTTAACGTGATTCTTCACGTGTGAAGAACCTCTGTTATATTATCTGTTCTTCACATTAATTGGCAGAGAGAAAAAAATAGAGTTTGAACGTGAGGATGTGATAAACGTGAGAGAGTGAAACGTGTGAAGTTGTTTAAGCATAGATAATGACTTAGTCAATTTAGGACTCTCCTTAATACTTAAAATCTGATTTAACTAATTATACATGAAAGGACCATTTTTCCCTTAAAAATTCAGATTTTAAATAATAAATAAATCACAAATTTGATGTTTCCAATGGGGCTCGAACTTGGGTAGAGTGGCCTTTGTAAAATGGACAATTTCGGGTCAACATAAGCTGAATTGGTTCTTTAATTAAATTAAATAATTAATTAAATAATTCCTTAGGGTAATTACGATATAACCCTTGGCCTGGAAAATACCATTTTACCCCTGTGCCCTCAAAACTTCAGATTTCTTCTTTTTAAGTCCGCTAAAGAATCCTTTGATTAAATCTTTGTTTCCGAGAGCCTTACTTGGTTGGTTCCAACCTTTCCAAGCTCAACTAACTCCTCAAGTTAGTTGGCTTGGTCGTAGCAAGGGTTCTGAGCTCTTGTTCTACGCGTATCAATCCGTGTAAACCTTGGTCGAATCGCAAGCATTCTTGACACCTTAAGCATTTATCCTATTCATTTTTAGGGTTGTTACAATGAGACTACCACCAACGTGGATAAGGGTCTCCAAATTGTCCTAGTCTTTGAGCTATGTCTTCAACATAGCTTACTATCTAGTGGATCCACCTAAGAAAGCTAGGAAGTATTTGGTTTCCCATTAACCGGTTAACCACCTCTTTTCAGTGTGGGGAAGACACTAGATTTCATGTTAGATCACATGATCTATGTCGGTTAAATGCTAAAGATTTCTTTAAGAAAGAAAGAAAGAACTAGGAAGAAAAAAGGGTGTTCGGATAGGATGACCAAAGGCTGAGGTTAGACTAAGTACTGAAGCAAGTCACTCTTAGTCTTTGCATAGAAACATCCCAATAGAAGTCTTAAAATAATATCCTAAGTCAAGCTAGCATGTTCAAAGTGAACATGAGATCAAAGAAGAAGAAATGTAAGTTAAAAGTGAACTAAGTTATCAAAAACATAACTGCATAAGTATATCAAATCATCAATGTTTGATAAGAATGAAGTTTTAACAATTATTGGCTTATGCCAATAAAGGGAGCAAATGATCAAATAATGGGCATAGACCATAAATATATGCCCCAGCATCTTTATATCATGCAAATGATCAAATAATGGGCATAACCAATAAATATTGTCTTATAAATACTTCATACCCCATTTAAAAAGAATGAAAAGAATAATTTGTAAGTAGGGTAGTCAAATCATTTCCTTAGTCTTTTGGACTAATTACCTGATTCATTGTAGGAATGGGACTACAATGAACCATTGCACTCGTAAGTAAAACATGGGATCAAAGGATGTCATTGAACTACACAAAAAAAAGAAGAAAAGACTGAAAAATAAACTAAAGTCTGGGGAAAAGATCTCTCGGCCTAAGGGGGAGAAAATATATTGATTTGTGCTCGAGTTCTTCTAAAATTATGTTCATGATTACAAAGTTTTATTTTCATATATAAATTAGTTGTCTGCTTTAAATGCATGAAAATATGTCATTATTCAATGCATGATTCATAAATAATGAATTAGGAAAGTAAAGTGACTTCACTTACCGAAAATGGAATGTTGCTATACGAAGAGCTTTCCTAGATCATGCATAGTCCTTATGTGTTTATGTTAATACACCCATACTTGGTAAAAGTGTGTACTAACCATATACAATTACTATTTTTATATGTGCAGGTATTTAAAGAAGATTGAAAATCAGTTGAAGCGGTTTGGACTAGTACCTCAAGACTTTTGTAGGTTCTCTTGAGTTCGAGGATGCCTACGCTTCATATTTTAACTATAATAGATTAGACATAGCTAGTGAATGTTTTCCCTAGAGTTTCCTTTCAAACATTTGTTCAAACTTTTTTATTGAGGCCAGTTTGGCAACTATTAATGATATTATGAATTCTTCATTTCAATTGTTCAATATGTTACTAGATGGTTGTCTATCTTGACCTATTAGTAAATAACTCTTATGAAGAAATTATATGAAGTCTAAGTACACTTCATTAAAGATAAAGATTTTTAAATTTTCCACTAAATTTAACTATATGATTGTGATGAAAGCTAAGAAAAGACTTGTATTTGACCTCTAAGGGGTTAACGACGTTGGTCACATCTAGGGTCTAGGACCCGGGTGTGAAAAACTTTGTATCAGAGCATGAGGTTAATTTACCTAGGAAATAGGGATCAAAATAACCAGGTTGCGTATTTTCTAGCTTATGGTTGTGAAGTGTACCACAGCCATGACTTAGAGACTTAGTGATATTAAGAATCTTCTCTTCTTCTACTCTTTATCGTGTTGTGTAGAGCTTTGACATTTTGTGTCATTCTAGCTTCTATTTTCCTTCTTGTGTGTGCGTGTATTAAAAATGAACACAAGAAGAAACACATGCAGGAGAGTTGTAGAAGCAACTGCTGGGGAAACCAAGCTCCTGTTCAAGCCCTAGCTGCTGGAGTTCAAGTGCATGTCAACCCAGATGCGTTGACGGATTGAGAAGTAAGAGCAGCACTGGTTCATATTGCCTAAGCAGTCACTGCTCAGGCACAGGCTATCCCAGCCCAGGTCACTAGAGAGGGTGCTCCAGTGTTGTTCACTAAGAAAAAAGGATGAAACCCTTAGAATGTGTATCGATTATCGATAACTCAACAAAGTCACTATAAAGAACAAATACCCTCTTCCCAGAATTGATGATTTATTTGATAAGCTCCAAGGTTCAAGTTTCTTTTATAAGACTTCCTTCCATACTAGGTAAGGTCATTACAAGTTTCTTGTCATGTCATTTGGTCTCACTAATGCACCAGTCGCATTTATGGACCTTACGAATAGGGTCTTCTGTGAATACCTTGATTCTTTGGTCATAGTATTCATATATGACATCCTCATATATTCTATGACCAGAGAAGAGCATGAACAACATTTCAGAATGACATTGCGAGTACTTAGGGAACACCATGTGTGTGCAAAATTCACCAAATGTGAGTTTTGGCTAGGATCAATGACCTTCCTTGGTCATGTTGCGTTCGACTAGGGTGTAGAGGTTGATTCAAAAAAGATTTAGTCAGTAAAAAATTGGTTGAGACCCCTCACTCCTACATACATCCGGAGTTTCTTGGGTTTGGCTAATTACTATCGCAGGTTTGGTGAAGGTTTTTCCGTTATTGCTGATCCATTAACACCTTTAACTAAGAAGAAGGAAAAGTTTGGGTGGTCTAAAACTTGTGAAAAGAGCTTCCAATAGGTCAAAGACCAACTCACTTCAGCCCAAATTCTCACATTGCCAAGGAGTGGTGAAGGGTATGTGGTGCATTCTGATCCTTCCGAGTAGGTTTGGCATGTGTTCTTATACAAGATGAAGGTAATTGCATATGCATCAAGACAGTTGAAAATCCATGAGAAGAATTACCCTAAACATGATCTTGAGTTAGGTATTGTGGTATTTGCGTTAAAACTTTGGAGACATTACTTATATGGTACATGTTGATGTATTTACTTACCATAAAAGTCTTCATTATGTTTTTACACAGAGAGAATTGTCTTCAAAGAAGAAGGCTAGAGCTGCTCAAGGATTATGACTTCAGTGTCACTATCACCCAGGTAAGGACAATGTAGTAGCTGATGCTTTGACCCGATTCAGCATGGGTAGTGTGTCTTATATTGATGATGAGAAGAAGGAGCAGGTTAAAGAGGTACACCAATTGGATAGGTTAGGTGTACGGCTGGTAGATACACCAAGTGGGGTTTTTTGAGTTCATTCTATTTCTAAATCCTAATCTATTGTAGATGTTAAAGATAAGCAGCATCTCAGCCTAGTACTCATAAAGTTTAAAGACTCAGTGTTGAGTAAGTTGAATGAATCATTCTCCCTGGGAGGGATGGTGTTCTTAGATACCAGGGAAGGTTGTGTGTGATCAATATTGATAATCTGAGACCTAATATTATTGCAGAGGATCATGGATCCAGGTATTGGTGGAAAGGTATGAAGCGAGATATAAGTTTGTGAAGGAGTGCTCTAACCGCCAACAGGTTAAGGCTGAACAACTTAAGCCTGGAGGTCTTACCTAGTTGTATTGAGATACCAACATGGAAGTGGGAGGCTATTAATATTGACTTTGTGGGTGGTCTGCCCAGGACCAGCAAACTGCATAATTACATTTGGGTCATTGTTGACAGGATGACTAAGTCTGCTCACTTCATTCCTATGAAGTCTACTTAAAAGGACAAAGATTATGCCAAGTTGTATATTGATGAGATAGTGAGGTGGCATGGGATCCCTTTATCTACCATTTCGAATAGGGGAGCCTAGTTCACTTCTCTTTTTTGGAGATCTTTCAAAAAGATCCTGGGTACAAAGGTGAAGCTCAGTACTGCTTTTCATCCTCAGAGAGATGGACAAGCAGAGCGTACGATTAAGACCCTTGAATACATGGTGAGGGTATGTGTTATTGACTTCAAGGGGAGTTGGGATGATCACTTGCCACTAATTGAGTTCTCTTATAATAATAGCTACCATTCTAGTATTGGGATGGCCCCTTTTGGAGCAATGTATGACAGGAGATGTAGGTCCCCAGTTGGGTGGTTTGAGGTAGGAAAGTCTTCCATCCTTTTCCCTGAGATCATACATGAGGCTATGGAAAATGTGAGAATGATCAGGAATAGATTGGTTACTATTTAGAGTCATCAAAAATCCTATGCTGATAATAGGAAGATGGCTCATGAATTCGAGATAGGTTATCAAGTCTACCTGAAGATATCACCCATGAAAGAGGTGATGAGTTTTGGTAAGAAAGGGAAGTTCAGCCTGAGGTATATAGGTCCTTATGAGGTCTTACAGCAAGTAGGGAATGTTGCCTATGAACTTAACTTACAGAATGACTTGGCTTCTCTTCATCCAGTGTTTCATGTTTCGGTGCTTAAAAAGTGTCTAGGTGATCAAGCATCCATCCTTCCTATTAAGGGGTTAGGAGTCTATGAGAACCTTTCTTATGAAGAGGTTCCAGTTGAAATTTTAGATAGCAAAGTGAAGTAGCTGAGGAACAACGAGGTTTCCACCAAGGTGTTATAGAGGAACCATCTTGTTGAGGGAGCAACATGGGAGGCCAAGGACGACATGAGATTCTGTTATCCTCACTTGTTTAGTTCTTGAGGTTAGATATATTCTTCCTAAGTCTGATTTTGTTTATGAAACTCTCAATACTAGTGCATTAGTAATATGAGTTCATGTTTGCATTCATGTTGTTGTTTTTGTATAGCGTTGACGTGATTTATGTGTAGAATGAGTTGTGTTATGCATTGAGTTAAAGTGAGAATGAGAAGGAAGTTCCTCAATCTCACACATAAAGCTACATATAAGCTTTGAGTGATGTGCATCATCCAGAGTAAGGTGTGAATCATATATTCATAAAGAGTAAAGTCAAGTATGTTGATATCTTTTTGAAAATACCCTCTTTGACTCAAAATGATTTGTAGTGTCATCCGGGGACGAATCTTCGTAAGGGGGGATAATGTAACATTCCAGAAAATGTACTTGTATAGTGAACAATCTATTAGGTTTTAAGAATATGTATTGGTCTACATAGGCATCCCAATCCCCAATATTGAGTAATATTAGACATGTTAGAGAAAATTGGCATAAGGGTGTTAGCCAATTTCTATGTATTAACAAGTAACATAAGATATACTTTGATGTTCAAATGCCCCAATCCAAGCTTGTTTAGGAATTGTACCTTCAATAAAGACCCTAAGATAAAAAAAAATTGATTTCATAGCTTACACACATTAGGTACGAGGCATCTAAGTGTCAATCCTAGGTACCATAGCAGATGATCATTTACAATGATCATATAGATTATGCAGTACCCAAGGACATAGTGAGGATCCTTGGGAAAAGAAGGGTACATGAAGTGAACAAGAAGTGCACAGCAACACATGTGCAAGCTCATGTGCTAACCGCCAAGAAACCAAGCGCCAAGCCCAACCGAATTCGGTTAGGGCGGTTAGGGGGTAGGCGCGCATCAGGTAAAGTCACGTGTTTCCTATCCAATCCTAGGCTCTAACTAACTTACCTAACTACATAACTAACCTAGGACTAACTAAAATAAACTAACTATTGTACCAGAAATCCTAAGACCTAACCGTGTGACACTAGCCGAGTAACTAACTAAAGAAACATCCTAGTGCCTAACCTAGGATGGTCAAAAGGGGTTGGTTATGGTCCTGGTGACTAAGGGGTACTTTAGTAATTACCCAAGGCCACTTAATTAATTAAATTAGCAAATTAATTAATTAATTAAAAATCATGGTTAAACCTGAACCCTTAGCAAATTTTCAGATTTGCCTTAGTCAAATGCTCTCCTATTTTTAGTCAATTTAGGAGGGGCGTTTTGGTAATTAGCTAATTAATTATTTAATTAAGTTATTTAGCCTAAGTTGAATTATTCAATATTCAGTTCGTAATACTTAGACTCACATTTAACTAGGTAAGAAACCCTCGACTGAAAAACAGTGAACAAACGTAAGAAAAATAGATCAGTTCTCCTTAGGCGATTTCAAGGCAATTCTTCAAGACTTTCGTGCAAAGAACAGGGCGATCTTCATAGATTCAATTCTACAGTAAGGTATGGGTTTTATATCTTTGATTCCTATCCCCAGGAGGCTTTTCAAACGTTTTTAATTCAAGAAAACCGAAACTAGGGTTGTTCCCAATGAAATTTTTGAATCTTCATCTCCCTAGTTCTCCCTTTTTTTATTCTAGTAGTGTGTATAATACAAATCTCAAACATGTTGTTGGTATGTGGTGATAACTAATCATTATGTGTAGGTTTCTGTTATTTGATAATGTCGTATGAGACCTATAGGTTAGATCTGTATGATTAATGCCTAATTGTGTTAGAGAAGATGAAATTGTTATAAGTCATTTATGAAATTCAGTTTACTGTTGAAAGGGATGAAGTTTTCAATTATTGTTTGTGTTTACAGTAGATATGTTTGTAAATGTTTGGAATGCAATGTTTCCGAGAAGAAATAAGAAAGCGAATCAAAATAAGTTAATGAATCTTCAATGCCAAATCAACTTTATAGCTTGGCCAAACTAGTTTAATTGTTCTTATTATATAATCAAATGTTAAAAGTTGGCTTGCTTAAAATGATGAGATTAATATAGTATATACATGAAGTTAATTGATTTTTCTAGTAATAATATCATGACAAGTGTTTAGTGAAAGTTTGGTTTATGCCAATAAATTAGCTAGAAATATTATTTCCGAAAGATGATATAGAGTTGGCCAATGACTAAGTCATTCAAATCTTATATGGACAATGTAAATTATGATGTTTTTTATAAGGATAAATACATGTTAAAGATTTACTTGACAAGTTATAACTCAATGAACTCATAACCTAGGGTATGCCAATGATTGGGACAAGTCCCAACATACCCTATCTAATGAACTTGTGAACATAGTAGCACATTGAAAAAGTCCTTACAACTTTCATAACGAATGGTACAAGATCACCAGATAATGTTGAACAGTATAAGAAGAGTAATGAAATAACATAAAAGTTTATGAGTTATGAAATTGACATAGAATGGGGTGTTAAAGGAAGTGAGAAAAGTCTCACTTGAACCTAAACAATTATGTTAAAGATACTCCCATAAGAGGGTGTTAGAAATCGTGAGACAAGTCTTATTTACACCATAATGATAATGTAAGATTAATTTCACATTCATCAAGTATCAAAATGGATGACAAGTCATCCATTGAGCTAAGTATACCTCATACTAGAAGTAAGCTTCCATAATGTATGAGTCAACTCTAAAAGTTGTAAAGTATAAGAAATTGATTTAAGCATCGATAGACTAGTAATGAGCTTGTGCAAGCACATGTAAGCCGCATGAGATGAGACTACCACAAAGGTTGATAAGGGTCTCCAAATTCTCCTAGTATTGAAATATGTCGCCAGCATAGGTTACTAGCTAGTGGATCCACGTAAGAAAGTTAGGAAGTATTTGGTTTCACTTTGGCCGGTGAACCACCTCTTTTCATTGTGGGAAAGACACTGTATTTCATGTTAGGTCACATGATCTATGTCGGTTAAATGCTCAAGATTTATTTAAGAAAGAAAGGAAGAAAGAAAGAAAGAACTATAAATATGAGGGGTGTTTGGAAAGGATGACCAAAGGCTGAGGTTAGACTAAGTAATGATGCAAGTCATTCTTAGTCATTGGATAGAAAGACCCAATGGAAGTCTTAAAATAATATCTAAGTCAACCTAGCAAAAGAAGAAATGTAAGCTAAAAGTGAACTAAGTAAACAAAAGCATAAGTATATCAAATCATCAGCGTTTGATAAGAATAAAGTTTTAACATTTATTAGCTTATGCCAATACAGGGAGAAAATGATCAAATAATGGGCATAGTCCATAAATATATGCCCTAGCATCTTTATATTATGCAAATGATAAAATAATTGTCATAGAAATTAAAGATTAGTTTATAAAGACTTCATGCCCAATTTAAATAGAATGAAAAGAATAACTTGTAAGTAGGGTAGTCAAATCATCTTCTTAGTCTTTTGGATTAGTTACCTGATTCATTGTAGCAATGGGACTACAATGAACCATTACACTCGTAAGTAAAACATAGGATCAAAGGAGATCATTGAACTACACAACAAAAAGAACAAAAGACTAAAAAATAAACTAAAGTCTGGGGAAAGGAGCTCTCGGCCTAAAGGGGGGTAAATATATTAATTTTTAATCGAGTAGTTATAGAATTATATTCATTATTCCAAGGTCTTATGTTCATATAGAAAAGGATTTGTATTCTTTAAATGCATGAAAATATGTCATATTCATAGCATGATTCATAAATAATGAATTAGGAAAGTAAAGTGACTTCACTTTCCAAAAATGGCATGTTGCTATAGTAAGAGCTTTCCTTGATCATGCATTGTCCTTATGTGTTTATATGCATACACCCACACTTAGTACAAGTGTGTACTAACCCATATACAATTACTGTTTTTATAGGTGCAGTTCCTTGAAGAAGATTGAAGATCAGTTGAAGCGGTTTGGACTAGTACCTTCAGAGTTTGGTAGGTCCTCTTGAGTTCGAGGATGCCTACGCTTCATATTCTAGCTTTAGTAGATTGTACATAGATAGTGGATGTTGTCCCTAGCGTTTCCTTTCAAACATTGTTCAAACTTTTATATTAAGGCCGGTTTGGAAACTATTAATCATATGATTAATTCTTCATTTCAATTGTTCAATCTGTTATTAGATGGTTGTCTATCTTGAACTATTAGGATATCGCTCTTATGCAGAAATTATATGAAGTCTAAGTAAACTTCATTCAAGTTAAAAGTTATAAATTTTCGGCTAAATTTAACTGTATGTTTGTGATGAAAGCTAAGAAAAGGCTTGTCTGCGACCTCTGAGACGTTAACGACACTGGTCACATCTAGGGTCTAGGACTCGGGTGTGACATGGTCATTCTTGAGCCTTTAAATTGATTCTCCATTAGCTACTCCTCTGCAGGAACATAGTTAAGGGATGAGGAGATTGCTTTTAACTAACTCATTCTCTAGTTATTAGGAATAATCATCTCAAGAGGTATATTGGGTTCAACATCTATACTCACGAAGTGCATCCACCCCTCCTCTGGGTGCTAAACATAACTCCCCTAGGGATTCTTAAACATTCATTAACTATTGGTCAAGGGATAGATAATTAGCACCACATATCAAATCGCGAAGGGTACTTATCCCTAGAGATTACATGTGAACACCACAACTCAACTCATGTAAGGGTATTCGACCTCAAAAATCTATCTTATAAAGCTCTTGGGAATAGTGAGGTTGTTCCTAAACACTTTATTTTAACTCATGGAGTGTGTTTACCCAAAAATCCACCATTTACGTTCATTAACTACATTCATTCATTCAAAGTACACGTATGTGTACATGTGAGCACACCTCGCACATAATCACCATATTCATAACTCGACTACTAAACCTACTCATTCCTTCATTCATCATATTTCACACACTACCATGCTCCACATAAACATATACTTTATTTAGGCATAATATCATTATGATACACCTTTCAACTTCCTAAAGCACATCATGTATCAACATCATAATCATCATCTCACTTCACATACTATACCTTCAAGGCCATAATAACAATATGCACATTCATACATATATCTATATATTTCAAGTAAACGCTGTCACCAATGGTGGACCTTACAACTCAAGAGAATTTCACAATTACAACTAAACAATGTAACCAACTTATCATTCATCCAAGCTTTCACTAGATTTTCTCAATTTCTCCAATAATTCATCATAAAATAGTCCTTAAGGTAGTAGCTAATCATAATATTACATAAAGATATGCAACTCTAGCATTTTATAACATTATCTAGATATATACACTAAACCCATTTAATAAGCTAAATGTTGGAAATTTGTATGAGCATAGATTCTTTGGGTTTTTGACATTAAAATTATCAACTAACACTAAAAACAACTTATTTCAATTAGTTAAACCTTTTCATGAAGACCCATTCTTTGAGTCAAAATAGAAGAAGTTGGAGTTTGAAAACCCTTTTCGAAATCTCTATGGGATGGATCCTTGAATTAAAGAAGATTCAAGGATGACCTAACATACCTCACTATTAATAAACCCACAAATTTGGTGAAGAAAACGTCCAAGACCTTCACTTCAAGCCTTTCCTTGATTTCTAGATTCTATGGACTTTGAGAGAGTTCTTTCTTGAGGGAGGGGTTTTGATATTTGAAAAATGAAGACTAACATATTTCTAGGAGTATAAAACCACTTAAAATACCCCTAGTACCCTAAAAACGTCCATGGTTCACAAAAGTCCAGTTGTGTCTTGATAGCTTTTGCAAGTGCCAAACAATGGCCCCTAGCTACTAGGCGTCATTTAATCGACGACCCATCATGCTGGGGCGTCGATTGGATCAGAGACTCACTTAATGGGGGATAGTATCCCACTAATAAGTGTTGGTATATTCCCCCAAATTGATGGGGAGTCAATAGGACTACGGTCTGTTGATGAAGGGTCGTCGTTTGGAGCAGTTTTGGAAGATTATGCCTTAGATTTGGGGTCCTCTTCTAGTGCCCCTCGTGGGTCTACATTGTCATCTAGGTCTTAGGTTCCTCCCACGTCAATTTGGACTCCAAACAACTTACCAAACATGCCAAGGTACACAAGAACTCGCATAAGTACTTAGGCGTCTAGTCGTTGAATGGTCGTCCCTTGACGTTTGACTCCCAAACTTGCCAAACTGACTTCAAACATTAATTAGAAATTTTAACACATTATTAACTCATTAAACACAAGTGAAACTCTAGTTTAACCTAGTTCATTATGAGGGTCATTACATTCTCCCCCACATAGAAAAACATTTGTCCTCGAATGACACTAAACACTTTTAAGGACATCAGGACTCAACTAGCAGCATATAACACATAACATCAAGATCAAAACATTAATATTCAATGCACCAAACTTAGAAGGAACACCAACTTCATAATATTAAGGATTTTTGGCAATGCAGACATTTTTTTGGAACAAATTCCATAATTCAAAGCATACACTTATTTATTCATTTTCCTATTAATTTATGGAGGAACTAACTTCTCCAACATTAGACATTATCATCATACCATTTTATATCTCAACATGAAATAACTTCACATCACACATTGTCACATAAACACAACTACTTGAAGCAATTAAGCAAATATCACTAGCTACACATTGGCATGGAAAGTATAGATTAACTACCAATATATTCATATATCCATGGTAATATAAAGAGCATTCAAAACATCATAACATAAGGAGACATGCAATTCATACTCAAACGCAAGATTCAAAAACACAACAAAACTACTAAGGATTTTTGTCTCAAGCTTGATTAAGAATAGAAGGAAAATAAGTGTATCAACTACCTTGATACTGAACTCATACTCCTCCACTTACGGTAAACTCATCTAAGACATAACTTAAAAGAATAAGGAATTATGACTTATAGGGGCTTTCACTGAGGATTAGTTCCATCTTTAGCTCCGAGTACATATAAATGATTCCTCTTTGGAGAATTAGGATTCGGACCACCATGAGGAGGTTTGTTGACCTTATTTTTTTCCTTGAGGTTAGCGCAATCTCTCATCTTATGGACCCTTATTGCCACACCCAAAGCAATCATCCATACCGGCAAGACACTTACCCAAGCGTTGCTTTCTACAAGTAGCACACTAAATCTCTAAAAATCATGGTTACCTCCTTGGTAATATTGGTTGGAAAACCTATCCTTGTTCCCCATATAAGACTCTTGACTATAGATACTCTTCTTATACTTGGGTTGACTTGGTTCATCTGACCTAGCCCTATTTCCCTCTTTATTTATATCCCTAAGATTCGACTCCTTAATTTAATAGGCATAGACCATGATCCTATATATATACATATCATTATGTATCATTGTCGTACAACACTCATTTTCCACAAAGATAGACACCCCCATCACGAATGTAACACCTCTATAATGACTTAGGTGAACTAGAGCCTAACACTTGTTTCTTGATGTTTTAAAGTACTAATTGGGTAATTATTATATTAGGAGACAGTGGTTAAATATTTGTGAAGTTTGGAGGTCAAACGTCCAAGAATGTCCATGACATTCGAAATATTTGCCTTGAAACGTGTTGGTGTGCCTTAGTGTGTTTCATCAAGTTTTACGTGCTCTTTTAGGATGAAATTGATGTGAGGGGTCCTTAACATGGGTTACGACTATATTCAGATTGTAAACGTCTGGAAAAACTCCCTAAGGACCAACCAAGGGGTCCTTGAGGAGGACCCATGTGTGAGCCAAGAGTTGTCAAAACTAGCCTCACCTACGGATGGAAATCGATGTCCAGTCAGCTGGCCGACGCTCCGCAGGTGGTGGAGTCGATGGAGACTTAGTCTAGGGATCGTAAGCTCCTATATACAAGTCTCTAACCCAATCGACATTTTCCAGCATGGGCCGTCCATTGGTTGACGCCCAGTACAATGGTCCGTCAATTTGAACTTGCAGATTTTCTGCAAGTGTCTCTGCCAGCCCAAGGTTAGTTTGGGGTTCTCACCTATCCTTCCTAAATTATTTGGACGGTTTATTAAGGTTAATTTGGGTATTTTAAATAGCTTTATAAGTCTAGAACCCCTATTCAAGTCATTATTCAAAATCTAAACCCCAGGACCCCTAAAGAACTCTCTAGAATACAATTGAAGCTTAAAGGGAGATTCAAGCATGAAGGTTGAATTCTCCATCGATTCTTCTAAAATTTAGTTGTATAGCATCATCTAATGTATGATTTTAATCCTTTAATCTCTTTTCTTCAAGTATCCAATCTCAAAAATGGTTTTCCAAAGCTTTATTAAAAGATGAACTTCTAACTTGTGATCTAGACATTGGTTCTCGCGTAATATGTTTTGAATCATTGTATTATAATTGAATTGATGTTAGTTTGATTATATTAACCTAAAAATCCTATGAACCCATGCAAACCATGAATTTCATATTTCTACTCTATTATGGGTGAATTTATCATCTCTCTATACTATTGAATTCTTGTGTAGTTTAATTTGGACTATTGAATTATGAAAGAATTAATGTTAGAATCATATGTAATATTACCTAAGTTGATGAATTTATATTGAATTACTATGGATTCATTGTATATTATGATTATTGGGTGGAATTGGTGATCATGGCCATTGGTAAAAGCCTTTAAGTATTGTGTTGGGTGATTTGGCAATGGATTGAAGTTGTGAGATTGGATTGGTGGTATTCTACCCTAACTCTCTATATATTATGTAGTATAAGTCTTAAATTATGATGATTATTGGTATGGTTCACTTATGGTGGCGGTTCTTATGTGTTATACTTGTGAATTATGTAGTCTCATCGGCATTACTTTATGAATTGTGAAAGAATGTGGCCTTGTTGGCGTTATTTGATTTATTATGATATTATCATGTTATAACTTATTATGTGAGTAATGTGAAGGTATCGATGACTTATGTGTTATGTGAAGCGAAAGCATGAGGTCTCCTAATTGATGATATGTGTCTCTAGTAGTCTATGGTGGAGTCCTTATGTGAATGACGCAATGTTGAAGTGTGATACTTCTTGATGAATTATATGAGTCTTGTGGTGATTATACTGATGATTCTATAGGAGGGTGTAGTATAACTTGCAAGTATATATTGTTGTTCCTATGTGCTTCTTGAATGAGATGTTATATGTGATAATGCAAAGTGAGGTGTATCTTGTCTATGTAGACCTATGTGCCTTGCTTGATACGTGAATGAATATGAACCCTTAACTTAGTAGGTTAGAACACCCTTTTTCATGAATTTATATGTATGAAATGAATATGATCTTGAATATAGCAAAGAAGGTCATTTATATGGAAACTTTTAGAAACAAGGTTATGATATCCTTAAAGTTAAAATTTGTAATTGTATCCTTCTTATGTTAATGATGGACTTCGGGTTGGTTGGATGGAACGGCATCAAAATCATCCTTGGGAAAGTCATTGAACTATCCTATTAACCATTGTAAAGAAACCTAAGGGGGGCCACTTTGGTAAGGTGTAATGTGATTTGGTTATAAACTATATATGGAATGTCTTCATATACTCCTTGATTAAAAATTATATGAGAACAAAGGCTAGCACTGAGTGAGTATGGTTTAGGGAACACTTGTAGTTAAAGTTGAGGCTAGAGTACAAAAGAACCCTTCATATTCTGTAACCATGTTCTTACATGGGATGTGTCTTAGTTCTATCATTGGCAAGTACAACACCCTCCATCAGAGTAGGTTAATGACTCTGGATTCCATGATTAGATAACATGGTATATCTCGGTTATTTCCTATTATCATCATGTTGGATACATTCTTGTGTTGGAGAAGTACTATGAAGTTTAGGTAGTGGAATGGGACGGTATCTGGACATTTCATGATTAGACTTTAAAGATGTTAGTGTGTGAGTCCCTAGGTATTTCCCATGATCATTACGTGAAGTCCTCAAAATTCTTAAATTAACTCTAGTTGAATTAATGATGATTATGACTTACGTTCCTGAAGGTCGAATGAAAGTATACCAATCTAGGGAAGCTTTGAGGTTTTTTTAGGTGGACTTGAAGAGGGTATATGGGTGGTCTCATCATGTTCCACTCAAGTGAATCTTAGGGTAACCTTAGGTGGGGGAGTTGAATGATTGGAAGGTTATAATCTTTTCCTAGGTAGTCTTAAGGATCATTTAGGTATGCTTGAAGAGGGTGTATGGGCGGTCTTTTTTTGTTAACTTAAGTGAGTCTTAGGATAACCTTGGATGGGAGGCTTGTGTGTCAAATAGGTTATGGTGAAATTACTGTGAAGTAATGTAATGTTACTGTAATTTCTATAAACTGAGTATGACTTAGAAATGTGTCTTATGTCTTTATTATGCTTATGCATGAATTTTGAATCTAAAAGAGAATATTTTGATACAAATTTCCATTTATCATGATCTTATGCATTATGCCATACTTAGTACTTGCATTGTACTAATTCCATACATTTTGTCTATTTCTAAAGGTGTGGTTAGCAAGTGAGAGGTATCTTGAAGCAAGGCTTGAAAACTAGGACTATTTCAAGTCAAGTTGGGGTATGTCCTCACTTGATTCAGGATATAACTATCTTAATATTTCTTTTATTAAACAAGTATTGTAATAGACTAAGTTTCTATATTTCGATTCTACGGTCCGTGCCCCAAGTATTTTTGATCGGTGTTGCCGACCTTGTGAAAGAAGAGTGTCGTATGGCCATGCTCCACAATGACATGAACTAGTCTAGACTTATGGTGTATGCTTAATCCATTGAAGAGTCCAAATTTAGTAGGATCTCAAGGAATTTGTAGAGGAGTGGATCCAATGAGCAAAACCAACCAAGGTTTAAGAAGAGCGATCCAAACCATGATGGACCTAGTGCTCCTAAGGTCAAGGGTGAAGGTGGCAATGGTTATCAAGGTGGTAATCCTACTTGTGTTACTTGTCGAAAGAAGCAATTTGGGAAGTGTCTAGTTTGTACCGGAAATCGATTTGGTTGTGGTAAGGATGGACATAAGATGAGGGATTGTCCTAATGGTGAATATAGAGGAAAAGAGACTAAGAAATATCCTCTTAGAGTTCCGAAAGATGAGGTTCCAAGGAAGAATCGCTTCTATGCTCTCTAGGATAAAGGATAAAATCTGGATGATGATGATGATGGTGATGTTGGTAAGTCCTTGTTTTCTCTTTGGTTTTATGAGTTCCTTCTAAGTGGGGGTGTAGGGTGAGTAGTGGAGTTGTGATTTTGTCTCTTCTCTTCTATTCTACTCAAGCTTGAGAGTTAGCAAGTCATTGTAGCATGTTGCGTGTTGTTTAGAAGTATTGTTCAAATTGAATTTCATTGATTTCTTGCATTTTTAATTTTAAAAAGTTATAATTATGTTCTAAAATTAGTTCATATGGTTTTATTTTTCATATTTTCATGAGCATAAGTCACTGTAATGTTGGCAGTTCACTGTGATGTTTTTTGGAAATTTAACTAAATTGTTCTTTTTTAAAAAAAATTGTTGTAATTTGTGTATAATTCATATATATAATCATGATAATGAATGGAGAAGGATTTCATCCTATTTGAAATGTAAAATTTGAGTCTTATTTGCATGATGAGTCGTAGATTAGTTTCTATCTTCTTATTGTGTTTTGATTATCTTAAGAATATGAAATTGGTGTTCCTCCTAAATGTGTGTATTTTGTATGGTGTGGTATGTTTATGTGATTCTAGTCTTGAGTTTCTTGTCTCTTGATAGTGTCTAGAATGAAGCAACTTTAATTCGAGGATGAATGGTGTCCAAGTGGGGGAGAATGTAACACCTCTAAAATGACTTAAATGAAACTAGAGACCAAAACTTGTGTCTTGATGTTTTAAACTCCTAAAATGGGTTATAATAATGTTATGAGGTAGCGCTTAATGTTTGGTGAAGTTTGGAGGTCAAATGTCCAAGAACGTCCATGACATTCGAAAGGTTTGCCTTGAAACGTGTTTGTTTTCCTTAGTGTGTTTCGTCAAGTTTTAAGTTCTCATTTTGGATTAAATTGATTTGAGGGGTCCTTAATATGGTTAATACTATATTCGGATTGGAAACGTCCGGGCAAAACTCCTCAAGGACCAACCAAGGGGTCCTTAAAGAGGACCCATGTGTAAGCCAAAATTTGTCAAAACATGCCTCACCTACGGATGGCAATCGACGCCCAGTAGGCTGGTCGATGCCTCGTAGGTGGTGGCGTCGATGGATGCTTAGTATAGGGAAATTAATATCCCATTTTTAAGTCTCTGACCCAATTAACGGTTGCCAGCACATGTCATCGATGGGTTGACACCCAGTAGACTGCTCCGTCGATTGGCACCTGCAGATTTTCTGCAGGTATCTCGTCCAGCCCAAATATAGTTTGGGGTTGTCATATACACTTCTTAGAATTATTTGGATGGTTTATTAAGGTTATTTTAGGTATTTTAAGTACCTTTATAAGTTTAGAACCCCTATTCAAGTCATTATTCAAAATCAAAACCCCAAGACCCGTAAAGAACTCTCTAGAACACCATTGAATTTGAAGGTTGAATTCTCCTTAAATTCTTCTCAACTTTTGTGGTTTATAATCAATTAAGGTATGGTTTTTATCCTTGAATCTTTTTCTTCAACGAGACAATCTCAAAAATGGTGTTCCAAAGCTTTCTCAAAGGATGAGCTTTTAACTTGTTATTTGACCATGGGTTCTTGATTAATCATTTTGAATCATTGTATAATGATTGAATTTATGTTAGTTTGATGATTTTAACCTAAAAAATATATGAACCCATGCAAACCCATGAATTCCATATTTTGACTATATTATGGGTAAATTGATCATGTCTCTTTACTATTAAGTTCTTTTGTAGTTTGATTTGGGCTATTGAATTATGAAAGAATTATGTTAGAATCATAAGTAGTATGCCTTAAATTTATGAATTTATATTGAATTACTTTGGATTAATTGTATATTATGATTATTGGGTTGAATTAGTGATGATGGGCATTGGTAAGGGCCTTTGAGTAATGTGTTAAATGATTTGGATATGGACTGAAATTGTGATATTGGATTGGTGGTATGTTGCCCTGAGTCTCTCTATATTATGTATTATAAGGATTAAACTATGATGATGATTGATATGGTCGACTTATGGTGGTGGTGCTTATGTGCAATAATAGTGAATTATGTGGCCTCTTCGACATTACTTTATGAATTATGAAATAATGTGTCCTCGTCGGTGTTACTTAATTTACTATGATATTATCATTTTATAACTTTATTATATGACAAATGTGAAGTTCTTGATGACTTATGTGTTATGTGAAGCCAAAGCATGAGTTCTCCTAATTGATGGTATGTGTCTCTAGTAGTCTATGGTGGAGTACGTATGTGAATGACTTGATATTGAAGTATGATACTTCTTGATGACTTATATGAGACTTGTGATGGTTTATATTGAATATTCTATAGGGGTGTGTAGGATGAATTGCAAGTATATCTATTATTTCCTATGTTCTTCTTGAATGAGATGCTATATATGATAATGTAAAGTGAAGTGTGTCTTGTCTAAGTAGACCTATGTCCCTTGCTTCATTCATGAGTGAATATGAAACCTTGAATTAGTAATTTAGAACACCCTTTTTAAATATATATGTATTGAATGAATATGATATTGAATACCAAATAAGGTCATTTACGTGAAACTTTTAAGAATGAAGTGGAAAGTCGTAATGGTATCCTGCTTGTGTGAATGATGGACTTAGGGTTGGTTGGCTAGAACGTCATGAAATCATCCTTGGGAAAGTCATTGAGCTATCCTATTTCCTAAGGCAACCCTAGGGGTACCACTTTGGTAAGGTGTAATGTGATTTGGTTATTAACTAGATGTGGAACCTCTTCATATACTCCTTGATTGGATTCCTCTATGAGAAAAAGGCTAACACCGAGTGAGTATGGTTTGGGGAGTAGCTCTAGTTAAAGTTGAGGCTAGAGTACAAAGTAACCCTCCATATTCCTAAACCATGTTCCTACATAGGATATGTCTTAATTCTACCATTGGCAAGTACAACATCCCCCATCGGAGTAGGTTCATGACTCCGAATTCCATGAATAGATAACATGGTCTATGTCAGTTATTACTTATTCTTATCATGTTGGATACATGCTAGTGTTGGAGAAGTACTATGAAGTATATGTATAGGAATGGGACGCTATCTAGACATTGCACGATTAGGCTTTCAAGATGTAAGAGTGTAATCCTAGGTAATCCCCAAGATCATTATGTGAAGTCCTCTAAATGCTTAAAATCTAATTGACTTAATTGTTATGATGACTTAGGTTCATGAGGGTTGAATGAAAGTATACCAATCTAGGGAAGCTTTGAGGATTGCTTATGTAGACTTGAAGAGGGAATATGGGCGGTCTCTTCATGTTCCACTCTAGTGAATCTTAAGGTAACCGTAGGGGGGGAGGTGAATATTTGGAAGGTATTAATCTTGTCCTAGGTAGTCTTAAGAATCATTTAGGTATGTGTGAAGAGGTTGTATGGGTGGTCTCTTCTTGTCCTACTTAATTAAGTCTTAGGATAGCCTTTTATGGGAGGCTTGTGTGTTAAATAGGTTATTGTGAACTTACTGTGAAGTCACTGTAATCTTACTGCTACAAATTGAGTATGACTTGGAAATGTGTCTTAAATGTAATGTTTGGTGTTTAAATGTGGTTCTTATGCTTATGTCTAAAGTTTTAATCTAAAAGAGCATATTTTGATACCAATGTTCGTTTAGAATGATTTTATGCATTATGTCATACTTAGTACATGCATTGTACTAATTCCATACATTTTATATATTTCTAAAGGTGTGATTAGCAAGTGAGAGGTATCTTGAAGCAAGTCTTGGAAACTATAATTCTTTCAAGCAAAGTTGGGGTATGTCCTCACTTGATTCGATGACATAACTATCTTTAGATTTCTTTATTAAACAACTATTGTAATAGACTAAGTTTCTATATTTCAATTGTATGGGCCGTATACTAAGTATTTTTTAGCCTAAGATTGGAGTATGTTCAGACTTAGTATTTTCGTATGGTTTTGATATGAAAGATATTATGAGATATTACCTGTGTGAAAAGTTTTAATTCCACAATACTTTTCATACATGTATGCAATGAATGATGTCAAAGGGCTTGTTCAAAACCTTCGAGAGGTCAAGTAAGTCGTGTTACACTACGAGACTGACCTATTGACTAGGGTGTCCTATCGGGTGTGACAATGAATTTATTAATTTTATCCCTTCAGTTGGATACCATGGTTGGGCCATACTTAGAGACTTGGGTGAATTTGAGAGAATACTCCTTCACACTCATACCCCCTTGACGAAGGTTCATGAACTCCACCAACTTTCTCTCCCTTAACTCTATGGGGGAAACCCTATCAATAAAAGCCACTTTGAACACTTCCCAATCTACCGGACCTTTCTTAAGGGTCTCTCATCCTTCCATTGCTCAAACCACATTTGAGACACATCTTTGATTTGATAAGTGGCTAGCTCCGCTTTTTCTCTAGGAGTCACACGCATAGCATCCACTTTAATGACGACTTGAGCTTGAGTCGCCATAAGTTGGGTCGAAACCCTTAGAGCATCCCTTATCTTGGATTTAGTTATAACCCATTAAACATAGGGAGCTTGAGGACTTTGGGCATTGGAATCATTTAGGGCACTTGAGTGTCTTGAGGTTCTTAGGGGGAACCTCCTCAATCACATCCTCTTGGTCAACTATAGGTACTTGCTTACCACGGGGAATAATCCTCTCATTAGCTACTAATCACTCCTGCCCTCTAGAAAGTTCCCTCCTCGTATTCATATCCTATAAACACAAGAGAAAATGTTGAGAAAAGTCATCTTAAAACTCAACTCTATGGCACGACACTAGAATAATGAAGAAAGTGAAACTTCTATCATTTTATAGCCTCTTGCTCATGGATGTGTCGCGACTCACACCGATGAACAAGACTCTACTAGACATTTCTTTGTGAGACATTTGACCCTAAACTATTTCCCAAAAATTTATACTCTGATGCCATGTTTGTAACGACCTGCAAGTACACCCTAGAAGAAAGGAGCACTCTTGAGTCGTCACAAAGCGTACTTGACCCTTCAGAGATCTTATACAAGCCTCTTAGCTATCATTCATTACAAAAGATATGAAAAGTAGTACGGAACTAAAACTTTTCACAAGAGTAATAATAAGAAGCTTTTTATTAAATACTAAGGCGTAAGTCTCATCGTCACAAGTCAACTAAAAGACGAAATTTAACTATCTCAGGGTGACCGCCCTTTACATTGAAAGAAATACATAATAAGTCTTAAAGAAGAAACTAAAGAAACATAAATTATGTCCTTGAATATAAGAGGACATACCGAGTCTTGAGAGAGTCAACTCCCCAAGATTTGCCTTCAAAACTTCCACTTATCTACAACCAATACTTATAGAATATAGAATAATATGGGGTAAGTACAAACATTGTACTAAGTATAGCATTATGCAAAAACATATGTAAAAGGGCATATTTTAGATGGAATAAAGCTTTCATGCTATTTAAGTAAAACCTTCATGAATATAGTAATAAAAGAACATATAAATCATTATTTATTTCAAAAGGTTAAACTCCCATAATTTTAACACACGACTACATTTTACAGTGAACTCTTTTCATACATATTACATTGAACCCATTTCCCTTGAAGTTTCCCTATTCAAAGTTATCATAAGACTTACCAAGGTAAAACATGAAGAAGATCCCATACAATCGCTTCAATACACACCAAAGTGATCCTTAACACTACCAACGATAAGCTTACTTCACCATACTTAACAATCCAACATTCAATATCAAAGACACTAGAGGAACATACTTGCATTTAAGAACTTCACATAAGCATTCTTATCCAAGACAATGCCCATGTTACACTTAGTGCAATGTGAAAGTAGCATCCCATACTACTACTCCCAACTAGTGCTACTTTAGGATTCCCTTATATTAGGACACCACACTCATCACTCATATAATCTTCATAAACCTTTCATATAAATTGTCATACTTCATAAATCTTAAATATAGAATCAAAATGCTTCACTTTCATTACACATAAGGTCATATTACTTCATTTACATCATATAATAACCCATTCATTGATTTTTACATAAGGACACACCAAAACTCCCTCAAAATTCCTAGTTGTGCAATATATATATAGCATCCCGTACCATCACCTACTCTAGGTAGTACACCCTTTAGAAAATATAGCCCATTACATTCTTTTTGTGGGATCTATCTTTAACCGACATAGACCATGAGATCTAGACATGGAATCCCTGTATTAACCCCTACAGGATGAGGATCCCCACTTTCATAGGGTATGGTCATTCTTGAGCCTTTACATGGATTCTCCATTAGCTACTCCTATGTGGGCGCATAGTTAAGGGAAGAGGAGATTGTTTCTAAGTAACTCATTCACTACTAAAGAGGAGTATTCATCTCAAGAGGTACGTTGGGTACAACATCTCTACTCACAAAGTGTATCAACCCCTTCTTCAAATCCTCTTAGTGCTAAGCATAAATCCCCCACGGAGTCTCAAACATTCATTAACTATAGATCAAGGAATAGCTAATTAGCACCACATCTCTACTCACGAAGGGTACTTATCCCTAGAGGTTACATTTGAACACCAAATCTCAACTCACGAAGGGTATTCGACCTCCAACCTACCTTAGAAAGCTCTTGGGAATAGCGAGGTTGTTAATAAACACTTCATCTAAACATACAAAGAGTGTTTACCCCAAAATCCCACTTTTACCTTCATTAACTATATTCATTCAGTCAAAGTATGTGTATGTGTACATGTGAGAACACCTTTTACATAATCACCATAGTCACAACTTGACTCCTAAATATACTCATACCTTCATTAATCATATTCACACACTAGCATGCATTACATATGCATATACTTCACTTAGGCATAACATCATCAAGATACACCTTTCAACTTCCTAAAGCACATCATGTATCAACATCATAATCATCACCTCACTCACATACTATGCCTTCAACGACATAATCACAATACAAACATTCATACATATATCCAAATGCTTCAATTAAACACCGCCACCGAAGATGGACAATACCACTCAAGAGCATTTCACAATAAGAACAAAACAATATAACCAACTCCCATTCATCCAAGCTTTCACCAATTTTTCTTATTTCTCCAATAATTCATCATAAAATATCCCTTAAGGGAGTATATATTAATAATATAACCTAAAGATATACATCTCTAACAATTTCTTACATTATCTAGATATATACACTAAACCCACTTCATAATCTAAAAGTTTGAAATGTGCATGACATGGGTTTATTGGGGTTTTGACTTTAAAATCATCAAATAACACTAAAAACAACTTATTTTAATCATTAAAACATTTTCATGCTACGAATCATGCTTAGAGTCAAATATAGAAAAAATTGGAGTTTGAAAACCCTTTTGAAATCTCTTTGGAATGGCTACTTGAAAAGAAAGTTCAAGGATGAACTATCATACCTCACTATAAATAAACCCACGAATTTTGGAGAAGAAAACTTCCAAGACCTTCACTTCTAGCCTTTCCTTGAGTTCTAGCTTCTATAAAGTTTAAGAGAGTTCTTTCTTGAGGGAGGGTTTTTTATATTTGGAAAATGAAGCCTAACCTAGTTCTAGGAGTACAAATTCACTTAAAGTACCCCTAATACACTAAAACAAACGTCCATGGTTCACAAAAGACTTGGGGTGAATTCACTAAAACATCCCAAGTCCAATCGTGTCTTGACCGCTTTTGCAGGTGCCAAACGACGGCCCCTAGCTATAGGGCGTTGTTTGATTGATGGTCATCCTGTTGGGGCATCAATTGTATCAGAGACACACTTTATGGGGGATAATATACCACCACTAGGCGGAGGGATACGTCCCCAAATGATTGGGCGTCAATAAGACTAGAGGTCATTGATCAAGGGTCATCGTTTGGAGTAGTTTTGGTAGATTCTGCCTTAGAGTTGGGTTCCTCTTCTATGGCCTCTCGTAGATCCTAGGTACATTCATACCTATAATATTAAACCCCTATACAAGTATAGGTCTTAGGTTCCTCCCACATTAATTTGGACTCCAAAAAACTCACCTAACATGCCAAATCACACAAGAACTCACATAAGCGCTTAGACGTCTAAGCGTCGAATGTCCTAGAAGTCCCTTGACGTTTGACTCCCAAACTTACCAAACTGACATCAAACATTAGAATTAGATATTTTAGCAGATTATTAACTCATGAAACACTAGATAAACTCTAGTTCAGCCTAGTTCGTTATGAGGGTCATTACAACTATGGTTGTCGATCATAGTGAAAGAATGAGTAAGTTTCTTTTGAGTGTGTATGAGATGCTTGTTAAGGAATGTATTACAGCTATTATTATCAATGATATGGACATTTCTTGTCACATGATTTGTTCCCAACCAATTGAAAAGGATAAACTCAAGGAAAGGTCTAGAGAAGTGGAAAAGGCAAGGACCAGTTATGTTGACTTTTCGCTTGCAAGGTTAGATGTCCATGGTCATTCTATATCCTGACAAAGATTTTTCAGTCGAGCTTCCTATTATTCTCCTCCTAGTTAAATAAACATATGGTATCTAACCCTAAGCCGCAAGGGGGAATGGTGGTTGATAGTCACTACCTACTTGTGCTAAGTGTGGAAAGAAACATGAGGGGAGGTGTATAGTGAGTTCCAATGTTTACTTTTGTTGTGGTAAGATGGAACACAAGATAAGAGATTGTCCCTCCACTTCTAAGCATGATGGAGTTGATCTTCTAAGGTCTCAACCTAATCATTCCTCTGGTCCTAGCAGAAGTCACAAGCAAAATAGATTCTATGCACTTCAGACTTGTCATTTGCAAGAGGGTTCCCCCGATGTGGTAACCGACATGTTGAAAGTCTTTCATCTTTATATTTATTTTTTACTTGATCCCAGTGCTACTTTGTCTTTTTTACTCTCTACGTGGGTATGAGATTTGATGTTCTTCTGGATGTGTTCTTAGATTTTTTTTTTGTCTCTAATTGTTTTGGTGATCCTATTATGGCTAACAGAGTCTATTGAAAGTGTCTTGTCTCCTTGTCCCATACAGTCACTCATGTTGATCTTGTAGAGCTTGATATGGTAGATTTTGATGTTATCATTCATATGGATTTTCTGGACACATGTTATGCTTCTATTGATTAAAGAACCTGTGTAGTCATGTTTCAGTTACCAAATAAACTCATCCTAGATCAGAAGAAGGAAATTTAAGGCCTAAGAATCAATTTGGAAAGATAATTTTAAGTGTTTATTTTAATATCTAGTTAGGGTAAGGGATATGGATTGTGGAATCCCTGCTCTTGAGTGATAATGAGTTTCTAGAAGTTTTTTGTGATGATCTGTTTGATATTCCTCCCTAAAGGTAAATAGACTTTGGAATTGACCTTCTCCCAAATATGAAACCTATCTCTATTCCTCCTTACCGAATGGCTCTGGAAAAACTTGAGGAATTGAATGAAAATTGAAAAAATTATTGGATAAGGGTTTAATCCGATCAAGTATCTCTCCATCAAGTGGTTCAGTTTTTTCATTAGAAATAAAGATGGTTCAATTCGGATGTGTATTGATTATCTTCAGTTAAACAAGGTGACCATTACGAGTAAATATCTTCTCCCAAGTAGAGATTATTTGTTTGACAAACTATATAGAGTGAGTTACATTTCAAAGATTGGCGTTTGGTCGGGCTATTATCATTTGAGGGTTAAGCAAGATGACATTCTGAAGATGGATCTTAAAACTCGGTATGGTTACTATGAATTTTTGTGATGTCATTTGGTTTGACTAATGCTCCGGTCGAATTTATGGATTCCATTAAAAGGGCATTCATACAATACTTTGACATGTTTGTGATTGTGTTCAATGATATATTGATATACTCAAGGAGTGAAGGCGACCATACCGATCATTTTAGTATTGTGTTGCAAGTCCTCAATGACCAACAACTATTTGCAGATGTAAGTAAATGTGAGTTTTTGTTAAGGACTGTGGCTTTTCCTGGTCATAGTATTTTTAATATGGTATTGGGGTAGATCCTAAAAAGACGGATATGGTTATGAAATGGTCTAGACCTCTATCCCCTTCGGATAACAGAAGTTTCTTGTGTTTATCCAGTAACTATAGAAGCTTTGTTGAAGGATTTTTGTCGATTTCTTCTCCATTGAATCGATTGACCAAAAATAAAGCAAAATTCTAATGGTTCAAAGCTTGCAAAAAGAGTTTTCAAGAATTGAAAATATAATTACTTCCGCTTGACTGTTGACTTTACCGAAAGGAAAAGATGGGTTTGTTGTTTATTGCCATGCTTCCTGAATAGGGTTGGCATGTGTCCTTATTAAAAGTTAGAAATTCGTTGCCTATGCTTCAAGGCAACTCAGGATTCAAGAAAAGAATTATTAAACCCACGACCTTGAATTAGAGGCAGTTGCATTTGCTCTTAAGATTTGGAGGCACTATTTGTATGGTGTTCATGTGGATTTCTATACTGACTACAAAAGGTTGCAGTATGTTTTTAAATAAATTGATCTATATCTTCACCAAACAAGGTGACTTGAATTACTAAAGGATTATGACATTAGTTTCTTCTAGAACCCCCAGGAAAGCAAATGTGGTGGCGGATGCTCTAAGTCACTTAAATATGGGTACTGTTGCTCATATAGGGGATTATAGAAAAGAGTTAGTGTTGTTCATAGATTTTACTATTTGGGCCTCTTGTTAGTGGACTTCAATAAAGGTGGTGTTATGGTTCACAATGGTTCAAAATCGTCTTTTGTTGCGGATGTAAAATCCAAGTAAGGTCTAGTCTGACTTTGATGGAATTGAAAAGAGTGGTGCTTAAAAAGTCCACAGAGGCTTCTCCCAAGGGTGAGATGGGGTACTTAGATATCAAGGTCATTTGTGGGTTCTCTATTTACATAAATTGAGAGAGAAGATCTTGTCAAAAGCCCATAGTTCTTCAATATTCTATTTACCCTGTAGCCACCATGATGTACTGTGACTTGAAGAAGATGTATTGGTACCACGGGATGAAGAAGGATATCGCGTAATTTGTGGATAAGTGTCCTATATATATACAAGTGAAAGTTGAGCACCAAAATCTGGGATGCTTATCTCAAGATATTAGCATCGCTAATTGGAAATCGTAAGATTTAAATATGGACGCCATTGTTGGTTTATCATGTACCCGGAGATAACATGATTCGATTTGGGTTATTATAGATCGAATGGAAAAATCAACTCATTTCATTCTCGTCAAGTTTTTTATTCGGACGAGGAAAATTCTAAGTTGTACTTGAGGGAAATTGTTAGGTTACATGGAGTACTTGTATCTATTATTTCAGATTGTGGTACCCACGATTTTGGAAATATTTCCAAATAGGTCTTGGTACTCATGTTAACCTTAGTACGACCTTTCATTCACAAAAGTGATGGGAAAGCAGAGCTTACAATCCAAACTTTGGAAGACATGTTGAGAGAATGTGTAATAAACGTCAAGGATAATTGGGATGATCACTTGCCTGTGATTGAGTTTGCATACAATAATAACTATCACTCAAGTATTGGTATGGCTCTATTTGAGGATTTATACCATAACAGGTATGATCTTCTATAAGTTGGTTTGAAGTTTGTGAAGTTGTGTTGATAGGTCCTGAATTGGTAAATGAGGCTATGGAAAAAGTTTGGCTTATTATATGAGGGTTGAAAATGGCTTAAAAGATGACAAAAGTCATATACTGATGTTAGAAGGAGAGATCTTGAATTTGAGGTAAATGATGGGGTCTACTTACAAATTTCACCCCTAAAGGGTGTGATGAGATTGGAAATAAAGGAAAGCTTAGTCCCCGATATGTGGGTCCATATCAGATCTTATGGAAAATTGGTAAGGTTTCTTATGAACTTGAATTGCCTTGTTATTTTGCATCACTACATCGCATTTTCCATGTCTCTTTGTTGAATAAATGTGTTGGAGAACCGAAATCTATAGTTTACTTAGACGGGTGGGAGTTAAGGAGAATATTTCTTATAAGGAAGTTACGGTTGAGATTTTAGACCGACAAGTCTAGAAGTTGAGAAATAAAGAAGTTACTTATGTGAAGGTTTTTTGGAGGAATCAATTAGTTGAGGGTGCTACTTAGGAGGCCTAGGCCAATATGATGTCCCATCCTCATATTTTTCCCTCCGTTCTTACTCTAGCTTGAGGTATTTAGCTCATCATTGTTTACTCTTTGGTTTCATGTGTCTTAGATATTTCAATAATTTCCACATTTATGCATGTCATGAAAAGCATAAATCTTTAGAAAATGAGTCACTTGATTTATTTCTACATGCTTATGTGCATTTGAGCATGAATTAGATTGCATGTAAACTTCGTGATATGATGTTTTCAACATGTTTTATCTTTGAGTCGATGTTTCCCCCTCAAGTATATGCATTTGTATATAGATTTTATTTTGAACATCTCCTACCTTCTTTATGATGTCGTGAACCCCATGTGAGGACAAATTTTTCCAAGGGGGAGATGTTGTATCACCTCGGATTCCAAAAAAAAAGAGAAAAGTTCAGTTTTTAAAAGACCTCGTGCCTGCACAAACGCACCACCCAAGGACCGTAGGTGAGATAATCGTCTTTTAGTGATGGTGTGTTGTCACGACACAAGGGTACCCCTAATCGTAACATGGCACATGGAATCCCGAAAGAACCCAAGTAAGACTCTTAGCATAACATCATCACATAAGTATAAATTAATATAGAATAAAACATAATTTCAAGTCTTAAGAGAATCTTTATAAAAGTGAAGTGGAAGTCTAAAAAGTCTCTTTAAGCAATCTACTACAATCAGAGTCTCAGAATACTAGGGTCACGTCCCTTACAATAGAGAATATGAAATTACTATTACAACTAAAGAAATGAAACAATAATAAGCTCTTGTCCTCGAATCTATGAAGACGTACCACAAGCTCGAAGATTAGTCAACTCAAGATTTTACTAGAATGAATCGCCTTAGATCTTAGAACCTACCTTGCCTAAGGTATAACTAAAAACTCTTAGGCTACGTGGATCAACTAGCTAAAGACCAATGTGGGCACATAGTTTATGGGATAAGGGGATTGTAACTAGAAACACAACCTCTACTAATGTTAGGGCTTCAGATTGTTCCTAAAATCTCGGCCTCTAATATTGTGAAGGCTTTCATCTCATGTCGTTATCCTCTCGGTGCAAATAAATCCCATTGGTTTAGGTTACTTCTTTACTCAACTTAATAGTTAAGAAAGCATGTCTTGATACTCTATCCCACAACTTACTCTAACGCTCCTAGGTCCATTAGGGGAGACTGTCTGTAACCCTTGGAACCAATATATGTGACAAACCTTTCACATTATAAGAAATTGCTAACTAAGTGTGTGCACAAGGATGACCATTCAATCAATATCACAATTTGGATAATAATAGAAGTACTTTACTCTCAAAGCAAGAATACACATAAGTCTCACACATATAGCTAGTTTTCATACATTGCCCCTTTAGGGCTGTAGATTATTAAACATTCATATCTCTAGAATGACTTCATTCAAAATTGTATAGTAACCTAAATTAAGTAATCAATTCATCTCAACATAATTCGAACACAATTGACTAACAAAGACCCATATTCATGCTTCAAGATCCAATTTACAGAAACTTAGCGATTCACGAATTCTTAGATAAATATTTTAGAAAACAGTAGTAATTCATCCAATTGAACATAATATAAGACAATAAACACGTTGACGTCATTTTGGAAGTGAATCCATTCCATAGATAGAAAACCCTAGGTTCTTGGAGAATTTGAACTTTGAGAAATAGAGTTTTCAAGTGCTTTATGGAACACTTCTATTAACGAGTAAAAAGAGACTTAAAAAAGAGATATCAACGGTAGATCTCTTTTTTGAAAAAAAGAGACCTCAACGGTAGGTCAGTGTAACGTAGGCAAACTTTTTGGTTGAGACCTCATGAGGTCGCCGAACAAAGGCCTCACGAGGTCACCAATAAATTGTTGAGATTGCAATTTCATAATTTACTTTTCTTCTTTTAATAAAGGTGTCTTCATGAGGTTACTATTATATTATTATTTTTAATTTATATTTTAAAAAAAAGACGTCATGAGGTCCATACAGTTTATTAAATTTATTTAAATTTCTAAATAGAGACCTCAGGATGTCTATGAAATTTCCAAAAAGAGACCTCGTGAAGTCTCTTTATTATATTTCTAAAACATATACTGCAGAAAAGAGACTTCATGAGGTCTCTTTACTGCTTTTATAAAAAAATAAAATGTTGATTAGAGACCTCATGAGGTCTCTTTTGTGAAATTTTTGGAAAATAAAATGCAGATTAGAGACCTCGTGAGGTCTCTTTCATGAAATTTCTGGAAAATAAGATGCAAAAAAGATACCTCATGAGGTCTCTTTTCCTGGAAATAAACTGGCAGCTAATTACTATTTCTGCAGTTGCTCATCAGGTGTCATATTAATTCAATACCTCTTTAATTAGAAAAATCAAGCTCATAGATCTTCCAACAATCAATTGATGCAATACATGTACCAAATATTATCTTATCAACTCAATATGCAACTCACCTTCAAAGTTATTCGAAATTAAACAAAAAAACATAATATCCATAAGTTATATAATAGGATTTCATTGTTATCATTCCTTCACAAAACAAATAAGTTCCATAACAAAATTATAGAGTAAAGAACTTATATTATCTATTACAACTCTAAACTTCACTAATCTAGTAGTGTGTTTGCCACATGATCATCATCTTATTCATCACTACTAGATTTATCTATAATATTTCTTTGTTGACCATACACTGGATATCGAGTAGGTTGAGATTGAGAGGGTCGAGGAGGGAAAGTTGTCACATCCCAAAACCATACCCTAGAAGTTAGGGTACAATCTTGGATTGTAACCGGCGTCGTCGAACTCTCGGAGTTCTTAGACAAGCCTCTTTCATATCATTCATTACATATACATAGTGAAAAGTAGTGCGGAATTAAAACTTTTCACAAAACATAATATAGTCTTCAAAATCTCTTTCATATAAAAGTAATAGGAAATATTAAGTCTCAATCTCATCATCTTAAGACACAAGAATACTTGGGACACGGCCCATACTTCAAAATATGAATATAGAAATACTTAGTCTATTACAATACTTTCAATAAGAAACATAAAAGACATATATGCCCTCGAGTCAAGTGAGGACATACTTCAACTTCTCTTCAACGATCTTCTACGTCCAAGTCATCACTTCTCAAAGCTCCTCACCTACCAAGAACTATATAGATAGATAAAAGCATGGAATTAGTACAACCACATGTTCAAAGTATGGCATTATGCATGAAAATAGACTTTTTATTGGAAATATGCCTCTTTTCATTTTTTTCAGATCATATGTTAATCATAATAACATCATTAATTAATTTAGAAACACATAATATACTTCTAGCATGTAATTTCCTCACTTAAAGTCATCCTAAGATTAACTTAAGTCACACAAAGAGAGACCTCCCATACACCCTCTCTAGATGTGCCTAAACAACCCTTAAGATTACACTTAATGAGTAACATACATACTTACAAAGCAATCATAAATATCAAGGTAAGATTCTTCTACCAAAGGTGAACTCTAAGTCTCACTTGAGTGAGTTGTGAAGCGGCCACCCATACAATCCCTTACACACACACTTAAGAGATCCTACAGACTCCCTAAGATAAAATCATGCTCACATACTACATTAACACATAGGTGATATGACACTCTCCTTCCAAATGTTATCAAAAGACCTACTTAAGTCAATCAAGAAGAGAACGTCCATAGTGACCTATTCGAGATTACCTAAGTACTCCTTAAAACCTAAGGCTTAGATCAAGTCCACAAAATTAACCAACTTCCCTAACTAGAGTCATTCTCAAGACTTCCAAAGATACGACATGAAGAATTCCTTCTGCCCTCTTCACACTTTAGCTAAGGAATCCTTAAGTCACTTTAGATTAGGTACTCGTTTATTTATATACTCCTTAACATAGGTCATTAGTTCATTAGTTCATTAAGACTCACACATCACATAAAGGACATTCAAATAATGGTTTTGGACAAGACCTAGGAACTCCACATAACACCCTCAAAGTCTATTGTGCAATATCTCGATAGCATCCCATACCACCACCTAAAATTCATAAACTCCTCTAATGCTAATAGTTATTCCATATGATGAGAATAGGCAATAACCGACATAAACCATAATGGCAAGACATGGAAACCGGAGTTGTATCCTACTCCGATGAGGTTGTCCTACTTCCCAATCGTAGAACTTAGACACATCCCATGTAGGCACATGGTTAAGGAATATGAAGGGCATGCTTTTTAATCTAGTCTCATACTTAACTAGAACTACTTTCCCTTACCACACTCACTCGGTGCTAGCCTTCGTTCTTATAGAGTAATCCATACATTAGGTTCACATAAAAGTGTTCCATAACAAGTTAATAACCCAATCACATTAACCCTACTAAGGAAGGTCCACTAGGGCTACCTCACAATGGCTACAAGAAGCTCATGATGACTTTCCTAAGGATTAATATGATGCCTTTCCATCCAACTAACCTTAAGTCCATCATTCCTTTACTTTGAAGGATACCATTACGGATTACGCTTCAACAATCTTAACCTTACCTTTAAGACATAATCAAGATATTCTTCACATAATCAAGATATTCTCAACACAACAAGAAAGTAGAAAATATATATAACTCATTATGCTACAAAACTCACATGCTTCATTCCAAATAGAAAAACTTAGTTTATACTCAATACCCTACTCATATACATTAATTTTAACCATATTACAATTTTTCAGGCAAAAGAACTAATTAGTCATTTTCTCAAAAATATTGCAGCATGCAGTTTTAATGCAACAGTGATTTTTTTAAGCCATTTTTTGAAAATTCAAATTTTAGAAAATTCATGAGATAAACGTTCTAATATGCAAAACAACATCATATAAACACATATTACAACAAAATCATGGCTTCATAAAACACATAATGCAAGAAGTTAATGAAATTCAATTTCAACCAAACTCCTAAACATCATGCAGAAGCAACAATTTCAAGGACTTCTATCCTATCTACAAACCATACTCCCCCACTTAGAAGGAACTCATTTCTTAACAAAATAAAGAGAACTTACCAACATCATCATCAGTGTCCTTCTCATCCGGCTTCTCCACCCTAGAATGAAGTGTATAGAAACGCCTCTTTGTTGAAGCATCATCCGTTGGAACACTAGGAGCAACTTGCTTACCCTCTCTACCTCTTAAAGCAATCATACGACAATCTCTCACTTTGTGCCCATCTTTATCACAACCAAAGCAACTACCGGTACCCAAAATACACTCACCATCATGTTTCTTGCCAAAATTTACACAACTAGGCTTGCCATCCTTGGAACCACCTCCTTTTTCAACGTTGAACTTAGCACTCCTAGATTCTCCTTGAGATTGAACCTTCTTCCTAAACATAGTTTATTCTTAATCACTAGCACCACTCCTTTTCAAACTTCTAGCCATCCTCCTAAGTTTAGACTCTTTAAAATTGTGCATACACCATGAGTCTAGCTAGGGTCATATCATCATGCAACATAGCGGTACAGCATTCTTCCACCACTAAGTAGGCTACCCCTGTCACAAAATGACTCATTTCATCTCTTGGATTTGGACACAAGATAAGGGGAATACCTAGACAAAGTTGAGAATTTCGAACAGTACTCCTAAACACTCATATTGCCTTTCTTGAGATTGATAAACTCCTCGACATTAATTTCACTCCTCTCTCAGGGAAAGTACATACCAAGAAAAGCTTCCTTAAATTCTTCCAATTCAAAAGGACCCAATCCTTCCGGCCTATTATCGTTCCATTGAGTGTACCAAATTTGAGAAGAATACCTCAATTGGTACGAAGCCAACTCTGCCTTCTCCCTAGATGTAACGCCCATAGCACTCAAAACTTTGTACACTCCATCAAGAAACTCTTAGGGATCCTTATTTTCCTTAGAACCAAGAAAGATAAAAGGATTCATCCTCACAAACTCTCTCAACCTAGATGTCATAGCGCTCTCCAAAACCCAAGGCATCATATTCAAATTAGTTTGAATAGTCATGGATTGGGCTATAGCAACCAAAGCCTCTCTATAAGACATCTCCAGAACCTCAATACCTCCTTCCACATTAGAAATAGGATCACCTTGGGGAGGCACTTGGTCATCTTGAGAACCTTGAACTCCTTGGCCACCTTGACGAACTTGTTCAACTTGAGGGGGGAACCTCCTCATTCACCCTCTCCTCTTCCAACCTTCTAGCGGCCATCCTTCTAGTATTCATCTTCTAGATAACACAAGGAAACTCATAAGATGGATACTCATAACATTTACTCTACCGCACGACACAGTTGTTAAAATGAAGGGAAACTCCATCGTCCTATAACCTCTCACCCATAAATTTGTCGCGACTCACACCAATGGTCAAGACTCTACTAGATGTGACTTGATGAGACTTTATGATTCCTAATACTATTTTCACCAATCTATGCTTTGATACCAAGCTTGTCACATCCCAAAACCATACCCTATAAGTTAGGATACAATCTTGGATTGTAACCGACATCGTCGAACTCTCGAAGTTCTTAGACAAGCCTATTTCATATAATTCATTGCATATACATAGTGAAAAGTAGTACAGAATTAAATTTTTTTACAAAACATAATATAGTCTTCAAAATCTCTTTCAAATAAAAGTGATAGGAAATACTAAGTCTCAATCTCATCATCTTAAGACACACGAATACTAGGGACACGGCCCACACTTCAAAATATGAATATAGAATACTTAGTCTATTACAATACTTCAATAAGAAACATAAAAGTCATATATGCCCTCCTGTCAAGTGAGGACATACTTCAACTTCTCTTGAACAATCTTCTAAGTCCAAGTCTTCACTTCTCAAATCTCCTCACCTACCAAGAATTATATAGATAGATAAAAGCATGGAATTAGTACAACCACGTGTACTAAGTATGGCATTATGCATGAAAATCATGAAAATAGACTTTTATTGGAAATATGCATCTTTTCATTTTTTTCAAATCATATTTTAATCATAATAACATCATTAATTAATTTAGAAACACATAATATACTTCTAGCATGTAATTTCGTCACTTAAAGTCATACTAAGATTCACTTATGTCACACAAAGAGAGACCGCCCATGCACCCTTTATAGATTTCCCTAAACAACCCTTAATATTACCTATAATGAGTCACGTACATACTTACAAAGCAATCATAAACATCAAGGTAAGATTCTTATACCAAAGGTGAACTCTAAGTCTCACTTGAGTGAGTTGTGAAGCGACCGCCCCATATAATCCCTTACACACACACTTAAGAGATCCTACAGACTCCCTAACATAGAATCATTCTCACATCATACATTAATACATAGGTGATATGACACTCACTTTCCAAAGTCTATCAAAACACCTACTTAAGTAAATCAAGAAGATAACGTTTATAGTGACCTCTTTGAGATTACCTAAAAAGTCATTATGACTACCTAACGATTAGATCATGTCCACAAAATTAACCAACTTCTCTAACAAGAGTCATCTCACGAATTCCAAAAATAAGACATGAAGAGATCATCCCTTATGCCCTCTTCACACTTTAGCTAAGGAATCCTTAAGTCACTTTAGATTAGGTACTCATTTAATTACATACTCCTTAACATAAGTCATTAGTTCATTAGTTCATTAAGACTCATACATCACATAAAGGACATTCAAATAATGGTCTTGGATAAGAGCTAGGAACTCCACATAACACCTTCAAAGTCTATTGTGCAATATCTAGATAACATCCCATACCACCACCTAAACTTCATAAACTCCTATAATGATAATAGGTTTCCATATGACGATAATAGGCTATAAACTGATATAGACGATGATAGCAAGACATGTAATCCAGAGTTCTATCCTACTCCGATGAGGTTTTTCTACTTGCCAATGGTAGAACTTAGACACATCCCATGTAGGCACATGGTTAAGGAATATTAATGGCAAGCTTTGTAATCTAGTCTCATACTTAAATAGAACTTTGCCTTACCACACTCACTCGGTGCTATCCTTCATTCTCATAGAGTAATTCATACATTAGGTTCACATAAAAGTGTTCTATAACAAGTTCATAACCCAATCACATTTACCCTACCAAGGAAGGTCCACTAGGGCTACCTCACAATGGCGAAAAGAAGCTCATGATAACTTTCCTAAGGATTAATATGATTCCATTCTATCTAACTAACCTTAAGTCCATCATTCCTTCACTTTGAAGGATATCATTACGGCTTACTCTTTAACAATCTTAACCTTACCCTTAAGACAAGGTTTTCACAAAATAAACTCTAATATCATCTTTAAGGTCAAATATAATTCATATATTCAAGAATAAGAGTTCAAACACCCTAAATCAAGACATCACATATTCATAATCATATATACATCAAGAAAGATATATAAGTCAACCAAGACAAGACATCACATGCTTCACTTGAACTGATAATACAAGTCATTCTAGAAACACCTAGTAACAACCTAACATCTTCAAGTCATCCTATATATCATAATAACATCATTCATGTACTCCACATAGACTCACAAAGCCAAGAAGGAATAACCAAGACTTAACCCTAACACTATACCCATAATGTCAATTCAAAGTCTATCATGATCACTTAAGGCAACATAACTAGATAAATACATATATGACTATGTAACTTCACATGTAGATAGATAATGTCATGCTTTACATAATAAAACTGCACAAATAGCCACATAACTTCAATAAGTTGACTAAGGCCATGCTCATAATATTGCATAAAGTAACGCCAACAAGGCCACGTCAATTGCAAGTAAAACACATAACACTGCCACCATAAGTGGACCATACCAATAACAATAGGATCGAAGTATAATTAATATCAAATTAGATAAAACTGGGCATCATACATTTACTCCCTTATCCACACTTCAATTCAATGCTAAATCGGCCATTTTTTATCATCAAAAGGCCCTTACCATGGCCATAACCAACAATTCAAACAATAATCATAAAATCTAATGAAATCTCTATCAATTCAATCTAGGTTTACCAATATACGATCAATTAGATAAAAATTTAATATAATTCTTATATAATTAGAAAGCTTATAAGAAACTAAATAACAATTTAACAATATTCGCTTAATATCAAGTAACCCACTCAAAAACCAGGTTTCATCCAAATTTATGGGTTCATATGTAATTTATGTTGAAATCATCAATACAATATCAATTATATCATAATTCAATATTTATAAATCATCAATATAATATCAATCATATAATTATTCAATGTTTAGAAATCATTTATGCAAGAACCCATGGTAGAATCATCAAATTGGACAATTCACTTTAGAAAACTTTGAAAAACATCTTGAGAAATGGGCTCCTTGATGAAACGAGTTTTAACGATCAAAAGCCATACCTCAAGGATGATAACTATTCACTTTTATGAATAATTTCGACACATAAACCCCTCACCAAGCTGTCTCTTCAATTTGGACTTCAATGGAGGTTTTGGGATATTTTGTAAGTGTTTTGGGGTTAAGATTTTGAACAATGAGGTCTTCTGTGTTATTACCCTTTATATACTTAATTAAAATACCCAAATCACCCTTAAATAACCGTCCATGTCTTAATTTAGAAGTGGGTTTAATTTACCAATTCACCCCTTAATTGGCAGCAGCACCTGCGCAGGAACAGGTTGCGCACGAGGCCTGCCCTTGACGGGGCGTCACCACCTCGACGGGCCGTCACAGGCCTCCGTCGGTGGCTACAGTGGATTTACAGACCTCCATTGTTTACAAAAGTCTAATTCCTTATTATGGTACCCTTTTACGGGGCGTCACAACCATGACTGGCCATTGACTGCTCCATCGCCAAGGTCTGCCTAGGACAGCTTGCACACTGATTTTGGGTCCTTTTTGAAGGACCCTTTACTGGTACTTGGGAATAATTTCCCGGACGTTCCCAACCCAAATATGATTGTATATAATTGTAACACATCTCACATTAATTTCATCCAAAATGAACACGTAAAAATCAACAAAACTAGCGTAAACGTACAAGGTCGACTCAAAACATATCTTTTGAACGCCTTGGACGTTCTTGGTCGTTTGACCTCCACACTTCACAAAACTTTAACCACTGCATATAAATGCTATATTAACTCTATTAAGAACCTTAAAACACCATGAAACACACATAAACACATAGAACCACATTTTTATACATTTACGTGACTTAGTCATCAAACGTCTTAGTCGTCCCTTGATGTTTGACTTCCAACACCTCTTATATTTTAGCTAGTGCTTATATACTATATTTTAGACTTTTTTAGAATATTATACAATCAATACCAACATGTTAGTCTCTAGTTAACCTAGGTCATCTTTGGGGTCTTACAGAAGTGATATCACTGGAACGAAGGGGAATCCTTCCTAAAGCAAGTAATGTATCGATTGACCCTTAATACCCGCATACTTTAAGTCTGTTTGCCTTTCCCTAGACCGCGAGTCTTTGACTTGGATATATATCTCAGCAATATTTTGCTCTATAATCAATTTTTTTTTCATCGATTCATCATCATAGGAACTTTTAGGCCTTCAAACTGAGAAGGAAATTCACGAAAGGTTTGCTGCGGCATAGGCATACCCGTATCTACCAGTTCAACTAATCTAACCACACTCTCTCAACCTTTTCTTGAACAAGTGGCATAACTCAATTTTCTTCTGGTTGAGTTTGTCATAAATCCTCCAAAGCTTGAAGATATCCATTCTATCGACAAATCCTCCAAAGCTTGAAGATATCAAATCTCAATTGAATGATATTAATATTAAATATAAATTTAGAAAATAAGTAATTGTTATTTTAAATTAGAAGCTTACATAGGTCACTCTAGCTCGCGGCTCAACCCACACGTCTGGATCTTCAGGATTTTTCTTCTTTCTTATGTGTGTTGCCTTCAATGCCTCAGCCTGAGTTACCAATTTTCCGAGGTTCCTTTTCCTACATATAAAACTAATTAAGTTATAATTAACAGTAATTAAATATTAATACCTAAATATATAAAAACTTAAAGAAAAATTATACATACCAATTTCCTCCTCACAAATCCTTGACTTTGATCCCCACTTGCCTATAGAGAACCACCGCTAATAGATGATCTAGCCTTCTTACCGATATCACTCATCTTCTGAAATCTTGGATGATTTGTCCAATGCACAAGTAATTTTTCCCAATCATCCGATAGAATCCACCAAGGTTTCTGATATTTTTACGAGCTTTATTCAACAAACTAGAAAGAATACGCATAGTTTTCTTGTGAAAGTCTAAACAAATTTTGGCCTCATGTTCCAGGCGCCAAGCACATTTTTTCTACAATGAAAGCATATTTTTTGTAATTAATAAGTATTATTGAAGACAAGTATTTGAATAATGTTAAGCAAATAAATTTAAACATACCCTAACTCCAAAAATATTTGTCTCTTGAGATTGCTTGGCATCTTGTCCCAAGTCAAAAAAAATGTCTCTATAGAAATCTTTGATTGCGTGAGAAATGATCCCCACAGCATCATCAAGATTAAAATTGTATTACAAGATTTTAACAATTACAGGTTAAAACAAATACAATCAAATAATATAATCATAAACATAAGATATTTTGTAAAAAAAAAATTACGTATAGCCGTCGGGATCGATAACAAGTCTATTATGCATATCCCTCACGAAGCCAACATGAGTAAGGACCTGACCAGGTGAAGATGCCTAATTTGTGGTAGGAGTGTTAGGCTCAGAACAATTATCTTGAAGGTGAAGACTCGACATTCCAAGTTTTGAAGTAGATGATGATTAAGGTTGTGAGTCCGCAGGGTTGTGAGTAACTGTGCGAGAGACACTAGACGTTGGTCGATTAGCCTCTGGAGGCAAAACACTATATCCATGTGGGGCGGCGGAGTATATTCCAATGGTGGATAAATATAGGTCGAAGGAGGATTAATATGTGGAGGCACATGATTGTATGGCTCGGTCTGCCTAGAATAGAACCGGAGTGTCTCTTGGTGGGAGAAATGTTGTGATGACTAATATTATATGTATCCCTGTCGGTCGTATGCTAACCATACCATCTTTCTATTTTATCTTTTTTGGGGCATCTAATAAGTAACAAAAACTTTTAAGTAAAAATAAGGTTAGATATTTACGTAACAAGTAAAGCCTCAATTAAAATCAACTAAAGCTGAAAATGAGTTAACTAGGGTGTATTTTGGTATGTTCATGAAAGTTTGTTATGTCATTTCATCTATCAAATAAGAACAACTTCAAAGAAAAAATAAGTAAATTTCAAGTTCTCATGATAACAAGTTTCCTAATTCAAGATTGGGTAGCAGAGTTATGCACATATACATGTTCCAGTTATTCTGATAATACTTTGTGGGATAGTTTTCATCTTATAGAGAAGCATAACAATTTTCGTTAATCATATTGTTGTCCAACATTTAAGTGGCTTTTTCTAATGTATTCCACATGCAAAGTCCAACAATGTGTATTTTTTAAAGTGTACTCAAAGATAAGGAGAACATTAGTTCATAATATGTACTATCCTCATTATTCAATTTGCAAATAATTAAACAAGAAATAGTTGAGTACTGAAACTATAGAAGCACCTTTCAAACATCAAGTACTATTAAAAACATGAAGAGAAGCAAATATTGAAGACATGATTTAAGGTCCTTAAAGTGTATCCTCTCAAATATTTTAATACATTAGATAGGTGGTCACATTAACAAAGAATCGAGAAAATATAAAATTTGGGGATCCGCTTTTATAAAGAATCGAGAAACAATTTAGCAATGCAATATGAAATAATTAAGAAGAATATATATATATATATATATATATATCAAGAGAATCAAATGTCAGAGATATGATTTAAGGACCTTAAAGTGTATCCGCTCAAACATTTTAATACATTAGATAGGTGTTCACATTAACATAAAATTGAGAAATAATTTAGTAATGCAATATAAAGTTATTAAGAAGAAGATAAAAGTAATACACACAGATTCTGCCTAAATGTTGGGGTCCTCTTCTAGGGCCCCTTGTGGGTCCTAGGAGGAGTCGTACCCGGACATTAAACCCCTATGAATGGTCATATAGGTATTAGGTTCCTCCCACATAAATTTGGACTCCAAACAACTCACCAAACATACAAAGGCACACAAGACCTCACATAAGCACATAGATGTCTAGTCGTCGAACGTCTTGGACGTCCCTTGATGGTTGACTTCTAAACTTATTAAACTGACTCCAAACAATAAAATTATCTATTTTAAATCATTATTAAATCATGAAACACTAGTGACGCTCTATTACAACCTAGTCCATTATGAGGGTCATTATAGAAAGGGGACCGAGAATCAAGTGGCCGACCACTTGTCTAGAATGGAGAATGAAGATATGCACTGATTGGGGGGGAAAGCTAAAATGTTGATGCATTCCCAGATGAGCATGTATTGCTTGCTTCTCATGATCTGATCCCATTGTTTGCAGACTTCGCGAACTATCTGGCAAGTGATTTGGTTCTATCAGATTTCACTTTCCACCAAAGGAAGAAGTTCATGCATGATATGAAGAAACTCTTTTGGGATGAGCCTTACTTATATCAGAATTGTGCCGATAGAGTTATTTGTCGTTATGTACCTGATGTTTAAATGTTGAGGGTTTTAGAGGCGTGTCAGTCATCACCTATGGTGGACACCACTAGTGGTATTCAAACTACTCATAAGATCTTGCAGTGTGGGTACTATTGGCTCACCATCCACCAAGATGCTCGTGACTTTGCCAAATCATGTTATTGGTGCCAATGAGATGGAGTGATTTCAAGAACACAAGAGCTTCCCATGAATTCCATTTTGGTGATTGAGCTATTTGATATATGGGGCATTTAATTCATGGCCCATTTGTGAGTTCTCGTGGGATGAAGTATATTTTTGTGGCAGTTGACTATGTGTCAAAATTGGTGGAAGCAATTGCGCTCCCCAACAATGAAGGTAAGAGTGTCACTGCATTCTTGAAAAAAAATATCTTCTCCAGATTTGGTACACCTAGGGACATTATTAGCGATGGTGGCTCGCACTTTTGTAATAATTTTTTTAAAGGGATGCTTGAAAAATATGGTGTTTGCGACAATGTGGATACTTCTAACCACCCACAAACTAATGGGCAAGTTGAAGTGTCCAAACAAGAGATCAAGCAGATTCTGGCAAAAACTACAAATGACATAGAACGGATTGGTCAAGGAGGATAGATGATACTCTTTGGACCTACAACGCCGCACAAGACACCCATGGGTATGTATCCATAGCAACGTGTATATGGGAAGGCTTGTTAATTACCTGTCGAGCTAACGCACAAGGAAATGCGTGCAATAAACTGACTAAACTTCGATTAGACGGGAGCACCAGAACAATGGATAAATGAGTTGAATGTGCTTGATGAGTTTCACCCAAAAGCCTATGAAATTTTATACATCTACAAAGAGAAGATGAAGAAGTATCATGACTAAGGAATTGAAAATCGAGAATTTGTGGTTGGTGATCTTGTGCATCTATTCAACTCTAGGTTGTGATTATTTTGGGGAAAACTCAAATCCAAATGGACATTACCATTCCTCATCACCAAAGTGTTCCCTCATGGAGTGATTGAGCTAGAATACAAGGAAGGCAAAAAGTTTATAGTCCATGGACGAAGGATAAATATCTATCTGGAGTATGGGAGAGTATTCACGAAGTGGTTGATGCCTACAATCTTGATGAAGTCTGAATAATCAAGGGACCTTCATCGTGCTGCGACGTTAAATCAAGAGTTGCTTGAGAGGCAACCCAAGGTGTACCCTCTAGCCAACAATAGGTTTTGTTTTCCATTCAGAAAGAGTTGTTGTTTTGTTTATGCTCTAAGGGTTTCTTTTTTGTGTATGTGCTAGTATTGGCTAGGTATTAGAATAGGGTCGCGTCTAAAAAGTGTCCAGAAAAATACAAAAAGAATGTCCTCGTTGGTGTTACATGTGCAGGAGGCAAAATCAGGAATCTGCAGAAAATGGTCTAGTACAGAGGTCTACGGACCCCATCGACGGACCGTCATTGGCATCTGTACCTCCAGGTAAGCTTTGAATTTTTCAAAGTTTGAGAGTGATGTTATCCTAATCTATGGACCGTCGACGAGGTCTCATGGATCCAGTCTAGTTGTGAATCGACCCAGCCTAGAAGGTTACATTTAAAACCCATCTTTCAAATTCATTAACTCTTTCCATTCTTTTTCAAAACTCTAGCCATAATCATTTCCACCAATTCAACTCCTCCCTAAATTACTCTCCAATTCAATACCAAAACTCCACAAATCATTTGCCCCCTTTCTTTCCCCAAATCCCAACCTTTACTCTCTCAAATTCTCTCTTTTTTCATCCTAAACAATCAGGTGATTGGGTTAGGAAAGTGTCGGCTTCTTCTTTGGGTTGCACATCATTGTAGGCACAAAACCACAACACTCTTCACCAAGGTAATTTGACTTCCCCTCATTTTGAATTTACATTCTAAGTTGAATATAGGAAGTCGGAAGTGGGTCTTGACCTTGAGAGTAAATTGATTAACTTTGCATGGTAATAGTCGCGTAGTAACATCCCTTGGAATAATAGATAGTGGTTGTGTAGCAATTTAACTTCCACAAAACTTGTGTTAGAAAATTGTATAAAATTGGAACCCTATGAACGATGAACTAGCATAAAAGTATTGAAAAGAAGGTTTAGAATTAATTTATGTTAGAATGGATCACTAAAGATACTCAAAACTTGAAATTGAAAGGGGCCTAAGACTGTCACATACCTCAAGTATGAGACCCCGTACAGACCATCGTTCACTCGACAGGCTGTCAATTGGGTCCATCGATTGTCATGCCTAAAATAATCTTAAGTGTCAAATGATGGATGTGGACTACGGTCCGTCGATTGAACGACAAGTCGTTCTGTACATCTGTTGTCTCCATCAGAATGTATATATGTACCCATCAAAATACGAATGGTTTTTACGGATAGTGGATCACTCTAGGCTTTATGGGTCTCGCGACTTAAACCTGCAATCAAGATTTGTATTTTTGTTTTTGTATTTTCTTTTTTTTTTTTTTGTTCTTCGAGTGTGTCATTAATATGATATGATACTAACAATTACTCCACATGTACAATGGCCCCAAAGAAGTAAGTGGTCTACTCAAAGAGGGGCAAATCCAAGTCGTGTTCCCCATCTTATCAGTTGATCGACGAAAAAAGTGACATAAAGAATGATCCATACTATGTCCTCTAAGCACTCAAACACCAACAGCATCATCCCGAGCCACTAGGGTCACCCCTCAGAAGGTGAACCCTGATGTAGTCACTGCCTCTCAGCATAATGAGGAGCGCACACTAATCAGTACATCATCCGGGGCTGCTTCCAACACATAATGGGGCTCAACATTCGGCTCCAAGTCGGCAAACGCTTAACAATCAGGGTCAGACCAATCCTCAGGGTCTAAGCCAGCCACTATATCTGGTTTTAACTCTTAGGGAGCCTCCAGATCAGGAGATACACGTGCACCCCGAACAGATGACCCACTCCGGTTGCAGATGAACCAAACAGGTGGTTCGTGGAGGTGAAATGGCAAGTGCATAGAGAATAGAGGATGCTAAATGAGAACGGGTGATGACTCGTCTAATTACTAAGGAGCGTCGAGTCCTCAAAGGAAGTTCCCATACCGTTCCAAAGGTGCACCAACTCTTTAATCTCCAGAAGTGTGATTGAATGTCTTAGAAATTGGAAACATATAGAGAGAAGGTTGTTTGGGAGTTGTATGCCTCCTATGTTGCTACTCTCCGAGGGTCTATCCAAAAGCGGTCAAAACCCGCAAAATAGGAACCCCTTACTTTCACTATGGTTCGGGGATGTCGGGTGGACATCTCACAAGCCACTATCCATAAATTACTATACGGCCCCACCACTCGTAAAACCTGGAGCCTCAACACTGCAGAATTTGATTACATGTGGGCTATAGTACGGGGTGGCGAATTTCAAAAGAGTGCCACTAAGAAGGAGGCGGTGAAACTATGTCTAGCTCGGTATATTGCAGCATATGGGGAGAGGGTTGAGTGGTTAATAGAACCTTGAGGGCTCATCAAGAAGGCTATGCTAACTTTTGTGGCCAAATTTTTTTGGATGTTGGTACGACATCAACTATTGCCCACAAAGGCCGATAATGTAATTACATCAGATAGGGCGGTTATGGTGGCACCACTGGTATTTTAACTGGGTTGGAGATAGACTTTGCAGGGATGATTTTAATGGAGATACACGAGAGGGAGTTCAACACCTCCACTACTCACCCCTTTTTGTGTCTTATTTTTCAGATGTGCAGGGACGTCGAAATGCCAATCTGGCACTGTGATACACTCCGAAAACCTACCGGGACATTGGATATAGCCTCATCATAGATGAGACTAATGTAGCAGTACCCAGCAAAGGGCCCCGGGTCGAGGTTTCCCCATTGGGAGAAAATCGTGCAGTTAGAGTAGAGATAGCTCAAGGGACAGACCCTGTTGCACCTGAGTACGCCGACCCAACCCCAGCATCCTCCTCACATACAGCCAACAGGGCCCTCATCTTGTCTAGGTCCACACCACCAGCCGCTGCAATGATCCCTCTAGCTAGAGTCTAGAAGCTAGAGGCGCATATGGACACCCTACTCCATCACATACAGTCGTGGATGCAGAAGTCCATAACGAAGGCAGAGGACCACATAGAGAAGCGGGTGGCCAACTAGACCGAGCAACAAATTCAGGCGGTTCACAAACGTCTTGACAATTTTGAGATGCATGTTCTAGCATGACCAGCCCCTGCCAGTGACTTCACTGCTATCCAAACTAAGCCTGCCAGCCTGCGAGCCAATGTGGATGTCATCTTAGAGATGCGGGGGAATAAGTCGGAGCATGCACCCACTGAGCTAGATGAAGATATTGTTCTGGAGGCATTGTTTAAGGTTCGCGCTAAGATACAACCCGCACCCCATATTCATAGAAATAGGCACTACTGAGGTCGGTGATGCCCCGTGCAAAAAAGGAGAGTGGAAGGATCTATAACATAATAGGAGGGCCTCACTAGAAGATGATCAGATGCGCCAGAGGAGGGTGCAAGAATTAGCGGTAGGGGCATCCAATTTTGTGCATGTGAGCTGAGAAAGGAGCACTAGTGATGGTGCTGAGATAGAAGTGGATGTCACTACCGATAGTGTCATCCTTAAGTATGTGGGCACTACTGATGGTGACCGAAATGTTGTTCCTACGGGCTCCGAGAAATCGTACTCACCCACTTGTTGAAAGGTCTTCAGTGTTATGCACCACAAGTTTTCTTCACCTACCGCCCTGTTACTTATGATTTATTATGCATTGGGGACAATTGCGAATTTTGTTGTGGGGATGGGGTAAATGAAATGTGAGTGATAGGGTGAGTCTGAGTAGACCAACTTACGAATATCTCTTGGGTTTTCTTGTATTTGTTTTTTCCCCAAGAGAATGCTTAAATTTCTATTAAATTGGCATGTATTAGTGAGTATAAGTATAAATGCATGAAAGACAGAAGCATAATGGCTAATAAAAAATTGATACCTCATCCATTGTAGAGCTTGCATATATAGGGTCAAATAAGTTGAATATGTGGGCTCTAAACATGACATGAAAAGGCACCCACTGCATGACCTTTAACTAAAACCTGAAATGGAAATTCTGATAATCTGATAATGCAACGATTTGCCAAGAGAGTTTGAGGATATTTGATTGTTCAACAGTTGGTGCCTAACTAGAAATTGCCTGGTTAGTCCTACGAAAGAAGTCTACTCTAGAAGCTAGGAAGTTATCTTAGTCCCTTTTTCGAAATAACACATATCTAGCCTAAAGGAAGTTGGCCAAATAAAATAATTGTCCCTTTTGATTCAAATAGGTTGAGCCTATAATACACCAACTTTTGATTCACCAACTCACTTTCCTTGAATCAAATGTTTTTTTCCCAAGTCCCTCCTTGGACATGTGCACATCGATTTAGGCCTAAAGCCTAAGTTGAGGGTGTCTAATGCCAAAAAGTGACCCCGTCTTGGCCTTGACTTGGCATTGGGTATTGTGCACCTCGACTCATGGAAAATCCATGAGTTGAAGGTGGCTAGTATGAAAAAAGACCTAAAAAGGGTATGAATAGAGTAACATGTTCAAAATAAAAGCATAAGTAAGATAAGCATGTGATTTATAAAAAATGAAAGAATATAAAAAGAGAAAGAGTTTTTTTTTAAAAAAAAAAAGTCACATCTAAAAGGGAAATAAGGCAAAGGAAAGAAGAGAAAAGAAATAGGAGGTCAAAAGCAATAAAAATAGGTAGAAATCTGAGTGTTAATGTTAAAGAGGGTAGATATTCACTAAATGTACCACACCTGACCCCTAATCCTAGTTAGAAGACAATAAAGTCCTACCATGATCCTAGAATCTAATGTGATAAACCTAAGCAGTGAAGATAAGGGTAAGCCTATAGCGTGGAGTACTAATTGTATTTGAACTCATTCCTCAGCGTGAGTGTTGAAAAAGATCCTTGTACCCAAAATGCATAATCACTGTGTGAAAAGTGAGGAATTTTTTTAAAGTGAGGGCACCGTTACATTATGAGAGCAGTGGTACCCTGGTGAGAGGAAAACAGTAGAGGTGTATGTTGCACGGTGAATTCGTATCATGATGTGATCCACATGACTTGTCGAGAGTCTAGTGCATAGGCCTGAACTAAATCAAGAAAGAGTCGGGATAGATAGTCATGTGATTACTGGAGCTGAAAGTGTCTGTTTCTATACAAGTGTCATTTCGGGTCATAGTGTGTCACTTGAGGACAAACAACGAATTTAAGTTGAGGGTGTTGATGTACCGTGATTTCACGGTATTTCTAATGCATTTCACTTAAGAGTTTTGTGTGTCTAGAGACTTTTTATATTGGCTTTAACAAGTTTTGTGTCTTGTTTTGCAGGAAAGATGTTCAAGAAGAAAGCAAAGAAGACAATTGAACAAAGTGCTGAAACAGACTTACAGAGGCAATCGATGATCCATCGTTCCATTGACGGACCGTAGGTGGTAATCGTAGATCAGAAGTTCAGGCGTTTGAAGAAAATTAGGGAAGTCTGACCAAGTGTGTAACCACGAGTAGCATTCACGGTCCATCAATTGATCGACACACTGTACTGGTGAATGTTCATTTAATTCAAAGCGGATTCAGTACCTGATATTTGAAGATTCTAAGTATGGAGCTACAGAGGAGAATCGACGGACTATGTTCTTAGTCCGTCGTTTGATTCAGAGAGGGCCATCAAGAGAGAAAAATATTTTCTAAGTCATGACTAACAGTATCAAACCACGGACCATCGATTGTCTCGTCGATTGAAGTCGTGTACCTAAAAAAAATTCCTTATTTGAATTGACTTTTTCATTAAGACTTTTTTATATAAATAGAGGATAGAAACCTCGTTTTTGGGGTTGGTTATTATTACATTTTTCTAGTTCTTGATTTTGGGATTTTCTCTATGAAACTTTGGCAAATTATTGTATTCCGAATTCTTTTTAAAGATTTGTGTAAAATTTATGGGCTTATTCGTCTTGATACATAAGTCTATGATTTATTCATCTAAAAATATGAATTGTGATCTTCCTAACATGGGTAACTAAATCCACAACTAGGGTTGTGGAAACCATGGGAGATTTAACAAAGTATGACTAGTAACTAAGCAATTCTTGAATAGTGTTTTTGCATGCATTGGTAATTCTTTATTTTAGAATTCTTTTTTACGGTGATCAACGTTAGAACTCGTCTTGTTGCTACTTGACAGACCAAGGAGGTAGTTAATAGGAAAAGAATTATCAACATAGATTTAGTATGATAATATCTAATGTCTAGTTCCGATTGGTGCAAAGTAATAACTACGTCATACATCGATTATGATGTCTAATATGAGGTAATGGTAAGGGTTAGACGTACCAAGGTGCGGGGTGAAATTCTCTATATGTCGGACCAAGGATTTAGAGATACCTAACTTATCACTTTGCATTTAATACACTAGGAAAGGATTGCTATTACTAGGAATAATGCGTTATGAACCTGTTGGATCCCATAATCCCTAGTTACTTTTGTTAGGTAGTGGAGCCTGATTAATTTTAGGTTTTCCTATTTATTCTGTATTTTAGGTTTTCCTATTTATTCTCTATTTTAGGTTTTCCTATTTATTCTCTGTAACCAAAAATACTCTAATTTATTAATATAAATATACCTCACCGCCGTGGAAGTTTACTCACGGGGTGTTACCACGAAATATTGGGTTTTCTCTTTCTCTCTCTAGATCTCTCATCTCTTTCTCTTGAAAGTTCTTGTGTTCTTCATTCATCTAGTGTGTGTGCGTGAATTCAATCCTAACATTTGGTATCAGAGCTAAGGAGATTCAACACGATCACTGAAGATGGATAGTTCAAAGCTTGGAATCGAGAAGTTTGATGGATCCGATTTCAGTTTCTGGAAGATGCAGATCAAAGATTTTCTGTACCAAAAAGATCTTCACGAACCGTTGACCGGGGTGAAGCCGGATCCATGACGGAGGAGAAGTGGAAACTCAAGAATCGCCAGGCTCTAGGGTTGATCCAGTTGACACTGTCAAGAAACGTGGCGTTCAACATCGTGAAGGAGAAGACTACGTCCGATCTGTTGAAGGCACTATCAAACATGTATGAAAAACCATCGGCTATGAACAAGGTATATTTAATGCGTAGATTGTTCAATTTACAGATGTCTGAGAATGGATCCATTTCTGATCATATAAACGAGTTCAATATGATTGTGAGTCAACTCAATTCTGTGGATATTAATTTGGAAGATGAAATTAAGGCATTGATTTTGATGTGATCTCTGCCCGAGTCTTGGGATATGTTGTTTTGCGATTAGCAGTTCCCGTGGATCTGAGAAACTGAAGTTTGATGAAATCCGTGATTTTGTTCTTAGCAAAAGTATTCGCAAACGAGAAGTGGGAGATTCATCGGGCAGTGCTCTCAATGTTGATTGAAGGGGGAGAAGTAAGAAGAAAGGCCAAAATCAACATGGTCGATCAAAATCAAAGAATCGAGGAAAATCACTGAACAGATCAAACGTGACTTGTTGGAACTGTGGAGAAAAAGGACACTTTCGGACGAATTGTACAAAGCCAAAGAAGAAACAGAATCAGAAATTTGGAGATGACAATGATTCTGTAAATTCAACAGAGGACATTGGGGATGCTCTAATCCTTAGTTTGAACAGCCCAGTTGAATCATGGATTTTGGATTCTGGTGCATCTTTCCATTCGTCTCCAAGCAAGGAGTTGTTCCAAAATTTCAAATCTGGAAATTTTGGTAAAGTATATCTTGCCGACAATAAAGCCTTAGAGATTGAAGAAAAGGGGGATGTTTGCATAAAGACCACCTCGGGAAACTAGTGGACATTAGAGGATGTCAGATATATTCTTGGGATCAAGAAAAATCTGATCTCTGTTGGTAAGTTGGATAGCACGGGATATGTAGCAGAGTTTGGGAAAGGTTCGTGGAAGATCGTAAAAGGTGCTATGGTAGTAGCTCGTGGCACCAAATCTGGAACCTTGTACACCACTGCAGGGTGTATAAACATGGCCGTTATTGCTGAAGGTACTTCCGGTTCATGTCTGTGGCACAATAGACTTGGACACATGAGTACTAAAGGAATGAAGACGCTGGTTGCAAAAGGAGAATTAGAGGGTCTGAAGTCTGTTGATATAGGTCTTTGCGAGAGATGCGTTATGGGCAAACAGAAAAGAGTAAGCTTCACAAAGACTCCTAGAGAGCCAAAGAAAGTGTGGTTGGATATGGTCCATACAGATGTTTGGGGACCGTCTCCAGTATCATCACTTGGAGGATCCAGATTCTATGTTACCTTCATTGATGATTTCAGCAGGAAGTATGGGTTTACTTCTTGAAGCATAAGTCAGATGTGTTTGCAACTTTCAAGAAGTGGAAAGCTGAAGTTGAGAATCAGACCGGTTTGAAATTCAAATGCCTAAGGTCTGACAAAGGAGGAGAGTATGACAAATCAGAGTTCAAGGCATTCTGTGTAGCTGAGGGAATCAGATTGATGAGAACAGTTCCTGGTAAGGCAAGGCAGAATGGAATTGCTGAGAGGATGAACAAAATATTGAATGAGCGTGCAAGGAGTATGAGGATACACTGTGGGCTGCCCAAAACACTTTGGGCGGATGTTGTGAGCACAGCTGCATACTGGATAAACAGGGGACCATCAGTTCCTTTAGGGTTCAAGATTCCAGAGGAGGTGTGGACAGGAAAAGAACTCAAGTACTCACACTTGAGGACTTTTGGTTGCACTGCTTATGTTCATGTTGATCCAGAAAAGAGAGACAAGCTTGACGCCAAGGCTGTGAAGTGTTAATTCATAGGATATGGTTCTGATTTGTTTGGTTATAAGTTTTGGGATGACAAGAACAGAAAGATCCTGAGACATTGTGACGACGTGACATTTGATGAGTCTGTCCTGTACAAGGACAGAGAGCAGAAGGTTCTAGAGATTACAAAGCGAGTGGGAGTTGAGGTGAGTAGGAGAAGAGTAACCCCGGAGATGTCGAAGAAAATACTCAACCAACTCCTACTGAAGAATCTGAAGTGGAGCAAGTTACACCTAAGCAGGTGTTAAGGAGATCATCCAGATCCATCAGGGCACCAGATAGGTATTCACCTTCATTACACTATCTATTGCTGAGTGATGAGGGGGAACCGAGTCTTTTGATGAGGCCCTACAGGTGGAGGATTCGATCAAGTGGGAGCAAGCCATGGATGATGAGATGAGGTCACTTCATAAGAACGACACATGGGTGTTGACTGAGTTACCTGCAGGGAAGAGAGCTTTGCTGAACAAGTGGGTGTTCAGAATCAAGACTGAACCAGATGGCAAATGAAGGTTCAAGGCTCGTTTATTGGTTAAAGGATATTCACAAAGGAAAGGTATTGATTATGCTGAAATATTCTCTCCTGTTGTAAAGTTAAGCTCTATTCGAATTCTGTTGAGTGTTGTTGCATCGGAGAATTTGCATCTAGAGCAAATGGATGTAAAAACAGCATTTTTACATGGAGATCTAGACAAAGAGAGATCTATATGCATCAACCAGAAGGATTTGCGGTTCAAGGCAAGGAACACATGGTGTGTAAGCTCACCAGGAGCTTGTATGGACTAAAGCAAGAACCAAGGCAGTGGTACAAGAAGTTTGACTCATCATGACCAAGAGTGGATTCTATAAAGCTGAAAAGGATCCTTGTTGTTATTTCAAGAAATACACTGATCCATATGTCTTTCTACTCTTGTATGTGGATGATATGTTGATTGCAGGATCTAGTATGAGGGAGATTAACAAACTGAAGACAAGGTTGTCTGCAGCATTTGAGATGAAAGATTTGGGTCCAGCAAAATAGATTTTGGGGATGAAGATTTCTCGGGATAGATCTGCTGGCACTTTAAATCTATCTCAGGAGTTGTACATTGAGAAGGTGTTGAGCAGATTCAGGGTTAATGATGCTAAACTCAGGACTACTCCATTGGCAAATCACTTTAAATTGTCAAAGGAGAAGTCACCCAAGACTGCCGAGGAGCGTGATCACATGGCACTTGTTCCATATGCCTCAGCAGTTGGTAGTTTGATGTATGCTATGGTCTGCACTAGACCTGATATAGCACATGCAGTGGGAGTTGTATGCAGGTACTTGGGGAACCCTGGGAAAGAGCATTGGGAAGCTGTGAAGTGGCTTCTGAGATATCTGAGAGGTACATCCAGTACTTCACTTTGTTTTGGCAAAGGCAAGGTGACTCTACTGGGTTTTGTGGATGCTGATCTTGGTGGGGATATTGACTCGAGCAAGAGTACATCCGAGTGCATTTACACCATAGGTGGAACAGCAGTAAGTTGGATGTCCAGACTTCAGAAGTGTGTTTCTCTTTCATCTACTGAAGCTGAGTATGTGGCAATAGCTGAAGCTGGGAAAGAGATGATATGGCTGGCAGATTATCTTGAGGAATTGGGCAAGAAGCAGAGTGAGAAGATTCTTTACTCAGATAGCCAGAGTGTCATACAGTTGGTGAAAAATCCAGTCTATCATTCAAAGACAAAGCACATCAGAAGGCAATACCATTTCACTCGCAGGGCTGTGGAGGATGGTGATATGTGCTTGGAGAAGATAGAGGGTGCAAAGAACCCGGCAGACATGTTGACGAAATATGTTGATGTTGGGCACTGAGGTTATGTAAAACCTCGGTTGGTCTTCTGTAGCTGTTGCTATAGATGTTGCGGTGCGGTAAAGATGTTGATGATGAAGAGATTTTTTTTGAGAATGTATTTTTTGGATGACTGAGTCAGTCTCCAAGTGGGAGAATTGTTAGGTAGTGGAGCCTGATTAATTTTAGGTTTTCCTATTTATTCTGTATTTTAGGTTTTCCTATTTATTCTCTATTTTAGGTTTTCCTATTTATTCACTGTAACAAAAAATACTCTGATTTATTAATATAAATATACCTCACCGCCGTGGAAGTTTACTCACGGGGTGTTACCATGAAATATTGGGTTTTCTCTTTCTCTCTCTAGATCTCTCATCTCTTTCTCTTGAAAGTTCTTGTGTTCTTCATTCATCTAGTGTGTGTGCGTGAATTCGATCCTAACAAGTGGTATCAAATCCAGATTCAATGACACAGTCAGGTTCAGTGGTTCGATAACCGATTATTGAACAAGGTTAGAAAGAGGTGTTCATCTTTGCGGGTGTAGTTCTAGCCACAACCTTTTTGACAGTAATGAAGATTTTGTCGGAGAAATTGTTTCAGAGAGGTTCTCTATGTTGAGACACAAATTTTGCAAAGGAGATTATGGAGAGGAGAAGCTAGTTGTTGAAGATTAAATAAAGAAGGTGAACAAATTTATTTTGTCAGAAATTCAGGCCAAGGGGGAGATTTGTTGGGTACTATTTACCCTAATTTCTTACCATAAATAGGTTTTCCTTTTAGGAAAAGGTTTTGCATTGACTAATCCTTTTTTTGGTAGGAAAAGGTTTAGGACTCTATAAATAGAGGCGTGTTCCTTCTAACTTAATAAGCATTCACAATGTAGTCTTAAGAGCTTTGAGAGTTTGGTTAGGGGGAAAATTTATGGGTCACAAGTTGGATACGTTATCACTTGTGTGAACCTCCCATGTATTCCGAGTGAATTGGTTGAGGTTGTTTCTCTTTGTATTTTGTACTCTCATATTTATAGTGGATTGATCATCTCCTTTGTGGATGTAGGTCGATTGACCAAACCACGTTAAATCTTTGTGTCTTTTGGTATATTTCTCGTTGTCTTCTTACTCGTGGTCTTTCGAGGTTTGCATTGCTAGCTTCCGCGTTTACACCTGCTTATTTACGGTCCTAACAAGTGGTATCAAAGCCAGATTCAATTATGGAGTCAGGTTTAGTGGTTCGATAATCGATGATTGAACCAGGTTAGAAAGATGTGTTCATAAATTTTGCAAAGGAGATTATGGAGAGGAGAAGCAAGTTGTTGAAGATTAAGTCAAGAAGGTGGACAAATTTATTTTGTCACAAATTCAGGCCAAGGGGGAGATTTTTTGGGCTTTATTTGCCCTAAATTTCTTACCATAAGTAGGTTTTCCTTGTAGGAAAAGGTTTTGGATTGACTAATCCTTTTCTTGTAGGAAAAGGTTTAGGACTCTATAAATAGAGGCACGTTCCTTCTAACTTAATCAGCATTCACAATGTAGTCTTAAGGGCTTTGAGAGTTTTGGTTAGGGGGAGAATTTGTGGGTCACAAGCTTGATATGTTATCACTTGTGTGAACCTCCCATGTATTCCGAGTGAATTGGTTGAGGTTGTTTCTCTTTGTATTTTGTACTCTCATGTTTACAGTGGATTGCTCATCTCCTTTGTGGACGTAGGTCGGTTGACCGAACCACATTAAATCTTTGTGTATTTTGGTATATTTCTCGTTGTCTTCTTACTCTTGGTCTTTCGAGGTTTGCATTGCTAGCTTTCACGTTTACACCTGCTTATTTACGATCCTAACAACTTTCTATCTTGATAACAACCAAAGTCTATTTTTGTTCACTTGATAACCATATTAAAGAAGGAATTTGTTTCACAAACCCCCCTTTTATTTAAATGTTTTGGGAAGACCTTGACTAGACAGATATAATTATGGGTTGAAGGTAAGTCTAAACCATTATCCTCGTGAGATTGACGTCAACCTACTAGTTGGGTTCTTTACTTCATAACGAATACATATGATTCTTTAGTGAGGTGTAATTTGAGTGTATCATTCACCCTCACTTCGTTAATAGATCAAGATATCATCAATAACCACTATGACAAACATATCACGATATTGTCTGAACACCCTATTCACTAGGTTCATGAATGTCGCCAGGCATTTGTTATACCAAAAGAAATTACTAGGAATCGTAGTGACCATATCGTATTTGGAATACCGTTTTGGGAATGTAAACTCCCCTCACGCTTAGTTAGTGATAGCCCGAACGTAGATCAATCTTCGAAAAGTAGCTAGACCCTCGGAGTTGGTCAAACAAGGATGCTTATTATTTATAGTTACCTTGTTCAATTGGCGGTAGTCAATACACATCCTAAAGGACCCATCCATATTTTTCATAAACAATACTGGAGAACCCCAAGGAGAGATATTCGGTTGAATGAAACCCTTGTCTAGAAAATCCTTTAGTTGTTCCTTTAATCTTTTAATTCAGCCGGAGTCATCCTATATGGATGGATGGATATGGGTTGTGTATATGGCAAAAGATCAATGTAAAAGTCTATTTCACGTTCGGGAGAAGTGTGGGGAAGTCATTGGGAAAGACTTTTGGAAATTCACTCACCACGGGGACGGACTCTAGAAAGGGACCTTGAACTCAACATCTATCACTGTGACAATATGATACATGCATATTTTGGATACCATTTTCCTAGCTTTGAGACAAGAAACAAATTGGCCTCTAGGAATAGAATTCCCTCCTTTCTACTCTTAATTTGGCTCATTTGTGAATTAAAATATGAACACCCGGGTCCTAAAATCTATAGAAGTATACCATGCATGCAACCAATCCATACCCAAAATTACATCAAAATCAAGCATATCTAAATTTTACCAAATCTACCAAAGAAATCTTATGAGACAAAGAAATAGGAAAACTTATATACTCTTTTTGCCACTATCGAGTCACCAACCGGGGTAGAAATCGAAAAGGCTCTTCTAAAACTTCGGGGAGTAGTTCAAACTTCATCGCCACAAAAGGTGTAACAAAATACAAAGTGGCACCGGGATCTAACAATGCATAAAATCAATAGAAAAGACTTGCAACATACCGATCATCACATCCGGGGTGCTCTCTTAGTCACCTCGGGATTGAAGTGCATAAAAGTGTTTTTGCTTTTGAGCATTGGAGTTGGACCTGCTTGGAGGAGTTGGTCTACTTTATCTCCCCTTGTCCATGAGTGCCAGAAAATCTCTCATCGTGTGACCACTATTGACACACCCATAGCACCCATCCGAGCCAACTAAGCACTTGCCTTCATGTTTCCTGCCACATTTTGCACAATTAGGCCTAGAAACATAGGAACCACCACTATTACCTCCTTGTGATTTAGGGTTGGAAGGTGTATCATTGTAAATTCTTGTAGTATTAGAGGAGACTTAATTGGAGAACCTTTGCTTGAACCTTTGACGACCTTGACCATTGGACTTACTATTAAAAAAATTCCTTTCATCGATTCTAGCTCTTTTTCACCTCCCTATTCCCTTGGAGTTTCTCACTCTCTATTTGTTGGACATACACCATAAAACGTGAAAGATCCATTTCATGAAGGAGCATTGTTGTGCGGCATTATTTTCTTGCCACCTTTTATATATCCGTCACATACCTACTCATTTCATCCCTTGGATCCACCACAAAAAGTGGAGCATACTTGGACAATTCGGTAAATTTTAGGGATTACTCCTTTACATTCATACCTCCTAGATGAAGGTTGATAATCTCTTCTTCCTTGGCTTCCCTTTTCTCCCTTGGAAAGAACATATCAAGGAATTCTTTCTTAAACACCTCGCAACCTATAGGACCCTCTCCCTCTAGCGTATTCCTCTTCCATTGAGTATACCATACTTGGGTCACTCCCTTCAACAGATATGCAGCTAGTTCCGCTTTCTCTATAGAAATTCCTCCACAAACTGTTGAGGATCTTCACCCACTTTGGAACCAAATAACATAGGAGGATTCATTCTTGTGAAACCCCTTAACCTTGAAGCTATGGAGTTCACATTAAGGTTCATATTAGGCCCAACATCCATATTGATTTATGTCATTATAGCTTGGGCTTCAGTTGTTACAGCTTGAGCATGAGCCATCATAGCTTGAGTCATCATTTGGATGGTAGCCCTAAATTCTTCTTGGGTCACCTTTATCGGATCTATTAGAGCTTGCTCATCTTTAGGATCTTGATTGTCTTGAGGAGCTCTTCGATTCACATTCTCTTCTTCCGCCCTTCATACGTTAGACCTTCATGTATTTATCTCCTAAAGATACAAGAGAAGGATTAGCAGGAAAACTTTATAGAGTAGACTCTATATATGGCACAGCCTAAGAATAATGAAGAAAGTGAAATGTCCTAACATCTTATAGCCTTTCGCTCATAAATATGGAGTGTTTCACACTATGAACAAGGATCTACTAGACATGGCTTATGAGACCTAATCCTAAAATCATTTTAAGCCTTTTGCTCTGATATAAAGTTTTTCACGACCCAAGGGTACCCTTTAGATGTAGCATGGCATATGGAATACCAAAGGAACCCAAGTAAGCCTCTTAGAATATCATCCCACAAGTATAGAATAATAAAGAATAGAACATGATATTCTCAAACTTACTTCTCAAATAAGAAGTAAAGTGGTCGTATCAAGTAAGAAACCCAACTAATGAGGTTAGGATCGTCCCCACGAGGAAAATAGTTCATACTTAACTTCAATCTATTATTACTACTATTTAGTCAATTATTCCCTTAGAAAACAAATAAAATAAAGGGGGGTTTATTAATAAATGAATGAAAATAATTAGCGTAATCAAAGTGGACAACCAGCAGATTCAAATGTTGGAGTTTAATCAGTTAATAAAAGTAACTAGGGTTTATGTGTTCCCCACATGTTCCTAACTTGATAATTCTAACTATAACAATTCTTTCCTAGTATCTTGCATGCAAAGTTTTAAGTTATGTATTTATTAATCCTTGGTCCGGCATCTAGAAAATTTCACTCCACACCTTGGTCTGGCTACGTGTGTTGCTATATTAACCCTTACATTTACCTCATATTAAGCATTGTATTCGATATTTTACTAAGTTAGTACCTCATACCAATCAATACTAGCCTATTAGATAGTATACACTAAATCTATGTTGATAATTCTTTTCCTATTATCTACCTCCTTGGTCCGGCAAGTAGCATTAAGACGAATTCTAACGTTGTCCATCCGTTAAAAAGACTTCTAAGCGAAAGAATTATCAATACATGCAAGACACTATTCTAGAATTGTTATTTTAGTTAGGTTTTACCTCATTATTCGCCTATGGTTCCCACAACCCTAGTAATGGAGTTTACTTACCCATATCATAATCACAATATTCATATATATGATATAAGAATTCATACTTTTACTTCAAAGAGAAAGAATAAAATCCAGAAATTTACTTGATTAATCGACAAAATCACCAACAATCCAAAGTGTAATAATCAAAATAATCTCCTCACAAAGAATATAACATAAAAGTGTCTAATAACCAAGATTCTAACCCCAAAATGAGGTTTTTTGAACTATTTATAAAAAACAAAAACCTAATCAAAGAAGGACTATATTTGCTGAAAATCTGTCAAAACGCGGCTGGGTCGACGGACCTCGCGACAGGTCGTCGTGGTCACAACGGGCCGTCATGGACACTGTTGTCCCATACTTTGCAAATTCTTCTGCTGCTCTCTTCATTACCCTCGACGACAGGTAGGACAGATCATCACAGGCACAACGGTCCGTCGAGGGTCTCCGTTCAATAACACTTAAATTCTTGGAATTTGAGTAATGGGACTACTTCTCTGATCTTCACGACGAACCAACAGGGCGGACCTTCATGGCTACGACGGTCCGTCACGCACTCCGTAACCCCACACTTGGTCAGACTTCTCCATCTTCCTTCAGTAGCTTCACTACGATGCAACCTATGGACCGTCACAGGCACGACGGACCGTCACAAGCTCCGTAGGTGGTACTTTTCTGCATTTCTTGCTCAAAAACTTCCGCGTTCATCTTTAGACAGATTTCCTGCAAATAAATAGAAACTTACATAAAAATTAATACAAAAAGGCTTTTGGACACACACTAAACTTAAGGAAAAAGCATTAAAAATACCGTGAAATCACGGTATATCAGAACACAATTCAAGTGTTAAGAGAATCTTTATGAAAGTGAAGCGTAAGTCTAAACAAATTCACAATAAGCCATCTACTACAATCGGAGTCTCAAAATAATAGGGTCATAACCCTTACAATAGAGAGTATGAAATATATAGTACAACTGAGGAAATGAAACAATAATAAGCTCTTGTCCTCGGATCCATGAGGACATACCACAACCTAGAAGAGTAATCAACCCAAGATTTTACTAGAATGAATCGCCTTAAACATCGGAACCTACATTAATATAAAAGAAATATGGGTTAGTAAAATTATTGCATTAAGTATGGTACTATGCATTAAAACCATTTAAGATGCTAAAAGGAGACATTTAGTTTAAAATTATGCATTTGATCAAGTTTATGAACTATCATAGAAACAAATGCAAAAGCATAAGATACATACATATTCAACATATTAATCATCTCAACCTAAGGGAAACAAACCACAAGAACCATCAAAGCAACCTTGTGCAATATATGAACAAGGTGCCATGCCCCCATCCACACTACGGAATACTAATTAAGTGATTATCGTTCATAACTCAAATTGTATTTCATTCTATAATAATGGGATTAGCTTTGACCGACATATACCATGAGAGCTCAGTAATAAAATCCGGTGTTTACCCCACACCGATAAGGGGTGTCCAACTTACCTAAGGTAGAACTAAAAACTCTTAGATTACGTAGATCCACTAGCTAAAGACCTATGTGGGCACATAGTTTATGGGATAAAGGGATGTTACAAGAAATATGGCCTCTACTAATATGAGGTCATCAATCCTAAGAGATTGTTCCTAGAATCTTGGCCTCTACTATCGTGAGGGATTCCATATCATATCACTATCCTCTTGGTGCTAAGAATAACTCCCATTGAGTCTAGTTTAAGTCTTGACTTAACTTTATGGTTAATAAAGAATGTCTTGACACTCTATCCCACAACTCACTCTAAAGCTCATAAGCCGATTAGGGGAGACAAATATTGAACCTTTGGGACAACTATATGTGAAAAACCTTTCACATTACAAGCTATTCATAATTATGTACATAAGGATGATAGTTAAATCAATATCACAACTTGGATCATATTAGGAGTACTTTTCACTCAAAGCAATCTAATTGAATACACACAAGTCTCATACATATAACTAGTTTCATACTTTTCCCCTTTTAGGGTAGTATATTATTACGCATCAATATATATAGTATGACTTCATTGAACATGTATAATAACCTTATTTAAGTAAGAAATTCATCACATACATAAAATTCAAACATAATTGACTAACAGAGATTCATATTAATGCTTCAATATCCAATTTAGGGAAACCAAGAGATTCGTGGATTCTTAGGTAAATTCTTTAGGAAAACAGTAGTAATTCATAAAATTAATCATAATATAAGACAATAAATACATTCAAATCATTTTGGAAGTGAATCCATAACATAGATTGAAACCCCGAACTTTGATAAATATAGTTTTGAAGCGCTTTACGAAAGAAATCTATCCACAAATAAACATTACCATACCTTGAGTGGGAATTCTCCACGCAATTGAAGAGGAAATTTGAGTTCTTGCGCCTTGGTCTCCTAGTTCTTCTTCTTCATTAATGATGGTTTCTAGAGAGAGAAATTTTGGAGGGGGGGTATTTGGAAATTTCATTTGGTATTGTGAGAATGAGTTAGTTTGTTTAGTTTAGGGGTATCACTAAGTATTCATAGTTGTCCTAATTAATATTAAATGACCTTACTCATTTGGTTAATAATCCTAATACCCCCTCCCTAAACTCCAGCTTAAAAACTAATGTCCCATAACAGTGATGACTCATGACTTCCCCACCAAATGACTGTAAGTGGGGTCACACCCTATTCTGATAATCCGTGCTTTGGTTCAGAGAGTGGTAGAAAATGGGGAGGCTCAACCTTGATCCACGATTCCCACCTACGAGGCGTAGGTCTACCCATGGTTTGTGGGTGCTCATATGTAGATGTTGCTGGTTTTGGGCAATGTTTTGGGCCTTCTCTTGGGTCCTCCTCAAGGACCGTTGGTTGGTCCTTGAGGGTCATCATTGACATTTAAATCCAAAATATATTTTATTATTTAATAGATGTGAGTTTACGACCTTTTTCATTATATTAAACCCAAATAGGCTACTAATTTTACATTAGGCTCTTGTTTAGTCTTACTAGTTTCACCGGGTGTTACATGTAGTATGGAAGATATAATTTTCCAAAAATTTCAAGTTCTAGTACCTTTTCAATGGTTCACTTGGATGGTCTGTCATTCAATGCACGAGTCATAGATAGGTCTCATGGGTGAGTCCATACTTGAGGCCAAGAGTTAGGAATTATGGTCGTGGTCCACGGTCCGTCGATTGACCCACTAGCCATAGGTGTGGTCCATCTTTGGGGTTCCATAATTAGTGGTCTCTGATCTCAACTGTGGCCAACCAAAACGGTTCGTGGTCTAACCAATAGACCATGGGTCATGGGTGAGGTTGGCACTTTGGGTCTTTTTCTAATTATTCTAGCCTAATACTATGTCGTTTTAGCCTTCACCTATATCCTATATAATTACTTTTACTTTAAAATTCTCCAATTGAAATCATTATCTCAAATTCCTAAAAGAAGAACAAGTCTTCCTCTCCAAAATATCTTGAATAAGAAGGAGTCAACCTAAGGTTTCAAGTCAAGTCCCCAATTCCACCATTGAAGGCAATCTTTTGACATTGAGGTATGGTAGTCTTCATCCATGGATCCCTTTCCTCCATGGAGTTCCTAAATTATCCAATTTATAAAGTTAGAAACCCCAATTAAGTTAGGGTTATTTTCTTTTCATGGGCTCCTCTCAGTATTGATAAAATTGATTGTTTTCTAAAGTATTATGCATGAATTGATATAATTCTATTATTTTATGATGAACCCCCATGAACCCATGCTTAACTCATGTTTTGTAGATTATGATTACAAAAAGTGGGTTTCGAGCTATGTAAGAGACTTTTATGAATATAGGCATGTTCTTATGAAATTGAAGAAAATATTTTAATGATATTTTGAAAGTGAAGTATCAATATGATTATTGTTGTGTTGTGAAAGAATTTCTCATATACACATGAAAGCATGAATGTGAAAGGTTTTCTCATATAAAGGATTCTAAGGTTGAAAGGAATTCTCACCTAAAATGAGTCACAGATAAGGAGTTATTCTAATGATGAGTCAAGCGGTGATTACCTATGACCTCCAACACTAACACAAGTGGATATTACCCATGTGAGTTATGCTTAGAACCGAGTGGATAAGTGGTGATTACCAATGTTCCATAATATATGTATCAACATAGGATAGTATAGATAGACATTAGCTAGTCCAAGTTAGAAGTTCATGGTATTACCTTGGACACTAGGACAACTCTTTTCGGTGTGGGGTAGACACCGAATTTCATGTTAATAGCTCATATGGTAGTACATGTTGGTTAAAGTTATTTATCCCGCATTAATGATCCAAGTTTAATTCATAAGTATCTCACTTGTGAATGATGTCTACTTGCATTGACCTTATTTTTATGACTTATGTCTTCTAACTCTTTTATATTATATTTTATCTTGACCACTGCATATCACAAAAACGTCCCTTTATCATGATTTTTACACAATCTACATCTCTATCATACTTGGTACATATTTTTACTAACGCATACTTTTGCCTACATTTCTTATAAAAAAAAAGGGTCTAACGCTCCAGACTTGCACTTTCCTGGCTAGGGATTTATTAGTAAAAGTTGAAAGATTGGTGATTCATCATATTCCGATGACCGATCCTTTATTTCATTATGTCATTTCATTTTAGTTTTGACCTTTGTGTACGGGTTACGTCCTATTTTTCTTATGTACTAGATGGCTTGAGACTTTATTAGATTCTGCTTCGTTCTTTAAAACTTTATGTTTTGAAATGATCTTGTAAATTGATTAATTTCTATTATCTTGTATATGTATGCTAAGTAGTTTATATGGGGGACCTCGGGGTCTTATATGCCATGTTACACCTAAGGTCTACCTTGGGTCGTGACATTGAAAATCCTGCTACTTGTTAACTTGTTACTAGAAATCAATCAATCATTATTTTATATTACAAACCCTTTTTTTACGAAAATAATATGACTAAAAGTACAATAAATAATAAAGTGGCCCAAGTCTAGACCATATTCCTTGTGGAATTTACCCTAACCTATGTTGGGTTCTTTATTTGACAATGACCGCTCATACTTGTTTAGAAAGGTGTAATTTGGCCTATCATATTTTGTAGTCGCTGCCAGGGAATAATACTTTTATATTAGACTAATTTTGTTAGTCAATTATCTCCTGATTTACATTTATTTTGTTTTTATTTTCTACAGGTCTTATTTATAGTGTATGTCAAGTACACGAGTCAAGGCAATCCTCTAACCCCCTACGGTCCTGAATTAAGAAGAACTTTTGCGAAGAATGGACAGAAGAGATCAAAGTTTGGGACTAAGTGATGATCCAACCAGAGAGGGTCATGGGAATGTTGTTGGAGTCCAACGTCTGGGAGTAGTGGAAGTGCCTAGAAACATTCAAGATAACCCTCTTTTTGTCGATACTAAATAGTGCAAAATTAGTACACCCGATGTGCGTAATAATTTCAGGGTTAATTATAATGTTGTGGGATCAACATGTGATATAGTTGTTCCCCTATTACCAGTTGGAAATACCTTTGTGGTTACCAGAAGTTTGATGCAAAAGCTTACATCTAGAGGTTATTCAATGGTTCACCATCTGATATGCTCATCTAAGTAAAGTATAAGAGCAGTTTGGGGAGGCTAGACGTAGACATAGATGTGAAGATTCTACCGTGTGGCTATATGATCTCCCATATAACTCCATTACCACGTGGACAGAGCTTCATAGGGCGTTCCTGGCGAAATACTTCCTTTTGTCAAAGAAGTTGAAGCTTAGAGATAAACTTAACAACTTTGTGGTGCTATATGGAGAGTTGATCAGTGATTCTTAGGACAAAATTTATAGGATTTACGAGAAGTGTGTCAAACCACCGCATTGATGATGAGTCACAAAAGGAGTAATTCTATATAAGGTTGGATGATAATGGAAAAGTTGTGCTAGAAACTATTGTTGGAGGATCTTATAGGGCAAACACATTTTAGGAGATTGCTGAGAAACTTGAGAAGATATAAAAGAATAATAAGGCATGGAGCACTAGAATGTTGGCTATTTCAAAGAGAATTTTCTCGATACATGCTACACAAAATCAGTCCAAGGATGATATCGGAGAAGAGATGGCACAGTTAAGAACAGAGGTTAGGTTAGTATTGACACATTTGAATGGAAGTGCTGAAAAAGTAAATGCAATGAATTATTTGGTTGATGAATATATCTATGAAAAGTATCTGAATCTTGTGAATGATTAGACGGTGGATTTTTGGACCAACGCTCAAGCATCCAATCAGGATAATTGGCGCAAAGGTCAAGGAAATCAAGATTGTAATTACAGTAACTATAATTGAGTAGGTAACTATAATCGTGATGAGAATAATAATCGTGACGATAGCTACTACAGAATTGAGTAAAATAGTAGAAATGATAACAGTGACCCTTATGTTCCTCCAGGAAATCGAACGGGAGGATCGAATTTGAATCGAATTAAGGATATGATGTCTAAGATGATGAAAAAGTTTGACTCAACTGATGAAATGTGAAAGAAAGTGTACTAATTTATCGACCATTGGGCAAAAGGTAGAGCCATATGAAATATCGATTAGATATATAGAGAAGCAGCAAAATCAATTATCTTCAAGTGCAAATCTGAGCTAATAAGGAACACTTCCAGCAATACTATCCAAAATCCAAAGAATAATGGACATTGTATGGCAGTCACTATTAGGGATAGCAAACAAGTTGTTGACCCTCATATTTTGACTGGGTGGAAAGTATAAAAGCATCGGAGGAGGATGAAATTCAGGTAGTAGAACAGCCAAGGAATCAGAATGAGAGGGAAGAAGAAGTAACTCAAAGATATATCCAATACTGAGACCTCTACCTCCATTCCCACAAAGGTGGTTGAGAAGACCGAAGAACGAAAGTATCGCAAGTTTGTATCCATGTTGAAGTCATTATTGATAAGTGTTCCTTTGATTGAAGCATTAGAACATATGCCCGGCTATGATAAGTTCATGAAGGATCTTGTGACTGAAAAGAGGGTTGTCAGTTTTGAAAGTGTTGATAAGTTGCAACATTGTAGTGTCATTGCTACTAGATCATTAGTGCATAAGAAAGAGGACCCCAGAGCTTTTAGTGTCCCATGTACCATTGATATGTTACATTTTTCTAAGGCCATGTGTTATTTGGTTGCTAGTATAAATCTTATGTCGTTGTCAATAATCAAGAAGTTGGGCTTAGGAGCCCCAAACCAAACGATAATCCGGCTACTTATGACTGATCTAACTATGAAGAAACCGATTGGGATACTCCAGGATGTTCTAGTTTAAGTTGAGACATTCATATTTATGACTAGGAATAATTATGACTTTTGCTCCCTGAGTGACCTTAGGGATAACTGTTCGTTAATAGAACTATCCACATGACCTGTTTTCCAGCATGAGTAAGGGATTAAAATAAGACAAAGAACTCGTTGTTCCATTGGAGAAGGGGCAGATCTTCTAGTGCTACGGTACTGAACTGCATCTTGAAGAATTATGTTTCCTTGCTTATCATTATAGTAAAACGTACCTAGAAAGAACCTTTCATCACTTGTACCAAACAACATTCGTCGATATAGTAGCTTCTTGACATGAGCCACATATTTTGAATTGTTTGCCTCTAACTAATTTGAGCTTAAAACTTCAGATAGGTCTGTCTCTAGTTTCTTGGTTTTCATTTTAGTCAGTTTAGATCAATGAAGTAGATATGTTGTACAAATGTCTACAATTATGTAACTGTAGCTACAACATATGCTTAGACAAACAATTAAACCATCAACTCCTCTTCCCTGCAAGGAGTTAAGAAAGGGAATTAATAAGGTAATAACTATGGTGTCCAGAACGCTCTTGGGAAATATAATGACCCCTTTGATTCTTGAAATCTATGAAGATACATTAAAGGGAAAGCACACAAAAGCAAACTCTAAAACAGAAGATCTTTTGTTGATTTTTCCTCCCCTATCCTCTCCCCACAATAAAATAAAACAAGTGATAGCAGTCAAGAAATGAATCCAGTGTATATAAAATGTCAAGAAAATTGTGATACACTGACTGTAGGTGTGAACAAGAAATTTGCACTTATGCTTGAACAAGGATATTTACAAGGCATAACACATAAATTTGCCCTTTAACTTGGTCTGATTTCATATTTATGATGCCCTCCCACGTTAGGTGTAAATAAATAGTTACTCAAACTTGTATAAAGTAGAACAAGTAGACACAAGAGGCCAATGTGGCATAATACACGTAGGACGTAAATTGCATGTAGGATTGTGTGTGTATTTGTTCAACTTTATACAAGTTTAAGTATTAATTGTGCACACTGAAAGTTTGAGGACATAAATATGATCTAAGGCCAAGTTAAAGAGCACATTTATGTATTATGTCTATTTATAATAAAAGAAACATATCGTAGGGTAAGATACTCAGCTCCATACCACATTGAAATTAGCACGTTTTCGTTCAGAAGATAGAATAGTAGAAGATCCAATTTTCAAAATACAATGATCATTATAAATTCACAATTTAGAAACAATATAACACTCATTTCGTAAGTGTCTTTCAGAAACAACATCTCTACTTCCACGAGGTATAGGGGTAAGTTTTGAATACACTCTACCCGCCCTAGACCCAGATAAGGTCTACGAACACTCTACCCTCTACACAGACTACCACTTATGGGACTACAATGGATTTGTTTTTGTTGTATAATATACTCATTCCACTATAATGCAAATATAAAAATGAGAAATGTGGTCGATATCACAAAGAATAAAGAGATTAAGAAATTGAGATTAGTCTATTAAAAAGATATACTCAATTTGGGGGGTTAATCTACCGGATAAATCATATAAGAACTCATCTCCTTGACAAGGCATCATTAATGGATATTATGACAAGTTGAAGGATTGGAAACTATATTTAAGGTTGAATCTCAAAACCCTACCCCCATATCTCAATTTAAAAAAAAATAGTAGTAGAAATTAATTAGCAAGAGAAGAAGAATTTCATGGCTACCTTTGCATAAAAGTTTAAATTTGCAAAATTTTCGAAGAAATGAAGATCCAAATATATGTGCAGCATCTGTAATTACAATATCACTTTTCTTTGCTTCAGCTTTTGGCCCTCTCTCATATCTGTATAGGCCTCTGTATCTATATGGGAAAATAGCCAAAAATACTCCTAATATATTGGAAAAGATTTAAAATACCTTGTTTATTTTTTTATTCAAAAATTCTCTTTCTAGTTCTTACCACCGATCTAAGAACACCCCAATCCAAATTTAATTGAATTATTTTACTAACTAATTAATATTTTTATTTATTCAAATTCTTAATATTAACTCATCCCAAATATTTAAAATAAAAAATAAATTTATTATGTTTTGAAAAACTTTTAGTGACGAGGAATAAAGGAAAAAAGACAAAAATTGACTAATTATATGCGTAGTTAATATTTAAGATTTTAAATATGATGAATGACCGTAAATAAGAAGAAAAAAATCTCACGATTTCGTGATAGGTATTCTTATTTGAGATCATTGATTGTAAATAGGGGGGAAGAGATTTTTTTATATATTATTATTATTGTTATTTTCGATCAGTGACCACGGTAGGTTGGGTGATTTTAAGAAATGGAAACTATAATTAGATACATAATTAGGGCATGTTTATGGAATTATAAGTGGGCATGTAATATGGAATTTTTGTGTTGTCTATTTTCTCATAAACATATAAATCCAATAAGTTGTACAATCTTACTTAATATCCTCAATTATTTATACAATCTTACCAAATAAATAAAATATATAAAATCACAAAATTATTAAAAAGTTGTTTACTCCTCATTTTAAAATTGCATAATAGTCTCTTCTGGCTTTTTCAATGGTGATGTGATCACCATCAGATTTGTTGTATTTGAGGTCAGTCTCAGCCCCCCTCTGTATCTTTTTGCTTAATACAACACCGCCCAGAAATAAGGTTGGGTCGAAAAAAAATTAATTTAAATAGAATTAGACTTAATTATTTTTAATATTTTTAGATGAACTAATATTAAATATTGAGAATTTGAATAAATAAAAAAATATTTTCAAAAAAAAATAAAAGAATCAACTAATCAGTAAAAGAGTTCAATTCAATTTTGGTTTGAGAGTATTTTTAGACCAAAAGGTGAAAAGGGGGTATCTTTGAATCAAAAACCCTCCATCCAATTTATTTTGTCATGTTGTGTTTTTGATAGTCAATTTGATTAATTTTAAAAGTAAATTAGATTAATTTAATTCGATATTTTAAACAAAAAAATTAGGTATTCAAAATTATATGAAAGGTACTACAAACTGCAACTTTTTGCATATCAACATGATGAAAAAATACATCTTAAAATGTTAGTCAAAATTCTTATAGTTTGACTCTAAAAACAGAAATCATAACAAACAATAGTGGACGGATGGAGTACTTAATTACACTAACATGTCTATGAAAGTCATAAGTACCCAGTGTTTTAAAAGGCATGGCGTGAGGCGAGACATGAGACATTTTATTCGGTATGGGGCAAGGCATAAGCACGAGACACGAGACTTAAGTTCCATATATCTACGGTAATCTCATGTATATTCAATCTTATAATTTTATTACTAATAAAATAAACGAAAGTAACCTTTCAATGATCTTACAAATAAACTTTTATAAATAACCTACAATATATAGAAATTATATTTATTTGAGATAAGTATTAATAATCAATAATGAAAAAAAATATTATAATTTTTGTTTGAGAGATATCATTATACCTATACTAAAAAATATGACTTAAGTTAAAAAAGGTTTTAAAAAATTTAAAACGTATGGGCCTACATTTTTACGCTCAAAGGTCAGTCTTTTATGTTCAAGGCTTGCGCCTCAAATTTTAGAACTTATGCCTTATGCATCTACGTCTTTAATTTACGCCCCGAAATGTTTTTTATATGCCCCACCCGAGACACCCTCAAACTCGCCCCAAAAACGTTTTTATAAACACTAAGTACCCTTACTCTATGGAAAAGGCTTTATAATCCATAAGTAGTCTTCTTCCATCTTTAGGTCAAAAAATATCCTTTAGATTTATTTTTTAGTCCAAATTAGTGATGTTTTTGTTGTTTGCCTATAATAATATTGTAAAGCCTAATTTATGGATTATAGATACAACTTTTACTCCTATGGACACGGGTGTGTTTAGGGTTTAGATAAAAACCTAATCAATTTTAAAAATCGAACCAAATTAATTATATTTGGATTTTGTTTTATTTGATTTTACATCTTTAAAAATCGATTATATGTGGTTTGATTTGACTTGATTTTTCATTTTTAAAAATTGATAATATTTGGTTTGATATTGATTTAATCCAAAAAAAAAGTTCAAAGAAATAACCTCATCAAACCGACAAATATATACATAATTTTATAACTATAAATACACAATACATCATTTTTTTACGAGTAGTTCTAAATATCTTATATACGTTTTCATTAAAATTGGTTTATAATTTAGTATCGGAGGAATACACAAAACCGGCCGATCCTAACTGTTCGTGTCAATTTCAATAAAACTGTGGACTTTTATTAATAATATGATTATCCCAACAATTGGAATGGTCTTTATTTTCATGTATGATTAACAATCAAAAAACTTAACTAATATGAAAAATCGACTGCACCTAGTCGAATCAAGTTGAATCGATTTATACTATTTTTTAAAAATAAAATCGTGAACTTTTATATAAGTGTACACATGGAGTGATTTTTTTAATTATGAAAAAAACCAAAAAAAAAATTGAACCAAACCAAACAGCCTTGCATCCCTCCTTTTTGTTGAAATTTGATCTCGTATTAAAAAAAAAAATACTTATTTATTTATTTTTGCGAAAAATACGTTCGAATTGAGACGTTATTAGGATATGGAAGGGGGGTGGGCGTGACAGGCGTCGACGGACGTCGGTGCTTGGCGAATTTTAATGTATAAATATATTTTATATTAAGTGCGAATATAAATATAACTTAGGTCATAGACCTCCGATGAGTGACGACTTTGGGATTTTTTTCTTATGTAGGCTTAAAATCAAAAGATGAGTACTATAATAAAATACTCTATCAAAAAAGAAAACAAAACATATCCAAACACTTGCTAAATATTTGTAAAAAGAAATATATTAATAGTTGGTGAACAAAATACTCCTCTTATTATGGTTTACATTCTTATCTCTTTGGTGAACAATTAGACTGCTTCTTCAAGAACATATTTATGAAAGAAATATATTAATAGTTGTATATTCTAAGATAATATTTAAAAAAAATAACCAAACCATACCAAAGAATAATCGATATGATAATATGATTTTAAAGTCTATTTTTTATTATATATTACAAAATATTCAAAAATTTGAGATGATAATTTTTAAAATTAACCGAGTGAGCGATACAATACACCTACTACAATCGATAACAATGACTATATGTCATTTGACTTGGTGTTAATAATTTTAAATATGTTAAATCAACTACAATCGATAACAATGACTATATGTCATTTGACTTGGTGTTAATAATTTTAAATATGTTAAATTGATTTGATTTTGATTAATAACCGTTGGTTGGATTGTAATTTTCTCACAAAAAATAGCAAAATAAGTAAACATTCAAATTGGTTTTCCTTTTATACCATCTTAATTCAAGAGACCCTCTCTATACGTCTCTTTCGTAAATCCTCTTGCGATAATTTTTCGTCAAGCCTTCTCTGACAAACAACAATTCATATTGTTCCCTTCTTTAAAAAAATTAAATTTGATAATTGTGTAAAAATATAGTGACATTAATTTTTTCCAAGCTCATTATGAGACCTTATTGTTGAAAAACAGTGAGTATTCTCACTTCAATCTATTGAGTTGTGAATCGTCCAGCAATAGAATTATAAGGATTGAAGGTTAAAAACGATACCAATATTTCTTCTCATATACACACCTTTCAATTTTTCCAACACGCACAAGCACAAGTTAGAACTGAAAATAATGCAGCTCAAACTGCTAGGCTGCACTTTGTTATCGAGATGTGCCATAACGAAAACCAACTAGTAAACATATCGGGCGCTGTTTACCACAAAATAAATGAACATAAAAAGAGTAGTCTCATATTAAAGCAAGGAAGAATAGAGTAAGCACTGGTCACTTGAGCAAAAAAAATATGAACATGCATCAATATAGAGCAGATTTAAACTGCATAACATTACACACCAAGTAAAAGACAGAGAGACCACTTCCATGTCATCGTCTACCTATCAATTCTTTGAACAAAGATCACTTCTTACTTTTTGTATAAACATGAAAACATCAAATCAAATAACAATCACTAGTTGAATCAACAAATGCCTCAGTCCACAACGCTCCCTAAAGTCTCATACATACTTCATGGGATAAATAGTCCACAGGACATGGGGCAGACTCCTAGATTGAGAGGACATGCGGCAGACTCCTAGAACGAGATGACATGGGGCAGACTCCTGGAACGAGATCGAAACTACTTTAAGGGTCAGTACAAACTTCTTACTAAGAATAGAGATCTCTACCCAATTCCTTAAAAGGATTATCTCGCTAGAAGATTCATTATGACCATCGGCAGACCGCATACTACGACTTCAAGCCAGAGCTCTTCCCTGACACTTCTTCTAATTGCTAACCCTAGAGACCAAAAGGTCAACAAGAACCAAAACCAATTAAGCTTCAATAAAAGATTAGAATTGATCCCTACCAGTGAAATGGGCAGGAGATGTCCTAGCAGGGCATCATCTCCCTGGAAGCCTCAACATCAATATCACCATAATGTTAACTAGAGTTGAAAACAAGAGCTCTCCTCTTTTTCTATGGTGAACCTAGATATCTTCAGTCCGACAAAGATGACCAAAAAATATGGAGTTGAATTGAATATCCTGTCAAACTCCATAACAGAAAAGTTCGTTCCAAGTACTCAATCTATCATCAAAATAAAGAATCTTAGAAAGGGCTATTCTTATCATATAACAGAAGCACTAATTATGTCCAAATCAACATATTTAAGAGATTAGAAAGGAATGCGAGCAAAAGGGAAGAGGGAGAGTGTAGAAGCCATTCAATCTGACATTAAGGAGTAGAATGCAGGTGGTGAGAGTACATTGATATGATACAACGAAGTAGATATTTGAAATTGTATGAACTGCCATGGTGTTAAATTTAGGAGTCCTCCATGAAACATTGGAAAGAGTGACAGTATACTGATGAACATCAAGGATGACAGAACCAGTTTGGACTGGTCTGTTAGATGTATAATATAGTTTATAGAACTTGTGTCTGGCAGTTCTTTAACAATGTTTATACTTCTACCAAGAACATTGATGGAAACATAAGGAGCAGAATAAGGATCTACAAAAGATATTTATACATATTTACTCACCTAGAGAAACATAGAATAGAAAAGAGAAGTCCACAAATGTACCAGAATGATTTGTTCGTATTCTGAACAGGAAGAGACAACAAGTTGGCTAGAAAATATTAGAAATGATCACAGCATACAAAGGTGTATAAAGAAGCAACATATGGATTAATATAAAGGACACCTAAGATAATTTTTCCATATCCCTAGGGATAGCAATGGGCGGGGCAGACGCGGCCAGGGCGGGTTTAAGGCTATGCGGGGCAGGTTGAAGTGATTTTTTACAAGAGTGATAGAGCATTATCTATTAAGATAGTTTCTTTAAAGTTGCTAAAATATTCAAGATAGTATGTGAAAATGGTTCGATCAAAACTAAAACAATTTCTTGCATGTCTTGCCAATTGACCTCTAAAAAATAAAACTTCAAGTCGTTATCTATTAAATCAATACAACTTAATAAAAAAATGAATATATTTTTATGAATTTTATTTTTAGTATCAAACTTAACTAGAAAATAAAATATTTTAAAAAATATATGGGGCGGGGGTGTAAGCTGGGCGGGTTGAAAATGAAAAAAAAATTATGCGGGGCAAAGCAGGGCGGATTAAATTTTTTGCGGGTGGAGCTCCGCCCCTACCCCACACCATCCCATTGCCATCCCTACATATCTCACATGAGCACACAATTAAGTGTACATTATGGTGATTGGAGCTAAACGGAGAAATGTAGCTTAAACCATACATTAGGTCCGGCGTTCACCAAGAGTCTTTCAAATATGATTAGAGATATGTTACCAGTGAACCATAAGTGTGAGATTTTAAAAAAAAATTATGCGGGGCAAAGCAGGGCGGATTAAATTTTTTGCAGGTGGAGCTCCGCCCCTACCCCACACCATCCCATTGCCATCCCTACATATCTCACATGAGCACACAATTAAGTGTACATTATGGTGATTGGAGCTAAACGGAGAAATGTAGCTTAAACCATACATTAGGTCCGGCGTTCACCAAGAGTCTTTCAAATATGATTAGAGATATGTTACCAGTGAACCATAAGTGTGAGATTTAAAGAAACTCTAAAATGCTGAGGAACACCAAATTTTTACTAGAACAGAAGGCACAAATAGAGCGGAGGGGAACAGGATTCAATTAACTAACACTTGCTAAGAATAATTGGTGGACTGTCGATAGATTGGAAATAATAAACAAGCAAGTTGCTACACAGCTCATCTCTTATACTAAGACTCAATGACCTTCACCAAGAAAAGATGAGATAACAAAGCATAAACAAGTGAAAAGATGTGCAGAAGTGTCTTTCCCCTTCCAGAGAGAACCTTTTGATGAAGGATTTAGATGGAAAAAGTCCAAAGACTTGGGAATTAATTTCTCTAAGAGATTATCTTGCTAGTACTAAGATATTTTAAGATGTAATTAAATAAAACACAAAGAGGTGGCAGATCAATATCATGCGCATACAATAGTCACAAGGCAATCAATGAGTAAATTGAACAAATTGTTTGCCTTTTTTGCTTATAATTCTCTGTTCCTAAATCTAATTTCAGTTCTACTCTTCTGAATCAAAGAACTAAAAGGCTGTCAGACTGAAATAGATTTGTCTTCCCTTTTCTTTTTCAGTAAAGTGAATAGATGAAGTGAAAGATTCCAAAAATAGATAGAAGATAGCTAAAGGTGAAAGGGACCGCATCAAATTAGATAGAAACATATACTCAATGAGAGATCTTGGAAGCAATTGGCACCGGAAACTGCAGAACTATGATTATATGGAACAGGAAATGCTTTAGCCCAAGTTAAGCACCAGATATTTTCCTTCTTTAGAGGATCTTAAGAATTTGGAGACGCTCACTGGTTATTAGGATATATCTTGTAGTGCTAATGCACACAGCAGAGAACTTATACAAACTCACAGAATGAGCACATGAACCACAGGTCATATCAGCAACACCTGATCTTACTGAAGAAGCTAAGAGCAAAGAGGAATCAGCAACAAGATACTGAAATCCATGTAACATGAGCTTGACAGCTGATAATAGATAAAGTTCCGTATAAAGTAAACAGATCATGGGAAAGTAGGAGAATGTTGGAAGGGGTATTCATCAAATGATAAGAACTGATGACAGACTATCAAAGGAAAGATAATGTCCTACGAAGTTCTAACCAGAGCAGATGAAAAGAGCCTATCAGGCAACATGGCTGAACCTATATAGGCAGAAAACAGAACAAATGGTCCAACTAAATGAATTTTACTTGCAAACGTTCCTACAGAGAAGAAATTTATCAAACCTATGCAAATGACACTCTCCAGCACGAGAACCTACCATATTCTAGAGAGGAACTTCGGAAGAAGGAACCTCGATATTTAGTCAAGGTCGCACCTTCAGAAAGGAGATGTGTCTTTATTGCTCAAGTCGCCATTATGAATGCCTGAATCAAGTTCTCAGCAGCACGCTTCTGTTCCTGCGTACCAGATATTATAGCAATCTGATCACCTCGAGAGGATTTGGAATCAATTATATCCACAGCTGCTCCAGATATCTACAAGAGGAACAATGACTTTAAGAAAGTAACCAACCATCATATCAAAGTAGTAGCAAGATACCAGAACTGCACTGCAAGTAATACCTACGGCTTCAAGATTAAAGCAACAAGTATCTAATATTCATTCAGTATGAAGGTATTCATGCATACTGACATGCAAAGAGGTGGTATTCATGCATAGTGGAATGCACACCCACACAAAAAAATAATCATTTTGTTGTCTATTCTTTAGGTTGAGTGGGCTGCGCATAAGTTGGCAAGGCAGAAGTGTCAGTGGCTACACCAGCAACAGCAATAATATACCCAGTGCAACCCCACAAGAGGTGTCTGGGGAGAGTGGTGCGCACACAGCCTTACTCCTACCTCTGTGAAGGTAAAGACTGCTTCCTATGGACCTTCGACTCAATTCTAGCATATCAAAATCAGTAAGAAAAGGAAATACAATAGTGAAGAAACCATACAGAAAATAATGAAGAAACAACACCAGCCCCGACCAAAAGTCCAAAATATAAATGCCACAACAAGAGCAGTAGATATGCAGGGTGAGGTAAGTGCTTGAAACTCAAAGCCCGTATCATTTAAACAACCGTGTAAATTAGACCACCAAAGGAAGATAAGCAATAGACATAAAAAATCAAGTTCTAAACAGGCTCAAGTAACTACTGACCTTGCGAATATTATCTATGTTTGAGCCACCTTTACCCATAACTTTACCGACTGCATGTCCTGGGATAACCATCTCTACAGCTGAGGGTGGAGGCAATCTGCTTAAAGGCACGATACAGCTCAGAAAAAATCCAGAGAGAAAATACAAGTTACTTCACCAGCATAAAGTACTTACCCGCCATATAACTTTGAGGAATATGAAGAGAACGTTCCGTAGCTATCTTCCCCCATCTTCCAACAGAAAAATAGTGAAAGTAAACATCCAGGAACAGTGAAATTAAAGAACAGACGATGAACAATAGCATTCAGCAAGAAGCAGAATCCATGGCACCGCAAAGCCAAAAAAAGATTTAGAAATAAGACTCAAGGACTTCACAACTAGTAAATCCATGAAGATTGCAAGATAAACATCAAAAGTAATTGGAATATTTCATGTTGACTTCATCATATTCATATAACATCCTCATTAAGAGATTTAACATTTCCATTAGTTAGACCAATTCATATGAAGGGAGAAGAAAGATTGGTCATCAGAATGACATTTGTGTAACTTCTCCATAGCTACCTAACTATATAGTAATTAATAGTAAAAGAGGGAGAAAAGGTAGCATGTTTTCCAGACAATTGGTTACTCTCGATCTCTCCTTTGCTTCGCCAAAGCGAGATAACTGTACTCTGCATATCTTCACCAAGTAAAACAGTCACCAGTACCAAATGCTTCATTTCTTGAATCACCTTATAACAGCTATTTCAGGCAATTTATAAATTAAAAAATGGAGGAAAAAAATAATTGACATCAGATGTAGTTTTCCAATGCTGCAATTTTGATTAAAATTTGAGTTTGAAATGCCCAGATACACAACAGCATGGACATAGAACTTTGTGCCATGCAAGGAAAGCAGAAGTATACCGAGAGCGACTCATGACCATAGCGGCTGCCTGAAGAACGCATTCCAACACCATTCCCAGTTTCAATCCTATGTTCATAGCTCAAAGGAGCAGCTGGAGGAACGTTGGGCAACACTGGAGCCAATGAGAAACCAGTAGCACCAGCGCGTAAAGAATCAGCACCTGCAGATGGATTATGATTACCTTCTCGGCCTTTTATAACATCATCTCTGAGCCTCAGTACAATCTGGATAAGGGCGTCCCTCACACTACTAACTTCTCCAGACACCTACGCATTTAAAACGATGGCCGATGAAATATAAGGATAACCAACTAAAAGACAGTTTAATTGATTAAAACTATTATGAAAGACAGACCTCAACAAGTTCATCATTTGAATCTGCACATTTGGGCCTCTCGCCTTTTGAGATACGTACATCAGCTCTAGTTCTCTTCCGGATTTCATTAATGATTGAACCACCTTTCCCAATGATACATCCAATAATCTTAGATGGAACAAGTAGACGAAAAGTTACAGTATCCTCATCTTCGTCATTTATTTTCCCTTGCAGCAGAAGTACAGCTTCAACTGCCATGGATTTAAGATCATCCAATGACTACAGAAAACCAAATGCTGAATATGGTAAATACATGGAATACAAGATAGTGGAGATGTATCAAACTACTTTATATAAAGTTGATTACAAAGTCAACATAAACAGCCAATTACTAATGTTTCTAGCATCAAATAAAGTGAAATATATAGCACCCCAACCCCTTCCCCCCCCCCCCCCCCCAAATCCTGAACAATCTAAGGTACAGATTTACCAAATGGAGCGGACTTTACAAACCTATCATATAAAGACCTCAAAGATCAAAAGCCGGTGAAAAAGCATAATCTTCTTTTACCTCCTAATAAGGATAAACAAAAAAAAAAATGAAAAACTGTCACCAACGCTTACTGTGTAAAAGTTTGTTTCACAAATGATCTATGAGAAGGCAAAGTACACTTCCACAAAAAGAAAAAAGACAACTGCTAAAAGACCAAAATCTCACCAACTCGGGGACTAAAGAATACTGGAGAGAAAGCAATACCTCAGTGGAAATGACTGTGATAATGCACTGATCACGATCAGCTTTGGCATCACAAACCTCGATACGAGCACCACTTGTTTGCCTTACACTTTTAATTGAAGCTCCTCCCTTGCCAATAACACGACCAATATTGTTAGTTGGACACAGCACTCTTATAGTCAATTCCTCAGTTTGAGAGGCACCACTGTAACCAGAAACCATGGGAAGACCAGAAGAATAAAGAGGCCATGTGCTTCCGGCATCCACATAACCCGGAAGCTCTGGTATTTGTGTGGTACCCAAAACAGATGGAACAGAACGAGATGGCATAATGGGATCCACATTTGGATAAATCCCAGCTCCTGGATATATGGGAACATCTGAAGGGATAATAATACTTGGACGGACTTCAGGAACATTGGTAGTAAGAGGAATTTCTTCCTTAGGTGTGAACTTGTACATGATTGCAGAAATAGCAAAGAGTGATCTCCTAACAGATTCTGGGTCACCAGTTATCTGTGTTAAGTAAGAAACTGTCAGTTCATGCATAAATTATAACAATTGACTCAAAACAACAAAGTTTAGGAGCAGAATGTAATTTTATAAGACTTGAATGACACACTAATACTACTTAATTGTCAATAAATAATTTTTTTTTGAAAAAAACTAACCAGAACAAAGTTATCAAACTCTAGTGCACAGGAATGTGTTGGATCACTAGCATCTCTGGCAACTACTTTAATATTGGCCCTCATCTTGCTTCTCAACTTCTTTATAGTGGTACCAGATTTACCAATGATATTAGCAGACTGGCTTGAAGGAGCAAGAAGCTGACACTCCTCTTTATCCTTCCGCTTCTTATCAGATTCTCCAATTGCAGCCAAAGCATTTGCAATTGCCGTATAAACCTTGAGAAGAGCATCCTGAGCCGTGCAAAGAGGTTGTTTCTCATTGAAATCCTGATCAACCTCAACATCTTCCTTTTCCTTTACATAGCAATAAATGAGTATAACTCTATCCTTAGCACCTGGAAATGGATCCACCACCTTGACCTTCGCCTTAGTCTCAGACCTAATTGAATTTATAACTTTGCCATTCTTTCCAATAACACTGCCAATCACATTATTTGGACACAGAATTCTGTAAACTATTAGCTCATCATCGTTTTTCTCATCTCTATCTGTCCTCCTCTTCTGGTTCTTGTTATCCCCATCATCCCTACGCGATCTTTTTCCAGTCTCACCCATCGAATTACCCCTAAAAATTCACTATAAAAGTTAACAATACCTAATTATACACATTCTTGATAAGCGGAAAACACAAAAAAGAATGAAACGAAAACAAACTATTCAGGTATTACATATTCCAAAAACATGATTTCCAGAAACAATTTAAAGGAAAAATACTTCAATAGTGGAAAAAAAACCAAGAGCAAAAACAATTTTTCAGATACAAATTGCAAAACACAAATTGACTATGAACTATGCATCGATCCTAAACTAGTAGGAGAAGAACACACCCAATTAAATACAAACTGGATCCAGAAACATAAAGAAGTAAATTGTAACAATTCTGAAAAATTAAAGAAACAGAGAGACAAATACACATAGCACATATAAAATTTGTAGATGATAAAAAGATTGAAAAGAGAAGAAACACCATAACCGACGGAGAAAACTAGAGCTGCTCACCTGTGATTGAGTCCTGTGATGATATTCCAAAATTAGGGTTTTTAGTTTTGTGATGACTTGTTTACACCGGTTTTGCTCCTTTGGTATTGTGGGCTCTCTCTTTTACCAGATAATGTACTAAAAGAGGTTATTTTATGGAAAAATTATTTAATTACATATGCATTTTTATGCAGAGAGGCAAGTCTGGAAAATAAATATATATTCACCATGAATTATTAATTTTATCTTTGAATTATTGACCGTCTTAAATATATACATTTACTTATTTAATTTAACTCAAATATATTCAATTTTTATCACATTAGTGAAATACACGTCTAAATTTTCGTCAAGTTTAGTTGAATTTCCAAAAGTTCTCTCAACATTTTATAGTTCATGCTCCTACAAGAATTTGAGATTACTTGTTATATCATGTGTCATATCGGAGTGTATCTAAATTTAGTTAGTCATTTAGAGAGGTACTTTTAAGGTTGTCAATAGTTTGAAGACAAAACTAATAATTTGCGTCAAGTTCAAAGGTGTTTTTAATAGATCTCTCTATTTACAAATTTCCTCTATCGGAGTTAATGATTACAATTGTCTCACTAACACTCTGTTTGGATTACTGTTACCCGTTGTTTCATAATATATTGTATTGTAGTTGTACTCTATTGTATTGTACTGTACTATATGATAGGTACAATATTTGGCTAGATTTTATCATTTTTTGTTGTTTAATCACATTTTTATTGTTTGATTTGATTGTATCGTTCTGTATTATAATTTATAAATTTACTAAAATATGGAGGTTTGACTAAAATTAAATAATATAGGATAAAGGGTAAATTAGTTTATGAAATATTAAGTAAGATATAATTGAAAAAAGAAATTAAGTAACAATGGTAACATACCAAATCAATAGTTCGATAAAATGAGAGTTTTCATTGTTACATAACAACGTAATTTAACAATACAATACAATACATTTTAAGTAACAATCAAAACAAATATTGTAGGTATGGTAACGATACAAGACAATACAATAGGTAACAATGACCCAAACAGAGTGTAATTAATAATTTTATACCAGATTTCAAGTTAAATACAAATAAATACATGTCTTTTGCTATCAGATACATTAAAATAGAAAGAGAGACGAGCGAGAAAAGGAACAAGGCGCACAAGATAGAAGGAAGCGAGCTAGATGGTTTACCATAGATACATATATCTAAATGTTAGATATATTTTGAAATATAGATACATAATAGAGACGTGAGCGGGAGAGTCACGCAATTAAGCTTGGATATGATGTATTTGAAACACATGCACCTAATTTCAGTCTCGTGTATCCAAGATACATTTATCTGGATGCGTCAGATACATGTATCCGAAGTCCAAATTTTGATGAGATTCATAATATTAAAAATTCGTGTAAAATAAAGTCATTTGCTTGTGAATTAGTGAAATTTGTATTGTTTACCCATAGTTTATGAGGTGGAATTCCAGCTTGTGAAGCTAGGGAAAAAATGTAGGAAAAAACACATGAATATAATGTTTAAGACCCAAATTTAAATACATAAAAAAAGTATTTATAAAATATATTTTTTAATTACAAAGGACAAAAAAAAATAGTTGGGACTAAGTGTGGCAGTGGACCGTGTAACATCTCGAAAAATTCTAAGTTAAGATCCAAAATATTATTTATTTACATGTAATGTCATATCGGGTGATTTTTAAATTTGTTTATAGGTGTAAAGGTCAATTATTTAGTGTAGGATGATATTGGATAAATAGGTTCCAAGAACACCCTAGCACAAAATTGTGTTGAAATTTTCTTATTGATAAAGTTTTGACATAAGAAATAACTTAGGTCAACTTCAAACAATATATGTCTCAGCACAAAGTAAATTAGGTGACACATAACCTATCACATCGTAGTTTTATGATTCATATTTCCAACGCCACCAAGTTTTCCTCATTTCGTGTTTGAAGAAAAAAGTTATGACCATTTTACCATAGACTACCACAACATAATTTTCTAAGTCAATTCTTACGAATTACTTCTATGGTCGTAGAAGTTTTGAGGACTTATACTATTAAGTCGTAAGAGAAGTTCACAGAATCATTTTGGGGTTCAATTCTTACGAATCCATGTATGTAAAGCTACTCATCGTGATAGACTAAGTTCGTCCTCATACGCTATATCTAAAGTCATTCATTAAAAGGTTATGTTTAGAGTTCTGTAGTCTCTTGAAATTCAAATTCAATTGTGTTTCTTATTCTGCATTTTAATTTCTTAACTATTGAGATTTTCATTCTATTATGCATATTAAATTCTAAATTGTTGTTCATGTTTCGTATCACATGAATCCTATTTGTTTATAAAAGTCATGTTAAAATTATTATATGAGATATCATATACATCAATTTGAAACATGATAGGTAACTCCACAACCACAAGTATACAATTAGATGCATGTTTTGTAAAGAATTTTCAAAGAAAGAATTAGCGATTTCATATGTACTATTTGACGGTTAAGAAAGAGAAATAGTATAATTTTTTTTCAATCAGTAAAGAAAAGTGAAAGTGAAGTAAAGAAATAGTCCTTTTCTATATAAAACACTATAAAAGAAAACGTTCAATTTGCAGTGGTTAACTTGTGGGTGTTAAAAAAATCTCACTATTAATATATTTTGTGACATTCGCAATATTAAGCTTTTATTGTGATTTTATTATGGAGGTCAAAAAATTGCCACAATTTAGTATAATTTGTGGCGATTATCGACCTCTCTCTCTCTCTCTCTCTCTCTCTCTATATATAATATATATATATATATTATATATATATATATATATATATATATGTATATGTAACGACCTGTTTAGTCGTTTTGAGCAGCAGATTTTTAATTCTGGAAAAACTGGCCAAGACTACGGGCACTGCAACGGACCGTCACAGGCACGACGGCCCGTCGAGGGTGCATCGTTTCAGCATACTTAGAATTCTGAAATTGGATACTGAAAATCGCCTCTCTGTAAATTGTGACGGACCTGCAGGACGTGCCGTCACATCCACGACGAACCGTCGTGAGTTTCCGTTGCAAAACACTTCAACTTTTGAGAATTTGGTACAAGAAACGAGTTTCTGACCGTCATGACGAAGGTGCAGGACGGACCGTCACAGGGGTGACGGGCCGTCACAGTCCACCTGAAAGTTGGGGAGGATGCGACGACCATCGTGACGGACCGTCGCAGGCACGACGGCCCGTCACAGGTTGCGCAAATCCCAGGCAGATTAGGATTTCTCTACACGTTTTAAGGGTAAGATTGAGGGTTAATATTAATAAGTCTAATTACTTGGGGGTTAAAAGAGGTAACCTTAAGTTAATTAGTGGGTTTTATTGTCCTCTTTTACACTTAATTATATTTTAATTAGGGTAAAGGAAAGAGGGTTTGAATAAAACAAAAGAGAAAGAACAAGAGAGAAAAGAGAGACACGAATTGAGAGAGTATTGATCGATCGAAGAGGGAAGAGGAATAACAAAGCTTGGGAGATTTCTTGTTGATTCCAATTCTTCGGTGGAGGTAGGTTATGGTTTACGTTACGATATTCGTAGTGAACTCTTAATAGTGAATGTTATGTGTTGATAGTATTGTAAATCCTGCTATGTGCTTAAGTTGTATGCTTGCATGATTATGATTATGAAATTGTGTTTTTGATAAAACAAAGCATGATGAATCTATTGAATCCCAAATCTTGAAAGAACCCTAATTCGCTTGATATATTATATAATAAGATTGATGATGCCTTAGTATGAAAGAAGGCTTGATAAATTATATAATGAGAATGATGATGCCTTAGTGTAAAAGAAGGCTTGATGAATTAGGGGATCGGGTGCCACGTTCCGGTACCAGGATAGAATGAATATGAGGATCGGAGTGTCACGTTCCGACACCAGGATAGAATATGGATCGGGTGCCACGTTCCGGTACCAGGATAGAATGAATATGAGGATCGGAGTGTCACGTTCCGACACCAGGATAGAATATGAGGATCGGAGTGTCACGTTCCGACACCAGGATAGTATATGGATCGGGTGCCACGTTCCGGTACCAGGATAGTATATGAGGATCGGAGTGCCACGTTCCGGCACCAGGATAGAATTAGAGGAGCGGAGTGTCACGTACCGACACAAGAGGAAGAAAGATAATGAATCTTGAAAGATAATGAATATACTCAATCTAATGAACTTAATTCCCAAATGAGTATGGTATTGAGGCTTGAGTCCTCATGTGTGAACTCGGTTGTATTCATTGATGAATTAATATTGTTATTGCTACATGTTGAGTATTGTAGTTGATTTACATTGTTATTGATATATACTGTTCCCTATTTTGAGTTAGCCGATGATATCTACTCAGTACTTGTGGTTGTACTGACCCCCTACTTTTATGTTTTCTTCTTTGTTATTTGTGTAATGCAGCAAACGTTCCGTCAACTTCAACTCAGCAGTAAATCAAGCCAGTCTTCGTCACATCGGAAAATTCAGGGTGAGCTAATGCGTCTAGCTTGGACTGGATCTTCTTCTTCAAGTCTTGATGCCTTGAACTTCCGGCATGGACTAGCTTTTATTGTTTTAGCTTCTTAGACATTTTAGTTTAGTAATTTGAGGATAGATGTTCTTGTGATGATGACTTCCAGATTTTGGGGATAATAATAATAGTTTTGAGTTGTTTTATTAATGAAGTTTAAGTCTTCCGCATTTCTTTTGTTGATATTGTATTAAAATGTTAAGGGTTAGATTGGTTGGTTCGCTCACATAGGAGGGTAAATGTGGGTGCCAGTCGCCGCCCGATTTGGGTCGTGACAATATATATATATATATATATATATATATATATATATATATATATATATATATATATATATCTATATATATATATATATATATTGTAATGTTTATTGTTTTTTTAAGGTAACATATTTTAATTAATAGTTACTAGTTAATAAAAAATAAAATAGAATTAAAAGTTATATACCAAAAAGAATACTTCATTTTCATTTGGATCAAAACCCAACAAAAACTCTAATATTTTTCCCTCCAGAATAATGTTGAAATAGTCAAAGACTAATATATAAAAAAATCACCCAACCTTGATCAATTTCACGTAACATAACATACCCATATCCCACATTTCTTTCCCACCCCTTCTTCTCTTCCTTCTCCTTTAACTTTTTATCCTTTTTAACCTCATTTAGTGGTTTTATTTTTTTGTATGTGTGATTCTTGTTGATTATTTGTTTTCTATGTAGGTTCTGAAAAGTAAAAGGAATGGTAAATAATTTTTGCAGACAAAAGTAGTTTTTTATTATATGGGTTTGATGATTCATACTAGAATTTAAAATATATGTTAATACTTTTAGTATCATTTAATCTGTCGACATTTTGTATTTTTCAAGTTGTTAAATCTAATGCATTATTGCCTATACATTTTTAAGAATTTGTTTGATTTTTCATCACGTTGTAAAATTTTTCATATTCAACCTTTAATGAATTTTTAGTAAGCCTCAATTTTATTTTTGTTTAACGAAGGATTCTTTGACAAATTTCTTCTTAATTTAATTTGATTATTGCAGATTGAACAATAATTTTGTATATTAGATTTGTGATCGATATTAGTATATCTCAAAAATTCTGTATTTTATTTTTTAATGCGGTAAATTGTTGGATTTATAATTATTTTTCCAGTAAATAGAAAAAAAAAGATAGGGTCAAGGAGAAAAGTCAAATTTATAAACTATAAGAAGTAAGAAATACTTAAACCAACATATTAAATTAAATGAACGTTATTATGATTTTGGAAACCATAAACATAGTTTGTGTTTATGAATGAATAATCATAAAGTCATTATTATTCACATTAGTTTGCATGAGAGATAATTAATTAAAGTAAATTTCTTTCGTTCTTTAATCGATAATTTTTATCAAACAAAAGCTTTATATGAACTTGCTTTTAAAATGAATTAAGTTTTAAATTTTTTATCAATACATATAATGAGATATATATTTATCAATATATGGTGTCTAATAATATATAAAATGTTCATTATTTCAGTCTAATTCGGAGATTGAGCTTACTTAACCTTTGATAAAAGATAAGGTGATAACAATTTCAATTATCAAACACATGATTTAATTTTTTTTTATGTTTATTTATGTAGAATTTACAATTGTAATATTGAAGCTATATATCCAAGTTTGTATTACTTTTATTTGACATGACTTTGAACTTGAAGCTTATTAATATAGATTTATATAGTGAAATTTGATTTACATTGAATGTGTTATTTTGTAAAATTATTTATTCATATCATTTTTTAGGCTTGATCTAAATCAACTTTCACATTTATTATTAATATTATAGTAATTTAGAATCTAAAAATCAAGTAATGTAAATATTGATCTCGCATCACGATAATTTTAAACTCATACAAATTTAATTTTTTAAAATATTGAGATCATATTGTGAAGGTTGTAAACTGTCACAAATTAATACTTAAAAACCTCCTCAAATTTAAAAGTCATTTTGTGGAGGATGTCATGGAGGTTTCTCAAAAACGCCGTAAATATGATCGTGGCACGAGTAACTGTAACGTTTTTCAAACCGCCTCGAATTAATTTGTGGGTTCCTTAAACCACCATAAATTGACAAAATAACCCCTATAAATTGAACATTTTTTTGTAGTGAAAGGTGATTGAAAATCGATATATTTTATTTTAGGAGTAGTATCAAGCATCAAATTGGATAAGAGTATTTTAAACTCGAATTCCCATAAAACTACGTAACTAATGTACGATAGGGTCGTACCGATTTGTCGTGTGATTCCTCGATGCTCTGAAAAGACTTATTAGCTGGATAAATAATTGTAGTAACACCATATACCCTGACAAGGTATAGGATTATAACCCTTTCAAAGTGTGTGAAATAGTGTATCATTGTTAAACTCATAGTAATGGTTGTTGGTTAGAGAAACTTTCGGCAGAGTAATTTTCTATTCTCAAATTATTTTTATCACTACTTTATTGTAAATGACAAATAGTTTTCACCACTTGTTCATATATTGTTTACTTGATATGTTTTCCGCTATCACTTCAGTTATTATTTTATTCAGCCATATTACATACTCATACATTTCATGTATTGATATTATATATATATAGGCAAATAAACGGGTTCAAGATCATTAACAGGCATTTCGTTAAGATCACTTGTACTCGTGGACAACTTCGGGGAGACCCCCTTACTTTCGGGAGACTCAATCTTAATATTGAGTTTTCATAGTATTTGAGGTGTTGTGGGTCTTGTCCCGACACTTATCTCGAACAATAGATGCTTTATAAGCAGACAAAGTTAAATGTTTCAATTGTTTTATCCATATATTTTTATTTAAACTTAGACTTCAAAACTGTCACGACCGGGGAGCACCCCCTAGACGTAACTGGTGTCCACGTTCTCGGATAGGACTAAGACCAGTCTCTTAGCATTCGTCATTACATTTCATAGGATAAAATGAGAAAAATTAAAACTTTTATATATTGAGGTTTACATAGACCTCTCACATACTACTTAGGGAGTTTACTTAGACTCCTCGCATCGGAAGCTTACTTAAGCTTCTCATTTAGATAATATACTTAACATATAAGAATTTAGTCTAATATACTGTCTCACATTAAACCATCTGAAATGAAGTCGAATCATTCAGGCGTATCCCTCAAACAAATCTATAATAGTCACTTAGGGCTTACAACAATATCTTCAACAATAAGAGAGAAAAAATGTCTTTAGACTATAGCAAATTCGGCTAGGCTAGATAGAAGGCACCATCCTCGAATATTGAGGACTCACCAATCAACTTGGGAATGATGTCTAATTTTCCTTGCAATTGGTCTTAATACCATAACGACCCGAACCTACATTGTTTTGGGAAAAGGGAAAGAATTATGGGTTAGTACATCCACTTGTACTAAGTATGGAAACATATGCACATATAACATTGAAATCATGCTTAGAGGGACATTTAGTTCAACATCATGGTAAATCACTTTTAAAAGATTTTATGCACAATTAAGAACACATATAAGTCATTAGGCACAACATCACTCAATACAAGTCCATATCCTTAATAAGACCAATATCATGATAAATTCAAGTCACGTCAACAACATAAGGTCATATCAACATGAATAGTAGCATATCAAGATCATATAACCAAAGAAACTCCAACATAATGTCACAACAACAAAGTATGTACAAGAGTTCATATCATCACATCATAGAAGACTTTTACTCACAACCCCTTCCCACACCCACAAGTGTAATGCCTATAAAAGTCCCATAACCCCACATAGTCAAGCACACAAGGAAAGAGATCATAAGTAATGCCTAACTTCACATAACATAGCATCATGAGTAATCATCATCATATGTAGCAATATGGACCAACAACATGTTCATAAGTGAAACTAACATCATATAGGATCATCAACATGAAAAGTCAACATTTGGATATCATTAAAGTCATAAGAGCATAAGAACATCCTCCTAGGATTTCCCTTAAGGCCATCTAAGTCCTATCCCCCTACTTATAGTAAGAAGAACCCCTTAAGTCATCCTAGTTAGAGTTCACTTTATTACATTCATTTTACTTTCGGTAACAATTTCCTTAACCGACATAGACCATGTGAGCTAAACATGGAATCCGGTGTCATGAAACCCTACACCGAAAGAAGGTGGTCTAACCAAAACATTAACACAACATTCTAGGTGGATCTACTTGCTAGTCTTCCTATGGGGCAACATAGTTCAAGAACTAAGAGACATACTTAAGACCATTTTTATGCATAATGGCATTGTAATCTCCATCTCACATAACAAGTTCACTCAGTGCTAAGCTAACGTCCCTTTTTGAAATTTATTTAAGTCATTCTTAATCATCATAGCTTAATATAGGTCATAGGAGACTAACCCCTTGTATATTCATAGTCATTAGCTCATTAGATATTGCATGAGAATGTCCTTTCATCACAACCCTTCATTTATGAGATTAACACATCATAATCATCATATCATAGTAAGACACATAAGTGCTTCACAGTCAGCCTTATATCATCACATCTTAATCATTATCTCACAACTCGTATAGTCAAGATATTTCAATCACATTCATCATTCGATCACCTACCTAATCTAATCACATGTAATACCTCAAGTGAACATCATAATCAAGTATAAAGGATTCAAGATCACAAAATCTTACTATTCACCTTCAAAAGCCTTCTTCAAGATCTTACCCCCAGTTTATCATAATTATCCAATAACTCACTCATCATCATCATAATATAGTGAATTGAATAATAACATAACCAACTCTAATAATCCTAATCATCTTCAGGTCCAATTCATAACTAGGGTTAGGGTAAAGGATCAAATTCATCACACACTAAGTCAATGATCAAGAACTACAACAATTAACCCATAAACAATCATATTCTATCATTAATAATCAAAGGAAACCAATGACAATTCAATTTGAAAGATCAATTTCGGAATAAGAAGGAAGCCCATGTTTTTGACAACTTTTGAAATCATTTTGAAGGAGCGTCTTGGGGAGTGAAAAGTTCCCATACCTTAACAATACTTGAAGATTGATGGAGAGAAAGTTGAATCCATGCATCCCTATGTAAAAACCCTAAAAATGACTGTGCTAAGTAATGTCTAACGTATCTAGAATGCCTAGATTAGATCGGGTTCACACAAATTGATGCGCATAGAACTAGACCTCTGAACCTCCGCAACAGCCAAGCCAACTAACTTGGTGAGTTAGTTGAGCTAGGAAAGGTTGGGTCCAGCCATGTAGGGCACCCGAATATGAAGATTTACCCGGATAAGTCTTTACTGGACTTAAAAGGGGAAATCTTAAGTTTGGAGGGTCTAGGGGTAAAATGTTATTTTTCCAGGCTAAGGGTAGTATCGTAATTACCCTAAATATTTAATTAATTATTTAATTAATATGGTGGAGGGGCATTTTGGGGGAAAAGGGCTAAAATTGGCCTTTGGGTGAAATCTTACTCCACCCTGGGTCGAACCTAGGCGGGAGTAATGATTTAATCTGATTATTTTATTTGGTGAATTAATTTATTTAATTAATATTTAATTACTGATTTAATTAAAGAAAAAAATCAGATTTTGAATAATAATAATAATAATAATAATAATAATAATAATAATAATAATAATAATAATAATAACAATAATAATAATAATAATAATAAATAATAATAATAATTATAATAATTATAATATAATAATAATATAATAATAATAATGATACTAATAATAATAAATAATGAGGAGTCCTAGTTTGATTAAGTTTCCACCTAACTCTCCTAATCCTAATCCACTCATTCTCACGTTTTTCTCTACTCCTCTCTCACTTTCATGCTTATGCATTCTGTAAAATAAAAGAACATAACAAAAATAATAAAGTTCATTAAGAACTTGAACGCTAAAAACTCAAAAGAAAAGTTAGTCTAAAACGTAAAGCAAAACAAAGTTCTTAACGGGATTGTGCTTGAAGTTTCGGTGGTGAGGCTTGGTTTTGTGACAAGTTGGCAGCATTTAAACAAGTGCGGAACGACATTAAGGTCTATATTTTCTTACTCTTGGTCCCTTTCCCAAGAGACCCTTAAGACTCAGATAATTCTATTTCGAAACTAGGATTGTGCCCCATTACATGTTCCTTTTCACTAGCTCCTATCGCTGATCTTAGGTTGGTATGTTTCCTGGTAGATTAGGTATGAGGTGTGATTTTCATGATAATGTGTTCATGATTGTATAAAGGATGAAGTATGTCTACCAAAATTTCATGAAAAATATATGTGTATGCCGTGACATGATTTTCGGTTTTAAGCCTTAAAAATGATATGTTTTTTTGGTTGAATTTTATGTGCGAATGGTTGTGTAAATAATGAGGTGTAAAAGTGGTGTAATGTTGCTGGATTTGATGGTAATTCTTGGCTGAATATAATCATAAAAATATTACACTTAAAGATACACCAAATGATCCACGAAATGCCTTAAGAATTAATGTATGAATGATGATAAAAAGAAGCTGAAAATAGTGAACAAATTTCCAGCATTTGGTAGGTTAGGTTTCGGCCAAACAAAGTGGTACAAAATACAATGAAAAATGAATGTAAAATAAGTGAGATAACTAAGGATTGAACCCAAGACATCATTACATGAAAGCTACAAAAAAAATCAACAAAAGATAGAGAAAAATGGGTTGGAAAAGACAGAATTTCCAGCTTGCTTGAAATTTGGAGTCTCGGCCAAAGATGAGGAAAATTAGCTATTTTTTTAAATCTTTTTCAAATGTGAGGTTATTGGGGATTGAAACCATGACCTCACCAAATTAAAATTACATAAAAATTTCATGAGGAAAATGAAAGGAAAAATAGATTTGGTGAGTGGTGATTGAACCCACAACCTCTTGAATGGATGAGAGAGTTAGGAGAAAAATAAAGGAGAAAACAAAATGTGGAGAGTTGAGATTGAAACCACAACCTCTTGAATGGATGAGAGAGTTAAGAAAAAAACAAAGGAGAAATTAAAATGTGGAGAGTGGGGATTGAACCCACAACCTCTTGAATCGATGAGAGACTTAAGAGAAAAATAAAGGAGGAAATAAATATAGAGAGTGGGGATTGAACTCACAACCTCTTGGATAGGTGAAAAAGTTGAGAGATAAATTAAAAGGAAAATAATGATCTTGTGGGGGATTGAACCCACAACCTCCTTGCCTTAAAACGAAAAAGGAGAGGAGAACAAGAAAGACATATTATGGGGTTGATGGGGATAGAACTAGGGTCTCCCAAATCTTAAAAATGCAATTATCAAGTTTAAAATAAGATTAAATGTTGTTCAAGGGATTCAAAATCGGGTTCCCTTGCCCAATTTTGTATTGACACATAAGTCATACAAAAACAAATATTTAATGAATGCTATCTCTAAAGATCGAAATCAATATCTTGACATATCTACAAGATGCATAAGTCTTGTACCACATAATCTTGGGTAAACATGAATCACTTAGAAAAACTATGAATGAAGCTTCATGGCTTGTATGTGTGGACTCATAAGTCTAGCACACGTTTAAAAGTAAGTGAGTCTAAGATGTATGTGATAAAATAATGTAACCCTATAAAGGTTAAGTAAGAGTGTGAAACACACTAAATGACCAAGTGCATTGACATATGATGAAATGAACATTCACGTGAAGGGGTGAGTAATTATGAAAATCAAATGTGTTAAAGTTAATGAATTAGGTGACAATATGATAAGAGGCTAATGTGAAAGATGAGTTCAATCTCAAATGAGTCTAAGTAAATGTTACCAAAACGTACTCACCTATGAGAGTGTAAAGCTAATAAAGAGACCAGTCTCTATGAACACTCTAATGAAAGTATTAAAGTTAATGCATACTTAATACTTATGATGAGATGAGAAATCATCTAATGAGCTATGATGTCCTCATGCTAGAAGCCATATTCCATGATGTATGAGTTGAATGTAATTGAACTTTATACTGAGCACCGATAGGCTAGTTATGAGCGGTGATGCCTTCCTTCAAAAAGGCGGAGGTTCACGTAACTCTAATGAGATGAGACTTTCCGGCATGCCGGGTATGGGTCTCCTTATATCTCCTAGTCTTTGAACCTATACTGCTAATATAGGCATCTAGCAGGTTCAATTCCTTATATCTGCTATCATGTTTTGGTTCACTTTGGTTGGTGATTCGACCTCTTTTCGGTGTGGGGATTACACATTGGATTTCATGATGCTCACATGATCTATGTTGATTAAGGTTAAAGTTCCCAAAGAAAGAATGAGGCCAGCCTCAACGAATGCACATAATGAAATGAACGATACCAAATGTGTTAGGATAGGATGATCAAGAGGTCAGATAGACTTAAGTAATACCACTAGGTTATTCATGGTCACTGCACAACGAACTCGATGAGAGTCTTAAACTACATCCTAGGTATGACTGGTGGCTGCACTAGTATATGAAAGAATGGAAATGAAGTACGTATGAATGAATGAAGCAGACTCTGTGTTTGTTAAAGAAGGCTCCCTAGTTGAGGTCCCATGTGTTGAGCCCTCATTTTGGGAAGTCCTAATGTCAAGTCCATGATTCCAAGGTCTCATGGCATATGAAAGAATGACATGAACTATGTGATATGATATGTGTAATATGTTATGTGCTCTTTGCAAAATGATATGTATGATGATGCATGTTACTCTCATGGCATGACTTTCCTAATCTGAATTGGCAAGTCCACTGACTTGACTTTCCGTAATTCATATCGATAGGAAAGAGCTCTTCTTAATCATGCATGTCCTTGGTGTGTGCTTTCATATACTCATACTTAGTACAAATGTGTACTAATCCTATACAACTCTACCTTTTTAGGTGCAGGCACAGGTGGATGTCAGAGCTTACAGGTCGACGCTGAAGCTATCCGGACATGGAGCATTCATCCGGATTCGGTAGACCCACATGCTTTCGAGGACGCTTTCCCATTATATTCTAGCTTAGATATAGGTTTGAGTTAGTGGAGTATGTTCCACTAGCGTTTCTTTCTCATCTTATTTCAGACATTGTATTGGTGCCATTTTGGCAAGTATATATTTAATGATCGTACTATTAAATGGTTGATTGTGAACATTTATGAGTTTAAGTAGAATGTCTTATATGAATGTTAAGTAACCAAAAGTTGAAATTTTCCACTAAAATTAACCATGATGAAGTAACGATGACGTATGTAGGCTTGTCTGCGACCCCTGAGCGGTCAACTACGTCGATCTCATCTGGGTCTAGATTCCAGTCATGACAAAGTTTGTATCAGAGAGTTATGTTAAATTCTGAGAATAATAAGTTCACATCAACCACATCGAGTAGTTTCTAAGTCATGGTAGTGAAGTGCACCACTATCCTGAATTAGAGACTACATGATACGTAGGAAAATTCCCTTCTTCTGATCTTATCGTGCCTTCTCTAATGTCTAATTCCTTAGTGTTATGAGCGTATCTAGCATCAATTTTACTTTTTCAAAAAAATGAACACAAGGAGGAACGCTAGTCGGGGAAGAGGAGAAGCAGCCGCTGGGGGCAACCAAGTTCCTCCCAGGCCCCAGCTGCTAAAATGGAGATGCCTGTTAACCCAGTTGGGTCGACAGATGGAGAAGTAAGGACAACCTAGTATAGATGGGCCAAGCCATCACCTTACAAGCTCAGGCTATGACAGCCCAGGCAGAGCAACAACGTGTTCCCAAGAAGAACCCACCTGCCAGCACCATGGCTAACAGGTTAAGGGACTTCACGAGGATGAATCCTCCCATTTACACTAGATCTAAGATTGCTGAGGATCTTGAGGAGGAGTGTAGGGCAGCTATGCTGCATGATATCATGGACCTTTCCAGGCTTATGGTGCATGTCCTATAAGTGCAGGAAAGCAGGAAGAGTAAGCATATTAGGGTAGGGAACAAGTCAAAGCAAGCTGAGAAAAATTTTCCAAGGAAGATTAGTACTGTAATCAGGGATAAGCCCAGGTGTAAGAAGGGATTCTCCCACCAAGGGAAGTCAAGTTCGTCCAAGGGTCTCAATGATAGGGATTCCGATCCCAGAGTTAAGAGAAACAATGAAGTAGATACACCTCAAGAGAGGCCACCTTGTAGGAAGTGTGGAAAAGTTCATGGAGGAGGGTGTATGAGGGGCTCTAACGCTTGTTACAGTTCTAGCAAACCGGGTCACATGATGAAGAATTGTCTATATATGAGAGGTTGAGAAAAAGGGAAGGATAAAGTTCAGTCGAATGGTTCTAAGTGAAGAGGCTCCAAGGAGGTAGCGATTCTTCGCACTCAAGTCTAGGGGTGTACGGGAAGACACCTCTGGTGATGTCTCGGGTGCGTATCCTAAATTAGTTTTTTATGTGTATGAATTTATGCACTAGTATGAAGTTAATATGTTGGAGTCATCATGTTGGTTGCTAACCTAGATGACTTATGTGTTTGTTTATGTTGTATACTTTGATGAGACTAGTTTAGGAAGGATTTCCTTAGTCTATTAATGCGAAGCTGCTAGTAGGTTTCAAGGATGTGCACCAACCTACAAATATGTGAATCAGATATTCACCAATAAAAAGCATTGGATAGCTTAGGTATGGATTTTCTCTATAAGTGTTATGCTACCATAGACTATCAAACTAGGGTAGTGAGGTTTCAGTTGCCAAATGAGATAAGGTATAAATGGGCAGGGCGTGGATCAATCCAACAATGCCATATAATTTCAAATCTTAAGGCCAACATGATGTTATCTAAGAGGTTAGATATACTCTTCCTAAGGCTGATTTTATTTAAGAAACTCTAAGTTCTAGTGCAAAAGTCGACTTGGTGTTATAAGTCCATAATCTTATGAGTAATAATTGCACTATGTGAGTTAAATTGAATTCGTGTTTGCATGTCATGTTGTTGTTTTTGTATAGTGTGGACATGATTTTTGTGTTGCATGAGTTGTGAGGTGCATCAAGTTAAGTGCGATTGAGAAGGAAGTTCCTCAATCTCAAATATGAAGCTTCAGATAAGCTTGAGTAATATGCACTATCAAGAGTAAGTGTGAAACAGAAATTCACCAAGAGTAAAGTCTAAAGTATGTTAACATGTTTTCGAAAATCACCCTCTTTATTTTAAATGATGTGTAGTGTCATTCGGGGATGAATGTTCCTAAGGGGGGGGGGGAGGGATAATGTAACAACCCTAAAAATGAGTGTGCTAAGTAATGTCTAACGTATCTAGAATGCCTAGATTAGATTGGGTTCACACGGATATATGCACGTAGAACCAGACCTCTGAACCTCTGTAACAGCCAATCCGACTAACTTGGTGAGTTAGTTGAGCTAGGAAAGATTGGGTCCAGCCATGTAGGGCACCCGAATATGAAGATTTACCCGGATGAGTCTTTACCAGACTTAAAAAGGGGAAATCTTAAGTTCGGAAGGTCTAGGGGTAAAATGGTCTTTTTCCAGGTAAGTATAGTATCGTAATTACCCTAAATGTTTAAATAATATGGTGAAGGGGCATTTTGGGGAGAAAGGGCCGAAATGGCCTTTGAGTGAAATCTTGCTCCCCCTGGTTCGAACCTAGGTGGGAGCAATGATTTAATTTGATTTATTTTATTTGGTGAATTAATTTAATTAATTAATATTTAATTAAAAAAATCAGATTTTGAATAATAATAATAATAATAATTAATAATAATAATAATAATAATAATAATAATAATAATAATGAGGAGTCCTAGATTGACTAAGTCTCCACCTAACTATCCTAAATCTAATCCACTCATTCTCACGTTTTTCTCTACTCCTCTCTCACTTTCACGCTTATGCATTCTGTAAAACGAAAGAACAGAACAAAAATAATAAATTTCATCAAGAACTTGAACGCTAAAAACTCAAAAGAAAAGTTAGTCTAAAAACGTAAAGCAAAACAAAGTTCTTGACAGGATTGTGCTTGAAGTTTCGGTGGTGAGGCTTGGTTTCGTGGGAAGTTTGCAGCATTTAAACAAGTGTAGAACGACATTAAGGTATGGGTTTTCTTACTCTTGATCCCTTTCCCCAGAGACCCTTAAGACTCAAAAATTCTATCCCGATACTAGGATTGTTCCCCATTACATGTTCCCTGTCACTAACTCCTATCGCTGATCTTAGGTTGGTATGTTTGCTGGTAGATTAGGTATGAGGTGTGATTTTTGTGATAATGTGTTCATGATTGTATAAAGGATGAAGTATGTCTGCCAAAATTTCATGAAAAATGTATGTGTATGCCGTGACATGATTTTCGGTTTTAATCCTTAAAGATGATATGTTTTTTTGGTTGATTTTTATGTGCGAATGTTTATGTAAATCATGAGGTGTAAAAGTGGTTTAATGTTGCTGGATTTGATGGTAATTCTTGGCTGAATATATTCATAAAAATATTACACTTAAAGATGCACCAAATGATCCATGAAATGCCTTAAGAATTAACGTATGAATGATGATAAAAAGAAGTTGAAAATAGTGAACAAATTTCCAGCATTTGGTAGGTTGGGTTTCGGCCAAACAAAGTGGTACAAAACACAATGAAAAATGAATGTAAAATAAGTGATATAACTAAGGATTGAACCCAAGAGATCATTAAATGAAAGCTACAAAAAAAAAATCAACAAAAGATAGAGAAAAATGGGTTGGAAGAGACAGAATTTCCAGCTTGCAGGAAATTTGGAGTCTCGGCCAAGGATGAGGAAAATTAGCTATGTTTTTTATTTTCTTTTAAATGTGAGGTTATTGCAGATTGAACCCATGAACTCACCAAATGAAAATTACATAAAAAAATCATGAGGAAAATGAAAGGAAAAATAGATGTGGTGAGTGGGGATTGAACCCACAACCTCTTGAATGGATGAGAGAGTTAGGAGAAAAATAAAGGAAAAAATAAAATGTTGAGAGTGGGGATTGATCCCACAACCTCTTGAATGGATGAAAGAGTTAGGATAAAAATAAATGAGAAAATAAAATGTGGAGAGTGGGGATTGAATCCACAACCTCTTGAATCGATGAGAGACTTTGGAGAAAAATAAAGGAGGAAATAAAGGTGGAGAGTGGGGATTGAATCCACAACCTCTTGGATAGGTGAAAAAGTTGAGTGATAAATTAAAAGAAAAATAATGATCTTGTGGGGGATTGAACCCACAACCTCCTTGCTTTAAAACGAAAAAAGCAGAGGAGAACAAGAAAGAAATATTATGGGGTTGATAAGAATCGAACTAGTGACTCCCGAATTTGAAAAATGCAATTATCAAGTTTAAAATAAGATTAAGTGTTGTTCAAGGGATTCGAAATCGGGTTCCCTTGCCCTATTCTGTATTGACAAATAAGTCATACGTAAACCAATATTTAATGAATACTGCCTGTAAAGATTGAAATCAATATCTTGACATATCTACAAGATGCATAAGTCTTGTACCACATAATCTTGGGTAAACATGAATCCCTTAGACAAACTATGAATGAAGCAGCATGGCTTGTATGTGTGGACTCATAAGTCTTGCATACGTTTAAAAGTAAGTGAGTCTAAGATGTATGTGATAAAAAAATGTAACCTTATAAAGGTTAAGTAAGAGTATGAAACACACTAAATGGCCAAGTGCATTGGCATATGATGAAATGAAAGAATGAATGAGGCCAGCCTCAACGAATGCACATAATGAAATGAACGATACCAATGGTGTTAGGATAGGATGATCAAGAGGTGAGCTAGACTTAAGTAATAACACTAGCTTATTCTTGGTCACCGCACAACGAACCCGATGAGAGTCTGAAACTACTTCCTAGGTATGACTGGTGGCTGCACTAGTATATGAATGAATGGAAATGAAGTACGTATGAATGAATGAAGCAGACTCTGTGTTTGTTAAAGAAGGCTCCCTAGTTGAGGTCCCATATGTTGAGCCCTCATTTTGGGAAGTCCTAATGTCAAGTACATGATTCCAAGGTCTCATGGTATATGAAAGAATGATATGAACTATGTGATATGATATGTATAATATGTTATGTGCTTATTGTAAAATGATAAGTTTGATGATGTATGTTGCTCTCATGGCATGACTTTCCTAATCCGAAATTGGCAAGTCCACTGACTTCACTTTCCATAATTCATATCGATAGGAAAAAACTCTTCTTAATCATGCATGTCCTCTGTGTGTGATTGCATATACCCATACTTAGTACAAGTGTGTACTAATCCCATACAACTCTACATTTTTAGGTGCAGGCGCAGGTGGAAGTTAGAGCTTATAGGTCGTCGCTGAAGCTATCCAGACGTGGAGCATTTATCCGGATTTGGTAGAACCTCATGTTTACGAGGACACTTGCCCATTATATTCTATCTTAGTTAAAGGTTTGAGTTAGTGGTGTGTGTTCCACTAACATTTCTTTTTATCATATTTTAGACATTGTATTGGTGCCATTTTGGCAAGTATACACTTAATGCAGTATGAGACTATTTCTTTCATTTGATGATCTTAATATTAGATGGTTGATTTTGAACATTTATGAGTTTATGTCGAATGTCTTATATGAACGTTAAGTAACAAAAAAATTCAAATTTTCCGCTAAAATTAACCTAGAAGAAGTAACTATGATGTATGTAGGCTAGTCTGCGACCTCGGTTAGGTCAACGACAGTCTCGTCAGGGGTCTAGATTCCGGTCGTGACACCCTAATGCCCTTGAACCTTATATTCGATAGTACTCTTTGGGGGAAGAGAGAAAGTCAAGAGAAGGTAGAGAGATTTGAGTTTGGGAATTGCGGGGTGTTGGGTTAGTTTAATTAGGTTTATGTCTTATATATCCCTTTAACTAACTTAATTAGACACGCATTAACCCTTAATTAATTAACTAACCAACTAACTAATTTATTCCCTCAAATTAAAATTAGACAGTCCAACACAAATCCAACCTATGAGACCTCGACTTACGGTTCGTAGTTCCATCGACGCCACCGTACTTGCAAGGCGTCGATTGCGACATCGACTGTGATTTTGTGGTATTTCTATGGAAAATTCTAAGTGTTGGCCAGCGACTACAATTGACGGCTCGTCGATTGGATTTAATACTATATTAACACCTTTATACCAATTTTCATTAATTTCCGACATTTAAAACCCCATAAAACATGTCAAGGCTCGCTAGATTAAGTCTTGAACTTCCGCTGTGTTACATTTTCTAAAATTTTCAAATACATTATATTAGGCCTATAAACAGTGTTCTAAGTCTTAGTTCTTCATGTGAGATTCTATATTAAGTCTTGAACTTCCGCTGTGTTACATTATCTGCCCTTAGGAACATTCGTCCCCGCACCGAATGACACTAAAATCTTTTTATAGGGAGAGGATGACTCAAGACTAGCAAACCAACCAACAAAATCATATAACAACATGAGTTACCAACTCAAATCAAAACATCGACATGACATTTACACATAGAAACTCAAATCAAAATTTACCACATATAAGAGCTAAACATCACAACATGAAGAATTTTTTTCTCAATATCAACATGAGCTCAACATGATCACCAAGTCAGTTATTCCAAAACTTCTTTCAAAACACATTAAACATACTCAATACCATTTCATGAAGGGAACAATACACAAAACATAAATGATTGCAATTTAAGCAAAAGAGAATTTTCACTAGCAAACTCATTTTAGCATGAACACTTTTTTAAAAATCATAATTATGCCTATCTTAGCAAAACAAGGCAAATCAAATTTGTTCATTATTTTAAGAGGATTATTACTAACCTCAACTTTGGCTAGAATTTTGAGGAAACAGAGGAGGATAACGAGACTTCATGTCGGCCTTTGCCTCCCATGTTGCTCCCTTAACTAGGTGGTTTCTCCATAGGACTTTTACGGAGGCCACCTCTTTGTTCCTCTACTTTTTGACTTGGCAATCTAGAATTTCCATCGGAACCTCTTCATAGGAAAGACTCTCATCCATACCTAACCCTTCAACAGGAAAAATGGATACGGGATCACCAATAAACTTCTTTAGCATGGAGACATGAAATACCGGATGAACCGAAGATAGTTCACTAGGTAGTCTCAACTAATATGCAACTTTTCTGACCCGTTGCAAAACCTCATAGGGACCCACATACCGGAGATTTAACTTCCCATTTTTTCCAAATCTCATCACCCCTTTCATAGGTAAAATCTTCAAATACACCATATCACCTACTTCAAATTCAAGATCTCTTATTTCATGATCGGCATAGGATTTTTGCCGACTATAGGCTGTTTTCAGCCTATCCCTTATCACTCAAACTTTCTCCAAAGTGTCATAGATTATTTTGGGACCAAGGAGTGAAGACTTACCAACTTCAAACCACCCAATCGGAGACCTACATCGGCTACCGTATAGTGCTTCAAAAGGTGCCATGGAAAACTCGAATGATAGCTATTATTATCACATACATTTTAGACTCCAGTTACCTTTAAAATCTATCACACAAGCTCTTAACATGTATTCTAGGGTTTGAATAGTATGCTCTGCTTGACCATCCATTTGGGGATGCAAAGCGATGCTAAGGTTCACTTGAGTACCCAACCCTTTTTGAAAAGATGTCCAAAAACGAGAAGTGAATTGTGCACCTCTATTTGATATAATGGACAAACGGATCCCATTATGACTCACAATCTCATCAATGTAGATCCTTGCATAATCCTCCATCGTATAAGTAGACTTAACGAGGATGAAGTGAGTGGATTTTGTGAATATATCCACTATAACCAAAATTTGAGTCATTTGGCCTCCGGGTTCGAGGCAACCTAACAACAAAGTCCATATTAATTTCTTCCCACTTCCAAGTAGGAACACCCATTTTTTGGATTAGACCACTAGGCTTTAGATGCTCAGATTTCACTTGTTGGAAATTTGTACACATCAATATACCTTTCTAAGGTCACAATACATTTTGGTGGCACCCGAATGAATTGAATTTCGGGAACCATGGGCTTCTTCAAAACCTTTCCCCTCAAACCATCAACATCTGTTACACAATCTACCTTGGTACCTAAGCACACCATCCCCCCTTGGGAGAATGATTCATTGAACTTGCTAAGTACCGATTTCTTCAACTCCATCAACAGTGGATCAAGATGTTGCTTAGACTTCACCTCAATCACTAAAGATGACTCGGAGTTATTATTAACCATAAAACCATCATTTTAGGAATCTTGCAATCGAACACCCAATCGATCCAACCTATGAACATCTTTCACTAGGTCTTTCTTCCTTTAATCCACATGAGACACACTACCCATGGTCATACGACTTAGAGCATCCACAACCACATTGGCCTTGCCGGGGTGGTAGAGAACACTCATGTCATAATCTGTCAACAATTTCAACCATCTTTTTTCTCAGAGATTTAACTCCTTTTGAGTAAACACATATTGAAGGCTCTTATAGTCGGTATACATATCCACATGTACACCATACAAGTAATGCTTCCATATTTTCAAAGCAAACACTATGGCTCCTAATTCAAGACCATGAGTTAAATAATTCTTCTCATGCACCTTGTGTTGTCTAAAGGCATAAGCTACTACCTTCCCATGTTGCATAAGGACACAACCCAAACCAACTCGGGTTGCATCGCAATATACTACAAAACCTTGGTACCCTCTAGTAAAGTCAACACCGGAGCGTAGGCAATCCAATCTTTCAAAATTTGGAAGGTTCTTTCACATGATTCCAACCACTCATATTTCACACTCTTTTGGGTCAAGGTAGTCAAAAGAGAAGCAATGGATGCAAACCCATGCACAAACCTCCTATAGTACCTGGCTTAACCCAAGAAACTTCTAATGTTGGTTAATGTCAAGGGTCTAGGTCAATTATTAACCACCTCAATTTTCTTTGGGTCGACCTCTATAACTTCACTTGAGACAATATGACCAAGAAACGCCACTGATCTCAACCAAAACTCACACTTTCTATACTTGACAAATAGTCTGTGTTTCTTAAGCACTTGCAATACCACTCTCAAATGGTCCATGTGTTCACCCTCATCTTCGAATATACCAAGATACCATCAATGAAGACAATCACAAAGGAATCTAGGTAATTTCAGAACATCCTATTTTATAAGTCCATGAAAGCCTCCGGGGCATTCTTGAGGTCAAAGGACATTACTAGTAACTCATAGTGACCATACCTAGTTCAAAATGCCGTTTTAGGTAAATCCTCACCTTTCACCCTAAGTTGGATATACCCCAACCTTAAGTCAATCTTAGAAAAGTAGCTTCCCCCTTGGAGTTGATCAAGCGAGTCGTCAATTCAAGGGGGAGGATACTTGTTCCTAATGATGACCTTATTAAGTTGATGATAGTCAATTCACATCCTAAGGGACCCATCCTTCTTAACAAACAACACCGGGGCTCCCCAGGGTGAAATACTAGGTTGAATGAAACACTTGTCTAATAAGTCTTTGAGTTGAAACTTAATCTCTTTCAACTCCATCAGAGCCACTCGGTAAGGAGGGATTGAAATGGATTGTATCTGGTAACAAGTCAATACCAAAGTCTATTTCCTGCTCGGTAGGAATTCCGAGCAAATCATCGAGAAAGACTTCCGAGAAGTCCTTCACTATGGGGACCGAATCTATTGGAGGAATATGAGACTCAAGACCTTTGAATCTTACAATATGGTAAGACACCCTTTAGAGATTATTTACAAGCTTTTTGACAAGAAACAATACGACCTCAAGGAATTGAGTTACCCCTTTTTCACTCTAAGACATGTTTATTAGGAAAATTTAACCTAACCAATCTTGTTTTGACAATCTACGGAAGCAAAAAAAATCATGCAACCAATCTATTCCCAGAATAACATCAAAATCAACCATATCAAATTCTACCAAATCCACCCATGTAGGTAAAAATATAAGATAACTCCTAAAGACTCTTCTAGCCACAACGGATTCACCCACCGTGGTTGTAACAAAAAATGGTTCAATCAAAATATCGGGTAAAACATCAAAGTTTTTAGCTACTAGAGGATTTACAAAAAATAATTTAGCATCGGGATCAAGTAAAACATAAACATCAATAGAGAAGACTTGTAACTTACCAGTGACCACATTAGGAGACTCTTCTTGCTCACGCCTAGAACGGAGAGCATAAAAGTAGTTCCTCTTTAGAGCATCGGAACTAGGATCACTTTCTTGAGCTTTACAACTCCTTTTCTCTTGACTCCTCACATTAGGACAATCCGTAACCTTATGGCCACTCTTGCCACACCTTAAGCAATTTTCCGTCCCAACTAGACACTCACCCTAGTGCTTCTTACTACTCTTGGCACAAGTAGGTTTCTTGCTAATGAGTTTCCACTTCTTCCATTTTGAGACTTAGGGTTAGACACCTTATCTTTGTTTGACCTAGAGAAATTGAAGGGATATGGTTGGAAACCCTCTTCTTGAACCTAGGCTTGTATTGAATCTCAAGCCTACCCTTAGAAGTACCTCCCTCATCAGACTTGGTCCTCTTAAACTCTCTATTCTTCCTCTTGAGTCTAGTATCCTCAATTCGTTGAGCATGAAACATCAACTGTGAGATATCCATATTGTCATGTAGCATCGCCGAATGACACTATTCAACTAACACTCCCGTCATATAGTGACTCATCTCATCCCTAGGATTCGATACTAATGAAGGAGCATATTTAGACCATTTAGTGAGCTTCAAGGAGTACTCTTGCACACTCATACCTACTTGATGAAGGTTGATGAATTCTTTCACTTTCGCCTCCCTTTTCTACCTAGGAAAGAAACAATCAAGGAAAGCCCTACTAAACACCTCCCAAGTTATAGGACCCGCTCTCAAGGACATATCATTTCTCCATTGATGTACCATGTTTGAGCTACAACCTTGAGTTGATAGGAAGCTAGCTCGCCCTTTTCATTTGAAGTCAAACCCATAGCATAATGAATCTTGTAGACCTCATAAATGAAGTCTTGAGGATCTTCATTCACTTTTAACCCATAAAACATAGGAGGGTTCATCCTATTGAAGTCCCTTAAGCGGGAAGCCATGGTACTAGCATTTTGTTTAACATGGGGTCCAACCTCCCTATTTGGTTGAGCCGCCATGGCTTGAGCTTAAGTGTCTATCGCTTGAGATTGGTCAGTCATTGATTGAGCCAAAGTCACAAATTCTAACCTTAATCTTTCCGTCCGTCATAGGTGGAGGAATGACCGGAGCTTGGTCTTGTGGAGATACTTCGTTGCCTTGTTGACGAACTTTGTTCTCTAGGGTAGGAACTCCCGCATTAGCAAAATATTCCTCCATTCTCCTTGGAGCCATCCTTCTAGTATTAATCTCTTATATCCACAAAAAGAGGATTAGAAGAAAAGGGACACATAGAGTTACCACTCATAAGGTATGACTTCCAAGATTACCAATAAGTGAGAATTCCTAAGCATCACATAGCCTCTCATTCATAAGTCTGGCGCGCTTCACACCCACGAACAAGTCTCTTCTTAGGTGTGGTTTAGTGAGAAATCAACCCTAAGATTATTTAAACCTAATGCTTTAATACCAAGTTAGTGACGACCGGGGAGCACCCCCTAGACGTAACCGGCGTCGTCGTCCTCGGAGAGGACTAAGACTAGACTCTTAGCATTCGTCACTACATTTCATAGTTTAAAATGCTAAAAAGTTAAAACTTGTATATATTGAGATTTACATAGACCTCTCACATACTACTTAGGAGTTTATTTAGACACCTCGCATAGGAAGCTTACATAAGCTTCTAATTTAGAAAATATACATAACATATAAGATTTTAGTCTAATATACCGTCTCACATTAAACCATCTAAAATGAAGTCGCATCATTCGGGCATAACCTCAAACAAATTAATAATTTCCACTTAGGGATTACAACGATATCTTCAATAATAAGACAGAAAAGAATGTCTTTAGACTATAGAAAATCCGGCTAGGCTAGATAAAAGGCATTATCCTTGTCACGATCGGGTAGCACCCCCAAGAAATAACATGGCGTAATTGACCTCTCGGAGGTCTTATACAAGCCCATAGTCATCATTCATCGCATTGTCATAGGAAATTTAGTGGAAATTTAAAACATTCACGGCACATCACATGCTAGAACCTCACATCACACACACACACACACACACACACATACATATATATATATATATATATATATATATATATATGTATATACATACATACATAGGTATAAGGTATACTGTAAGTCTCTTTTGCCATCTTAGACTCAACATCATTAGAATAGAATAGGGACATGACCCTTATCAATATATAACAATATCTAAACTATTACATAACTTTAAAAATAACTTGACATGGAAATCCTTGAATCATAAGGATCCCTTTTTTGAGCTTGGTAAACACATATCAAGCCCTTCACTTTGGACACATCCTTTAAGCATCCATAACCTACACTTTGTGTAAAAAGGTGAAGAAGAATGGTGCTTGTACAAGAATGCACTAAGCATGACAACCATCCAAAAACATGCATTTAAATATGAAACTTTAATTTGAAATTATGCTACATAACGTTTGAAAGAAACTTCATAAACATTGGCACAATTACATAATATACTTCACTACTGCATATAGATATATACAATGGTCATAATATCATATAAATCCATACATATCATTTTAGGCACATTAGGAATTTCATACATAGTAACTTCCTTCTTACCTTACTATAAATCTTTACCCCCAAGTGACCCTCTTGTAATACTTGGTGCAGTGCATGAATAATGTTCCTTTTCACTGTAACACTTTGAAAATCAAAGACGTGCTCTAGAGCCTAACTTAAGTGTCAAAAGGTTTAGATACTATTTTAAGGTCTATTTTAATGTATATAATTCATTTAGGAGGTTTAGAAACCAAAATGTCAAAGAACGTCCATGACGTCCTAAAACTAGTTCAATGAGGTGCTAGTGTGACTTACCTATTTGACTAGCTTTTAGGAGTCATAAGATGATGAAAATTGGTTGAAGGGTGTCTAACAGGCGTTAGAGTTATGTCATAGTTGAAACGTGTGGGAACGATTCCCCAAGAACCAACCAAGGGCCTTTGAGAAGGACCCTTGCATTTTCGCAAGAAGCTGCCAAAAGGCACAGTGCACAGACGAGTGAAATCGAAGAGGCGTGTATCAATTGTTGGGGCATAGATGGACACCGTCGATGAACACATAATCAAATTAAATAAGAACCTATTTTGCGTAGTCTCTAAACTCATTGACGGATGTGAAGCACGAAAAGGAACAGTGGCCATCGATTCACACATGAGGCGTTGATCGGGGTCTCGTCTGTGAGGGACTGGTTTTGCTGCACGTTTTTAATTCAGTCATTTAATTGATTGTCTTATTTAGGAGGTTAATTAGGGGTTAGGGGATGTCTAAATAATTTAGTTAATGACCTATATAAAGACCCTAATGTCATGGACTTAGAGTATTCGCTAAGACTCCGTGCGAATTTGACAACTTACTCACGAATTTTTCACGATCTTGTAAGCTCAAGTAAGACTTTAAGACTCAGAATGCTAAGAGAATGCAAAGAAAGACTTGGAAAGAACTAAAGAGAACTTTGGAAGAAGGCATTTGTATTGCTTTGGAAGATTACATACAACTTGCTTAGATGGTTTACAAATGAGAGTCCACCTATTTATACTACTTCCTAGGAGCTAAAATGTAAATAAAAATTACTTACAAGTCCCTATTCTAGAAAAGTCTACACTTTCTAGGATCTTCCAATGCCTTTCTTGAAAAGTCTAAGTTATTCATGAGAATTCTAAGGAATTCTTTGGCCTTCTTGATTAATCTAGAAGGTTCTAGAGTTTTCCATAAACCTCTCCACAACTCTATACTATTCCGCCTCTTTTCGGATGTAAAATTTAACAATGATGTGGCAGGACGTCACAAATTTAACAATGATGTGGCAAGACATCACACGCTCCCCCACCTAATGACGCGAAGACTGCAACACATTGCTGCAAAAAATCTTGGACTTTGTCTTTAAATTGTCACAAGTGTTCATATTTCTCCTATGTGTCCTCTTCTGGAGTTTGTCTATTCCAATGTACAAGGAACATGGCGCTGGCTTATTGACCTCGCTTCTATTTGGCTTGATAATCTATGATAGCCTCAATCTCTTGGTCATACGAGGCAGTGACAATAATGGATGTCCATTGTGATTGGTTCCAGCTATGATCTTCCTTGTCCTCATGGTACGGCTTGAGGACGCTCACATGAAACACCGGATGGATCTTAAAGTGTGGAGGTAACTCCAACTTGTACGAGATCTTGCCCACCTTGGCAACGATGTTAAACGGACCCTCATATTTGTTCACTAAATTTTGATGGATGCCTCTTAGTGATTTGAATTGTCTTGGTTTGAATTTCACTAAGACCATGTAACCTTCTTTATAGTCCGTGGGACGACGCATGCGGTTGGAAAGTTTATTCATCCTTTTGGCTGCCTTGTCCAAGTAGGACTTGGCAGTGTCAAGCTTCTCCTACCATCCCTTGGCAAGATGGTACGCACCCAAACTCTTTCACTCAAAAGTAGTCGACAACAAATGCGGAGTTTGGGGTTGTTGGCATGTCGCCAAATCAAATGGTGTACGCATGGTGGATTCACTCCTCCCTAAATTATAAAAAAAATTGCGCCATGTCAAAGAGTCTGACCCAATCCTTTTGATGTGCACTGGCATAGTGCCTTAGATAACACTATAATAGGGCGTTGACGCGTTTGGTCTGGCCGTCGGTCTGCGGTGGAAACTTGTGGAGAAGTGAAGCTCCGTGCCAAGTATATCGAACATCTCTCTCTAAAAGTTCCCGATAAAGCGGGGGTCTCGGTCGCTAATGATATGTCTTGGCAGCCCCCAATATTTCACCATATTCTTGAAGAATAAGTGAGCATCTTTCTTTGCGGTGCAACTGGCTGTGGCAGGCATGAAGGTATCATACTTTGAAAACCTATCTACCACGACCATGATAGTACCAAAGGTGTCGAACTTCACCAAGGAAGTGATGAAGTCCATGGTTACGCTCTCCCATGGGTGTTCTGTTATGGGTAGTGGCTCTAGTAACCCTTCCGGTTTCCATTGCTCCACTGAGTCTTGTTGGCACACAAGATAAGTCTGCACATAGCACTCGATGTCATCCCGCATGTGTGGCCAAAATAAATAACCTCGATCATCGCCTTTATTCTTTGCTTCCTCGGATGCCTAGCCCACGGTGTGTCATGGCTTTTTTTAATGATGCACCGCCTGATAGCCCCGAACTTGGGCACATAGACCCTCCGACTGTAGTGAGCAAGAAGATATAATCTACCCAAAAGTGCCTGGTTTTGCCTTGAGACGCCAACTCCATCAGCTTCTTTGCATCTGGATTGTGTTGTATACCATCCCTGATGGCATCCAGAATGTCACAGTGGGTTGTAGTGATGGCATCAAGCTAGGACTTCCTACTTAGTGCATCAGCCACAACATTGCCTCTTCCAGCTTTGTACTCCAAGATGTAGTCGAATTCTGCTAGAAAATCCTGCCATCTAGGTTTCTTCGTGGTGATATTTTTTTGGGACTGGAAGTAGCTAGTGGCAGCATAGTCGATCTTGACCACGAACTTTGAGCCTCGTAAGTTCAAAGGTCTGGGAGAAATCGGACAACGTCAAGACTGGCTCTTCCGTAACTGCGGCCTTGAGACCTTCGAATGCTTTTTGGAACTCCTTGCTCGAAATCCACGACTTATTATTCTTTAACAACCCGGTCATTGGAATGGCTTTAGCGGAGTAGCCACTGATGAACCTGTGATAATAGTTCACAAGCCGAAGGAATGATCGCAGCTCGGTCACCTTTGTGGGCGCCTCCTACTACTGGATTACCAGGATCTTTGCCTCGTCCATCTGTAGTTTTCCCTAGCTGATAACATGGCCTACGAAGTGCACCTCGTGCTGGGCGAACTCTTATTTCTCCTGCTTGACGTAGAGATTGTTCTCTCGTAAGACTTGGAAGACTTTCCTTAGGTTCTTCATGTGTTCCTCTAAGGTGTTGCTATAGATGACTATGTCATCCAAGTACACCACCATGAAATTTCGTTCATCAATTTGCAAAAGGTGGCGGGTGCGTTGGTTAAGCCGAAAGGCATCACCAACTACTCATATGCTCCGTATCTAGTCACACACGTTGTCTTTGGCTCATCTCCCTCTACGATGCAAACTTGGTAGTAGCCTTTCCGGAGATCCATCTTGGTGAAGTACTTGGCCTGACCAAGTCAATCAAATAAGTCTGCAACCAGCGGGATATGAAATTTGTTCTTGATTGTGACCTTATTGAGCGCCAGATAGTCGATGCATAAGCGCAACGACTTGTCTTTCTTCTTTTTGAACAGCACTGGTGCGCCATAAGGTGCCTTGGATGGAAGGATGTGACTGGCCTCGAGGAGCTCCTTCAACTAATTTCTTAGCGATACGGTAAGGTGCATGTACGGGTGGCTTGGCTCTGACCTCCAACTCTATCATGTGATCTACTTCGCGCCTCAGAGGTAGAGTCTTCGACAACTCGTCTAACATTGCGTCCTTGTTACCTTCAAGGACATTCTCTATGGTTGGTGGCAAGGACTCCAAAGTACCATTGTATTCTCGTGAAATTACAATGGTAGCTAGGAACGTCGGTTCTTGTTTCTTTAGGCCCTTTACAATCTGCAATGATGATAAGTGGGCGTGTCTTCTTTCTTTGGCACCTTGACTAGAGGTACCATGCATGACCCTTCCCACTCCATCACCATGAGTCATTGGAGGTAGGTTTAAATCATCGTGTGGTAGCACTAGAAGAACTCTTGACCGATAATGATATCAAATATATCGAAAGGAGCGATGGTAAAGTTTTTCTTACCTTGCCACTTTCCCAATGTGATGCTCACTCTTTGGGCGACCCCGCATACGAGAGTCGATGGGGCATTAACTGTCTTGAAGTGGGTGTTGCTTGACACGTAATTCAGCCCTAAGCTCTCTGCCACCGTCTTGGTCATGATGTTTGCTTCAGCCCCAGAGTCTACCATGGCACGAGCTGGACGTCTATTTATGGAGATGTCTAGATACTACGTGCTAAAGTCTCCTGGCTTCTCGGTCTGCTTAGCTATCGCACCATATAATCCTACCATGCAAATTGTGTCCCACATCTTGTCTTTGCTCCTGCACGTCCTTCTCTTTCCGATCGCTTAGGATAGCACCAAGGTTCTTCATTTCGGGGCACCTGGTATAGCCGTGCGGTCCTCCGCATATGTAGCAACCATATCCTTTGTTGGCCTGTTCCCGCTTCTCTGCGTAGTTCTGACGCCCGAATCGCTTGCTGTCTAATTTATGGCGGTCTTGCTGCTTAGGGTGTGTCTTCTTCTCCTTGCCTTGGCCACCGTCTCCCAAAACTTTGGCGTGACTACTTCTTGCATCTATGCCCTTCGCCTTGTCATGACGTTCATGCTTGAAGCCCGTCAAGGACTCGACTTGTTTGATGGCTTCGTCTATGATCTTGTCCTAACGCCGATTCAACTCCGTCTTGACCCAATTCTGCAGTCCGTTCATGAAGTGGAACAACATGTCCTCGTCTGTGAGGTTTGGTATTTGAAGCGTTAGAGTTGTGAACACTTTCACATACGCCCGAATGCTTCCCATTGTTTTTAATTCCTGGAACTTGCGCTTAACCTCATACACGAAGTTGTTAGGGAAGAAGGCTTTCTTGAATTCTTTGCGTAATTGCTCCGACGTGTTGATGGTGCATGTCCCCTTCCCGATCTCAGCCTCTTTGCACCTCCACCATAGCATAGCCATCTCGAACAAGTACAACACGGAATTGTTGATCTTTTTCTCGTCGCTTCTCACCCGACTACACTTGAAGTAATTCCCCAAGTGCCATAGGAAGTTTTCCACCTCTTGAGCGTCGCGGACACACTTGAATATAGGTGGCTTCACATCCTCGACCCTGGCCACCCTATCACGGTCAGGTGATGTAGATCCTCCAACCTCCATGCCTTCCTTGAGTGTTTTCACTTCAATCTTCAGCGTCTCAATCGTGATAAGCGCATCAATAAGCCGACACTCCAAGGAAGTAATGGCCTCCTTCATCTCAAACTCGGCCAGCTGGCGACCCTCCAACTCTTTACGAATGTTTTCGTTCTCCTCAAGGGTCTTGAACTTGCCGTCTGCCACGCTCATGCATCGACCTAATATCTCTACGGCCTGCCTTGCCACTTCCACCCTCTTGACCCATTCTTATCCAGCGGTGACATCTATGGCGTCTTCACCCAATTCATTGTCACTTGCTTCGACAGTGGAGAGTTGATGAGATGTTAGCACCTCGCTAGGTATGGGGTCGGCCAGGATCTCCTCACTACCTATTTGATGCTTCTTCCACTTTCGATTCTTCTTTCCACCATCCATACGGACGTTGGTGGTGCTAGTTCCGTTTATGTCTTCTTCGGTAGCCATTCCCTTAGTATCAAACCTTGCTCTCATACCACTTTGTCACGGACTTAAAGTATTTTCTAAGACTCCGTGCGGCACTTGACAACTTACTCACGAATCTTTCACGATCTTGTAAGCTCAAGTAAGCCTTTAAGACTCGGAACGCTAAGAGAATGCAAAGAAAGACTTAGAAAGAACGAAAGAGAACTTTGAAACAAGGCTTTTGTATTGCTTTGGAAGATTACTTATAACTTGCTTGGATGGTTTACAAATGAGAGCCCACCTATTTATACTAATTTCTAGGGGCTAAAATATAAATAAAAATTACTTACAAGTCCCTATTCGAGAAAAGTCTACACTTTCTAGGATCTTCCAAACACTTTCTTGTAAAGTCTGAGTTATTCTAGAGAATTCTAAGGAATTCTCCAGCCTTCTTGATTAATCTAGAAGGTTCTAGAGTTTGCCGTAAACCTCTCCATAAATCTAGACTCTTCCGCCTCTATCCGGATGCAAAATTTAACAAGGATGTGGCGGGACGTAACACTAAGCTAATTAAACTAACCTAATCCCTCGTAATTCACAAACCCAAACTCTATTCCTTCTCTCTTCTTTCTCTCTCAAGTTGAAGAACTCCATAGAAGACCAAGCTAGAAGAGGGTTCTAGGGGTTAAAAAGGTCAAGTTTCTCCACTCAAACTTCATCAAACAACAATGTATGAGATTCACCTTTGAGACCTCTTTCCTCAAAGGGTTCCATCAAATTGATTTCAAAAGTTTAGTTTTCATGTGGGTCTTTTCCAATCTCGAAATTGATCTTGTGAATTGCTTTGTTTATCATTTCTTTTTGATATTATGGATAGATTAACATATATTGTAATTTAGTTATGTTATTTCTTGATGGATTGGTCTAGTCTATAGAATATGACCTATTTCCCTTAACCCTAGGTTGTGATCTTGATATGAATTGTGTAATATTGGTTCAATTGAATTGGTTATTGGTTATTTTACTATCCTATAATGTTTTGGTATCAATCATGAATATATTATGATGAATTATAGTCTTATAATGCTAGTTCTTGAGAAATTGATCTAGGTTGTGAAGTATGTTATGAATTTTACCTGTCTCTTATCTTAATCTATGAACTAGTAATGGATTGTGACATAGTGATTCAATTGGCTTTGTTGTCATGTTGGTTATTGATTTATGATGATGTTATACCCTCGGGGTTGAGTTAAGTGTTGACGGTAAGATCTTGATGATGGATTATGAAGGAGACTTGGTAAGTATTGTGATCCCTATTTTTTACTTCAACTGTGGTATGTTGTGATTAAGTAATGATATTGCATTGACGTATACCTTGTATTTGGATTGATAGGATTGGTATGATGTTGAATTGAAATGTCTTGACTATGGTTCGTGAGGTGTTGGCTAAGATGTAAATGTTATAAGGATGGTAATATGTACCAATAAACCATATAATGATATGAATGTGTAAATGTGCTAACCTCATTTATATGAATTGTAATGAAAGGACTATACTCATGCAACCTATACAAGGGATAGTCAATGAGACCAAAATTATGCACATATGGTAAAACCTCATCATATACACACCATAGGACTCATACCATGCATATTATCATAAAATTAGGTCAATACCATAATATCATGCATATACGACATATACAAAGTCATATACATGTATAAAACATTCCTAGAACTCCCCTCAAGAGCTACTTGTGCAATGCATAGGTAAAGTCCTATACCCTCACCTACACTAAGAAACTTCCCTTAGATTATCCTTGTTAGGGTTCATTACTTTACATCTATTGTCCATTTTACTTTAGGAAAATCCTAGCCTTAACCGACAATAAGACCATATAAGCCAAACATGGAATTTGGTGTCATGGAACCACACACCAAAATGAGGTGTTCTACTTGCCAAGGTAGAACATTAATAAAATACTAGCATCTAGGTGGATCCATTTGCTAGGTCGTATTGGTGCAACACAGTTATGGAACTAGGAGATGTATATTGAAACTCTCTTTTTGCCCTTAGGCATTATAGTTTCCATCTCATGAGATCATTTAGTGAACAAGCATTCCTCAATAGGAAGGTGCACTTTCTTATTTGGTATAAGTTCCCTTTATTGAAAAGTCTTTATTAACTTTACTTCATAAAAATAACTTTAGGAGAATTAACCTCTCATTCAACCTAAATCATGTGAGAAAACCTTTCATATGGACATAGCATATTCAAGCACAATCTATTTTAGAGTAACAATTGAGAATACCTTTCAAAAGACTCCCTCTTTACTAGATTATCAAACAAGCTTCATTAGATGCATTCATGTGTGTGTATGTGTACTTACATGAGAAGACCTTTCACATAAATACATTTAGACAATACACATATGCATACTTCATCATGTCATATACTTTCATATTCATAGCTTAATCATGCATTCATATTTATGTACATAGAGTAATTACCCTAGGAACTATCCTATAAAGGTAGATATGTGCAATGTATAGACAAAGGCCTATACCATTGCATACACTAGTAAACCTATCAAGTCATCCTAGTAAAGATACATTTCATATGTCATGGATATATACTTTACATGCATAGTAGTAGACATTAGTGCATATGAGAATTTACCTTTGATTAGACACCATGAACCTATACTACTTGTAAGCATGCATGAGGTGTGAGTATGTTTACATTGGACAACATGATCACATAATGACTATCAACACAATATTGAGGTAGCCACCCTCTTAACACCACAATCCACATTCATGCATATAGCACACACCACATTATATCATAGGAGACAAGACAACTTCAACATTTGCATTATAGACTCCTATCACTAGCTAAGATCACACATTCATATAGGGTTACATAGGTAGGGGTAATTCACCATAGAAATTCATCATTAACAGCACATAGACCAAACATAACCCTAAAAACTTCATTCAATTAACCTAGATCACAAACTAGTATTGGAGACTAGACATATAACTTTACATTGTATGATCATCATAACCACACATTCATAACACATTTTCCTTCAAGACCATGATCACATTACATATAGAACGACAAGGAAGTAAACACTACCATCATAAGTGGAACATACCACACAATGCCATACAAGGGCAATTCAACTAGAAATTCTACAGAAAAGTAGAAAAACTAGATCAAACTCACCAATTCTCCAAGATTTGATCATCATTGATCAATACTCATAGTTCTTCAATAATACATATATGAGGCAGTAGCTAAAAGTACAATAACATAAACAAAATCATGATTCAACTATTATAGAATCAAGATCACATTATGTTCACTACATCATCAATTCTATAGAAGGGGCAAATATAGATCAAACGTACCAAACCTCCAAACCTTGATCATCATTGATCACTTATGAATAATTCAGCACCAATTTGAATACAAAATTGTAGAAATAGACAATTCAACATACTAGAATCATATTTAATTAACTTAGAATCAAGATGACAATTCCCACATTATAGGCTAGGTTGAGAAATTGAGAGGATCATAGATTAATCATGAAATTGGATTGAAAATCACATTCAAAACAGTAGCTAATCACCTATTCATTATCATCACGCTTTTGAAATCATTTTTAAAAAGAACCCATGACTAGATTGAAAGATATAGAGTTTGATCATGAATCCTCTTTGAAAACCTTTGAAGGATCTCTCTAGATGAATGGATATATAAAGATGAAGGATCACCATACCTCATTATAGGAGAAAACCACAAAACTTGATGAAGAAATCTTGAGAATCCATCACCATGTTTGTTCATAAGCGTCATCTCCAATGGAGGTTTCTAGAGAGGTTTTGTTTTGAGAGGGAAGTCTAATTTTTGAAGAATGAATTGAGAATGGGGTTTTCATGTTATTAATCAACTTAAAATACCCAAAATAACCCATAATAATCGTCCATACTAATTTAGGAATGTGGGGTGAATTTCTCATTCACCCCTTTAATGAAATAGTGTGCATGGTTAGCAGTTGCAGGCTGCATGGACGAGAGTAGTTGACGGGGCATCGATTGGACGACGGCTTGTCCTGCTGCTCCATTGTTTGCGACTGCACCTCCTTCATGGGAGCTTAATCTCACATGGTTAAGTCTTGATCTACGTCCCTATCAATGGGGCGCCATCTTGTCTACGGGGTATCGAACCAGGACATCGATTGACACTACCAAGGCAGTGTCTAGGCAGTCTTTGGGTCCGTCTAAAGGACCCGCTGGGTGGTCCTTGGGGATTCATTCCTGGACGTTTCCAACGTATATATGATAATATACAACTTAAGGACCTCTCACATCAATTTCAACCAAAACGAACATGTAAAACATGCAAAAACATACTATGTATCCTCAGAGCGCATCCTAGAAGATATGACACTCTCGGAGTGCAACATGGTGCACTTGACCTCTCGAAAGTCTTGTACAAGAACTTTCACATCATTTATTGCATATATGTATGAAAAATAGTGCAGAATTAAAACATTTCACACAAAATATCTTAAAACATCTTTCATATTAAAATCATAGGAAAATACTAAGTCTAAACATATGCCAATCTTAGACATAAGAATACTTGGGACACGACCTATACAATATGAATATAGAAATACTTCGTCTATTACAACATTTGGTATAAAATAATCCTAAAGTTATATCCTCGAGTCAAGTGAGGACATACTTAAACTTGCTTGAAAGAATCCTAGTTTCCAAGCATCACCTTCCACCTACACCTTTAGATATAACAAAATATATGGAATTAGTACAATGCATGTACGAAGTATGGCATAATGCATAAAATCATGAGAAATGGACATTTATGAGAAACATTCTCTTTTTGATTAAAACTTCATATTATAAGCATAAAAATCACATTTAAATACCAAACAACAAATTTAGAATACAATATAAGTCATAAGCAATTTATATCAATTTATTACATATTACTATAACATTATAGCGAACTTCACTGTAACCTCACTGTAAGTTCAAGTAAAACTTACACTTTGCAATATGGCATCAACAATACCTACAAAACACATAAACATGAGATCCTCCTACCAAAGGTGATTTCAAGGCTCACTTGAGTGAGTTATGAAGCGACCGCCCATACAATCCCTTCACACACACCTAAGATATTCTTTAAATTATCTAAGATAAGATCATTCTCACTTCACATAATAGCATATATATATATATATATATATATATTATATATATATATATATATAACATGACATTCTCCTCCCAAAGGTTATTTAAAGACTTACTTAAGTAATTCAAAAAGAGAACGCCCATGACCCCTCTCCAAGATTACCTAAATAATCCTTGAGAATACCTAAATTTAGATCACGTCTACTTTATCAATTTACTTTGCCTATCTAGAGTTACTCTTAAGACTTCCCTAGGTAAGACATGAAGTGGCCCTTCCTATGCCCCCTTCATACTTTAACTAATGAACCCTTAAACTACTCTAGGTAAGTACTTAGTCATTAACATATTTTCCAACTTAAGTCATTATCTTTACTTATTCATTAAGAGACATTCATTACATAAGGACATTCAATTAATTGCCTTAGAGAAGACCTAGGAACTCACTCACTAAGATCTTTAAAGACTAAGTGTGCAATTTATAGATAGCGTCCCATACCACTGTCTAAACTTCATAGAACTTTTTCAACACTAGTAGGTATCCCACATGATGAGAATAGGCAATAACTGAAATAGACCATGGTAGCTAAGCATGGAATCCAGAGTCAACCCTACTCCGATAAAGGGTGTTCTACTTGCCAATGGTAGAACTAGGACACATCTCTGTAGGCACAAGGTTAAGGAATATTGAGGGTTTCTTTGTTCTCTATTCTCATATTTAAAATAGAGCTACTTCCCTAGCATACTCACTTAGTGCTAGCCTTTGTTCTCATAGAGTAGTTCAATAAAGGAGTACATCAAGAGGTTCCATTTCTAGTTCATAACCCAATCACATTATACCTTACCACAGAGGTCACCATTAACACAATAAGGATACCATTACGACTTTCAACTACAAGGATATCATAACCTTCCAACTAGGTTGAAGGATCCACATAAGGACCTTCTTAACAATGTTCAAGGTCACATATCAATGAGACATACAAGACTAAGAAGCTTTAGCATACAAAGTCAAGAACTCATATTCACATTGTACATGCATAAAGTAAGGGACACAAGTCTACCAGAACAAGATACACTGATACTTCACTATATCACATATAGAATATCATTCAATTAGCACATAGGTATAACCAATATCATCTGTATGTCATCCTACTCACTACTATATTATCATCAACCTACGTATCGCAAGTATCATATAATCTATCAAGAAATGTCATACTTCAACATCAAGTAATCCAAATGATGACTATACTATAGTCTACTAGACACACACATCATCAACTAGAAGAACTCACGCTTTGACTCCACATAAACACATAAGTCATCTAGACATTCATAATACTCACATAATCAAGTTATAACATGATAAAGCCATACTACATAAAGTAATGGTGAATATTACACATTGTTTCACAATTCATTAAGTAATGCTGACAAGGCAACATTAGCCTCAAGTTTAGCACATAAGCACTGCCACCATAAGTGGATCATACCAAACATCATTACTGTAACACTCTGAAAGTCTAAAGCCTAATCTAGAGCCTAAAATAAGTGTAAAAAGTTTTAGACACTGTTTTAAGGTTAATTTTGATGTATATAAGTCATTTATGAAGTTTAGAAATCAAAACATCAAGGAACGTCCATGACGTCCGAAAACTAGTTCTATGAGGTGCTAGTGTGCCTTATCCTTTCACTAAGTTTTAGGAGTCGAAAAATGATCAATTTTTGTAGAAGGATGTCTAACACGTATTAGAGTTAGTTTATAATTGAAACTTCCGGGTACAACTCCCCAAGGACCAATCAAGGGCCCTAGAAATTTGGCAAAAAGCTGCAAAAAAAGGCAATGTTCACAAACGAGTGCAACCTATGGATCGTAGGCCAATCGATGGGGCGTCGATGGACACCATAGATGGTCACTTAGACAAATCCACGAGAGTCATTTTTAGACAGTCTCTGACCAAAATAATGGACCAATAAGACGGTTGGTCCCTTAGTCGTTGTTTGACAAATGGGGCATCGATCAGGGTGTTGTCTATGGGCACACTGTTTTGCTGCACATTTTAAGTTAAGTTAAGTTAATTAATTAAGTGGTAAGTTAATTAGTTATGGGTTAGTGGAGGTCTACTTATGTTTGGTAATGACCTATATAAAGACCCTAACCTAATTAAACTAACCTACACCCTCATAATTCTCAAACCCAAATTAGCTCCTCCTTCTCTCTTCTCTCTCTCTTCCAAAGAAACCCCATTGAAGAAAAATCTAGATGTGGGTTATAGGGCTGATAATGGTTAAGTTTCTCCATAAAACTCCATCAATCTACAAGGTATGATATTTCTTTCACCTTGGGGATCTCTCTTCCCAAAGGTTCCTTCAAATTGATCTAAAAAACTTGAAATTCAAGTGGGTTTTCTTCCAATACGAAATTGATCTTGTGAATTTATTTGTTATGATTTATTTTGGTTATTATTAGTATATTAACATGTATTATAACTAAATTATATTACTTCTTGATGTATTGGTCTCAATTGTAGAAGATGGCCTATTCTTCTTAACCCTAGGTTATGATCTTGAATTGAATTGTATAGTACTGATTCAATTGGTTTGGTTAGTGTGTTAATTACTATCCTATGTTGTTATTATGATAATTATGAGTAGATTTTGATACATTGTAATCCAATTATTCTAGTTCTTGAGTAACTGACCTAGATTGTGAAGTAGACTATGAACTTGACCTAAGTCTCTAATTATAGGCTATGAACTAGTGATGAGTTGTTGTATAATGATTCAATTGGCCTTGTTATAATGATGTATACAATTGTGTGATGATATTAAACCTTTATTGGGTTGAATTGAGGGTTGATGGTAAGAACTTAATGGCATTGTGAAGGAGTTTGAGTAAGTCTTGTGATCTCTATTCCTTACTTCAATTGTGGTTTCTTGTGATTAAGTGATGATGTTGTATTGAAGTATACCTTATATTTAGATTGATAGGTTTGGTGTGATGTTTAATTGAAATGTCTTGAACTATGGATTGTGATTTATTGTCTAAGATATAAATGTGATAAGGATTGTGACGACTTATCGATGTGCTTTAATATGACGTGACTATGTAAATGTGCTAACCTCAATTTTATGAATTGTAATGAAAGGACAATAATCATGCAATTCTTATTGAGCTATGATGGTGATGATTATACAAGGGGTAGACCCTATGACCTAAACTATGTTTTTGTAATAATGGACAACTTAGAGACATTTCAAAAGGGACGTTAGCTTAACATCAAGAGAACTTGACAATGGGAGGTGTTGACTTCACGTAGAGGAAGATTCACCCTGTAGTTCCACATGAGGTGTTGACTTCCCTATGAGGGATACTCACCCTATAGATTCTCATAAGATAAGACTCCAATTGCCAAATGGCATGTAGAGAGTTCATACCTATATCCTAGTTCCTTATCTATGTTTTCCCTGTAGGAAGACTAGCTAGTGGATCCACCTAGAAAGCTACGTTTATGTTTGGTTCTACTTTGGCCGGTAGAATCTTTCCATCGGTGTAAGGTTTTACAACACCGGATTCTATCTTTAGCTATTGTAGTCTATGTCAGTTAAGACAAGTGTTCCTAAAAAAAAGTAATGAAGTACAACTAACTAGGGTGACTTAAGCGGCTTCCCTTAGCTTAGGTAGGGGTATAGGACTCTACCTATGCCTTGCACTAATTTTCCTTGATGGAAGCTTTAGAAGGTTGTTCTTATATATGTATATGCTAATAATTGTACATGCTATGTATATGATGATCTTGCACATTGATGATATTATAAGATTATTGGTTTAACTTATGAACATGTGTGTGGTCCCTATTTCTAAGTATGATGATATGTACTCTTAATGATATGCTATGTGAAGTTGGACATTGGTCATGGTTCTTGTTGGGTTTACTTGGTTGAGTAAGGTTATGTGTATTTGCTTTGTCATTGCACTAGTTGACTTAATAAGGGTTCATGGGTAATGGTGTTTCTTGGGTTATGTTGTAATGAACTCTTATTCATGCTTGTTGATGTTATAACTTGATGATAGAGTTGTCTTGACTATGTGCTAAATTATGTTATATGTATTTTGACTTGACTAGACTTAGTATTATTGGTCTTGTGATGTACATTTTCTTGACTTAAGTAATATGTCTTATTGATTAATATGGTATTCTTGAATGTGGATAATGTTTTTCAATGTAAATTGCATACTTTAATGAAATGTCCCTTTTAGCATGCTTTTATGATATCTGTG